>QLOH01000704.1:0-493767 GCA_026901365.1 Sesbania bispinosa | reverse complement strand
GTTGTTCTCGGTTGATTCCAAGTAAGTCAGTTGATTATGTTTGTAATTTAAGGACTTAACCCGATTCGTTTAGCTCAAATTGTCATGGTCGATTATCTTAGATTTCGCATTTTGAAGTCGATCATGAACTTCCGAAATCAGTCAATGATGGGATACACCTAACATAGGATTCTTTAGGGTTGTCCAACATTGTTAGACCCAACCGGAATCCAAACTAGCCGTGTGGAAATGACACCACGCTGTTGGATATGGACAGTGTCGGGTGTGAAACGGGTAAAAAAAATAAGTTAATAACGATTGTCTACGGTCGGTTTCGGTTCCCAAAAATTAAATCCATCGGTAACCGAAACCGACCGACCATATTTATTATGAATAAAAACTTCTCTTTCACGTTTGCTCTACTCAATTGCTCTCAGACTCCAGTCTGACCCACAATGTACAGGCCTGGTGTGCAGCACTGTATCAGTGTGTGTTTCAATGTGATGTGGGACGTGTGATGAATCCAAGTCATTAATCGTGTGAATGGTTTTATCTTAATCATCCATCTATCATTTATGACTTATTTTTTATAATTATTAATCAATAATAAATTTATTAACATATAACAATTTACACTCACTCATTCCTCTCTCATATATATTTGTAACTAATGAGAAACCTAGCCTAGCCAATGCAGTAGCCTCATCTCACCTCTCTGTTCGTCTCGCTCTAAAAACTTTCAAAAACTCTCAAAAACCATCTCACTCTAAAAAACTCTCAAAAACAGAAATGCTCTAACAGCAGCCACCCCACTGCGGCCTCCTTCTTCCCTTTTCTCCGATTTTCATAGTGGTTACAGTTGCATCTGTTTGTCCTTGAATTTGCACAAACAAATGTATCTCTGCTCAGTCTAGGACGAGATACGAATCCTTGTTTATTTTACGTGGGTTCTACCTCTGTGTGAAATCTTAGAGCAGTTCGAAGGATATCAAATAGTGACGTTACTGTTGGACAGAAAAGATGGTGCATCAATGACCCTGACAGGGCCTTAGCTAACTTGCATTGAAAGTGAGCTAACGTACAAGGAACAACAAACTGATTGACTCAGTCATGTGATCCTACTCTATAAAACGCCTAATGCGTTCACAAAGAGAAATAACATAAAGGAAAGTAAAACAAAAGAACTGAAACGTAAAAAGAGAAAAGAGGTGGTCTGCAAGAGGCCCTACTTCCTCTAAGCTTGCTGGTCTTGCCTTGATCGCTATGGTGGATGCTACGGCTTTTTCAGGGTGCTTGTGAGTGTTCAGGTTGCGGACCTTTGCTCTGAGGAGGATTCTCCTATTTATAGCCTTAACCCTGATAACCGTCTTCAACTTCTGGGGTGGGTGCTCAATCCCACGTTCTGTTGCACGAACATTGGTGTTACCCTTCAACAACCGCTCTGGTGACGGTGCTTGGCAGTTGAAAAGGAGATGCTTGAGATAAACTTCCCTTTGACCTGATAAACTTCCCTTTCGACCTCTTTGCCCCAGAATGACTTTGCTCGAATTGCTACGCTGAGGCTTTTGATCTTTTAGGACCTGTTGCCTTCGATTCATCATCCTTATCTCAATCGAAACTGGTAACCATCTATTAGTCCTTTTCGAATATAACTCCATTTCCTCTCTTCTCGAACCACCGGCCATTCGAATCCAATTGACCACCGTCCACCTTGATCCTTGTGATCAAGACTTAGATCTTATTGGCCTCCCAGGTTGGCTCCCTAAGAGTTATCGAAATTAAAACCTTATAAAAGGGAGAAACTCAGTACTGGGACTGCATTATCCTTCATTCTCATGGAGAGATTTTTAATATTGGCTGTTCTGCACGGCCTGAAAATTCCAAATCTCTTGGATCTTAGGCCGTCAGGATATCCAACATTAAAGGTCACTTCGAGCGCATTAATCATCTCAGGTCGAACAGAACAGCCAAAGCAACAGGTCATGACCAATTTTAAGGTCTGACCTTACTCCCACCTCCTTGGTTCCAGCTTCGAGATTGGGGCAAGAAATCAATTTGTTTGCTCTGCTCTCAGCCTCTTGGACCTGGGTGATAGAGGAAGGTGCAGAGGAGGCAGGTGATGAGAAAGCAAGGTCAAAGAAGAAGATGATGGAGATGCAAAGCTGGAAAGGTTGGATTATTTGGAAGATTCAAGCATCGACCACCAATTTGTTCCTTTTGATCACTTGCTCCCTATCTTCTTCGAATGCATGAGACTGGTAGATAGTCTTGTAGGTTGAAACCTTCAGTTATTCGAAGCAAACACCTGCCAAGATAACTTAGGACTTTAGGCCGTAGTTTAAACATTTAAGTCTATTTCTTGTGAAGAGTTATATTAATGTAATATGTACTGTTTGTTGTAACCACTTCGATTGGTCACTTAATCGAATCTCTTCGACTCAAATAATACGATAATACATTAAACAATGTTGTCATTTGGCTATCGATTAAGCCACTTCGAGCTTTATAACTCCTTATTTCGAATTTTCTTTCTTCGACTCAGAAAGGCCAATGCCTTTGCATCAGACATCTCGATTTTTATTTGGTACCCAACAGATGCCCCCCAAAATGTATAACTTCGAGTTGATAAGAAGTTGATACGTTTTGCACGTGCCGTTTACGCTTCTGCCAGAATATTAAATATTTCTTTCTCTTTCACACGATCCCACGGACTGAAACTTGGGCCTTCATTACTGCCAACTGGACCTGTAACCGTCAATAACCTTTGGGTTTTCCCTCCTTTACCTTTTACAACACCTCTCTCTTAGCTCCTTACCTTCTTCCTTACGTTTTCAGAGAAAAACCCTTAACTCCAAAATCCTTTCTTGCTTGGAATTTCTGTGCCATTGGCGTCCTCACGCATCTGAATGGCATCTTCCTCCATCACTCTGTGTTTTCCAAGCACCACATATCAAGTGTCTTGCTCGACTCCATTGGCCACTGAAATGGTAAGACTATTGTCAGAGAAGACGATGTCTTCGTACCAGAACCTGAGGCCACTGATGAGAACGTGAAGGTTTGGGGTTCCAGCGTCATTATCCCCGCTAATGTGGATGGCCTCCGTTTGGGTTTCTTAGGCCCTTATGAATTTCCTCCTAAAACTAAGAACTTCCAGAGTACCAGGCCTTATATCCATCAGAGAAGATTTTGGCCTTTTCTGAACAAGTCCGTGCTGACAGTCTTAAACCAGAGAAACAAGCTTTCAGGGCTACTCCTCTAACGAATAGGAAGACTTATTATAGCTGGTTGGATAAAGTGCAACCGGTCAAGGAAAAGCTATGGAAGAAATTGGGCATCTTCGATTTGATCCAACACTCTCGATCATCTAGTCTTTATGACTTCGAGCTATTCTTGCTGCACTTCCTTTCTGGGATCGAGGTACATGCACTTTTTTCCTTCCCTGTGGCATGATCACTCCTACTCTATTGGATGTGGCTGTCATTACTGGCTTAGAACCTAGAGGAGAGACTTACCTCCCAAATACCAAACCGTCCAACACCGATATGAGCCATCTGACCCTAAAAAGGTGACTTACCAAGCCTTCATCGCTAGCAACCACAATAAGGATTCGCCTGACGTTTCTGAGGAAGAACACATAGCCTTCCTATGGTTCTGGTTGGCTAATTTTGTCTTCTGCGTTAGGTCCCTTCAGGTTCCTAAGAGTTTGTACCCTCTAGCTGTTTGTCTTCATGAGGGTAGGCAAATCAACTTGGCTAAGTTACTCCTTGGCCATTTATACCTTTGTTTGTCTGATGCTTTGTGTTTCTATCAGCTCGAAAAACCCTTGAGTGGCTTCTATGGTCCTCTCTGGCTTCTCGACTATTGGCTTCGAGCCACCTTCCCAAAGGATGCTGGTATTCTCTCTACGAAGATCACCAATGCATTCGATATCACGGCTACTCCACTAAGCCATACGCACCTTTGCCCCTCTATGAAGAAACAGGGAGTAGAGTCAAAACTCTCATGCTATATTTCCTCGAACAAGCCAAGTTTGAGGAGATGTTAGCACCCCATGCGAACGGGTTGTTGGCCCTCGATGGGTTCATCAACCTTTGGTTGCCATGTTCCCTGAGGCACAACCTGCTCAAGATGAAAGGTGGAGCGAAATTCTGAGGAACCAGCTGATTTTCTCTCATTATGATCAGAGTATCCCTTGTTTGATGCATTATCAGCCAACTCTTGTGGCTAGGCAGCTTGGACTCTGCCAGGATATTCCTGTTCCTCTATTCAGGGAACACAACATCGAACCTTGCACATCTGTTGATGAAGTTATTTTGAGGATTAAGGAATTCGAGGCTTCACAACCCCCTTACCAAGCTACTGACTTCACTCCAGCTATTTACTGTACTGCTGCGTTCGATCAGTGGTGGCGAACTTCATACAGTGCCATAGCCTGCTCGAAAGATGTTTTTCTCTCTCGAGTTATTCTTGATGGAGTGTACCCTGAACCCGAAAAGCGAAAGCGTCCAGGTGCTCGAATATTATCCTTCTCTTTCTATGATATATCATATTTTTCATTATTGACCCTGTATTGTCACTTTC
This sequence comes from Sesbania bispinosa, assembly GCA_026901365.1. NCBI lineage: Eukaryota > Viridiplantae > Streptophyta > Magnoliopsida > Fabales > Fabaceae > Sesbania > Sesbania bispinosa. The sequence goes on along the minus strand of QLOH01000704.1, from coordinate 489,207 downwards.
AGCTTTGAAAGATACCGCTGATTCTTCAGGGTCCAAGAAATCGAAGGTCCCAAGAAAAGGAAAGCAGGCTGTTTCGACTGATACCACTGTTGATGGTAAAAAGAACAAGCCTCAACCAGATAAGGTATGCCTCAATGTTACCCTTTAGAATTCTTTCTTTTTATCATTCTCTGCTCACCATGAATCTCTTGTAGCCAAAATCTCACGCTACACAGGCTTCGAAGCCTCCTCCGTCTAAGGCTACTGGCACCTCGAGGAAACGGAAAAATCCTATTGCCACTACCTCCAAGAAGGAACCTCGAGTTGCTTCTGCACCAACTCAACTTGCTGACCCCAAAGATTCTGAACCATCGAACAAGGAAACATTTCCGGCTGATCAAGGAGTTACTCCTCCAGCTGTGACAGAAAGTACTGGGCTTAAAACCCAGGAACCTGGTTCATCAATTGATCCCCAAACTACTGGGGTAAATCTTCGAATTTTTCTCTTTATTTCTTCTTCGAACGCTTACTTTACGCTCATTCCTTCGTTCATTTTTTTTTTAGAAATCTTCACCAAGGAAGAAAACAAAGCATGTTGCTCCAGGTGTCAAACATTCTTGGAAAGCAAACAGAGTGGTAAGAGTCTACCTAATTCTTTCTTTTGTTAGCTTCGAAGCTTTTCTTACCGAGCCCTTCCTCATCTTCAGGTATTATCCAGCTCGACACATGAAGAAAGCTCTTCAGGTTCTAGTTCTTCTAGTATTGATACCTTTTTAAATTCTCTTCCTCTTGCTATGCAATATCCTGGGTCGAAATGGATTCTGAGGTTTGAACCTACAGGGATCACACCACTGCTGCAGACCAGGAAGTCACTTCTCCTAACCGTTCTGAGGAACAACATCAGGGGAAGAATGAAAAGGTAGGAAACCAAGAAGAAGAAGAAGAAGATGAAGAGGAAGAAGGAAAAGAAACAGAGGAAGAAGGAAGAGGAGGCAAAGAAGGAGAAAGAAGAAAGAAAAGAAAAAGAAATAGAAAAGACAGAGGAAAAGAAAAAAGATGTTGATGACTTCGATCAAGGAGAAAGAAGTAAGGAAGCCTCTGACTCTTCGACAGATGACGACGAGGTGACAATCACGAAAATTGTTAAGGCTGCCTCAGCAAAAGGCAACGAGAAGATGCATTCTGGAGATCCTTCGACCATTCAGCCACATGCTGTAGTCGATCCTGTCGGGGGTATCTCCGACCCCAAAGTTACTGAGCCCCCCAAGCTTCTGAACCTCCGAATCAAACTACTGGTGATGGTTTATCTAAGGAGAATGTCGAAGGACAAGGAGCTAATCCAGATGTCCAAAGTGAGGTGCCTTCGACCCCTTCCTTCAATGCCCATGACAATGTTGATGATAGGCTCGATTCAACGCCACCTAGTGGCTCTCAAGAACAGGTTTTTAAAAGCAATGAAGATCCTCAAGCCGTTCCCATACCAAGCCCTAAACAACAAGAGCCCACAGGTTCGAAAGAGATTGCTACTTCGAATCCTACCACTACTTTAGCCTTGGTTCAAACGGAAAAATCGACCATTTCTCCTCCGAAGGGTTATGTTCAGGATGCTGAGCTTGAGAACCTAACTCAAAAACTCGAAGACGATCCCTTTTATATCATCAACAAATTACTGGCTGGTTCGATCACAGTAGCACATCGAGCCGCAGTGCTAAAACCTCGGAATCCAGCACTCATCAAAAGGTCCAAGTATTGGTAAGCAGGCTTCGTCATCTGGCTTTTTCTCAGGACCTTGTGGAAGTTCTCAATGATGACCTCGATAAGGAAATCAGAGAAGTCTTTGCTGAATTGAGAGCTATACCTGACAGTATTCCTGTGGAGACAGATGAAGCCATTGGAGCCTTCTATGCTTGGTATGATTCTTTTTGAGACCATTAACAAACTTCATGCAATGAAACCAAGCAGGATGAAATCATTAATCGAGAGGTTGCCCTCAAGGAAAAACTCATTGCTCAGAAGACTCGATTCGAAGCGTCTTCTACTACCTTAGAGCAGGGTACCACTCAACTTGGGGTGCTGGATAAAGAGATTGAAGAATTGCAGAAAAAGCTGGACCTCAAGGTAAAAGAAAGGGAAACTCTTGCTGAGGCTGTTAATCGAGGTCGAGAGCTTCAAGAAAAACTGAAGAAAGAAACCAAGGATGATTCTACAGAACTTGTCAATTGTTTCAGGAGCTTGACAATAGTGCAGAATGATCATGCCACTCTCAAGGCGACTCTGGATAAGGCAAAGGCTGATTACCTTGACTTTAAAACTAAGAACCTGTTTTAAGGCCAAGTCTTTTCCACTTGTTCGCCTCTTAATTTCTTATTTTGCTTTCTGGCTTGTATTGGCCAAGTTTGGCCTTGAACCTTATTTCTCTTTAATTTATTATTCGGAACGTATTTTCACTTCATGCATGGTGGGTTTATATTTCTTTAAATGTTTGCCATTTATGGCTCGAATCACGCAACCAGAAATTACGTCTCGAATGGTATAGGCATTACTCGATAACTTTTTAACTTCGAATGGCCCTTCCCAATTTGGGGTCCACTTGCCAAATTTTGGTAGCTTTTTTCCTAAAGGTAATCGAACTTTCCAAACCAAATCACCTTCTAAAAAACTTTTATGGCTAACTCTTCGATTGTAAAAACGAGCCACTCTTTCCTTTTGCTTGATTATGTTCTCGAGTGCAATTAATCTTTCTTCATCGAGGACATCTAATTTATCAAACATCAGGTTTAGATAATCCTGTGTAGGCAATTCGTTTTGCCTTTGGATTCGAATAGATTCGAGGTTGATCTCTAAAGGCAAGACTGCCTCATGTCCATATACTAACCTATATGGAGATGTCATTGTGGCATCTCGTGGGGAGTTCCTATATGCCCACAGTACTTGGCTAAGTGTTTCATGCCAATTTCTGGGCTTGTGTCGATGTGCCTTTTGATCAAGCCTATTAAAATTGTTAGTGGCCTCGACTTGGCCATTTGCTTGTGCATAATAAGGGTGGAAGTAAGCAATTTGATCTTCCTAGATTCTGCATATTGACCACTCTTTTTCCGGTAAACATAGTCCCTGATCTGTGGTTATGGTTTCAGGGATGCCAAACCTATGGACTATATGTTCTTCTATAAAATCTACTACTTCTCTTTGGCCTACGTCCTTTAAAGGAACAGCTTCTACCCATTTAGTGAAATAATCTACTCCTACAAGAATAAACTTATGCCCCTTCGAAGATGGTGGGTGAATCATACCTATTAAATCAAGGGCCCAACCTCGAAACGGCCATGGCTTGATTATCGAATGGAGCTCCGTTGCGGGTGTGATGCAAGTTGCCATGCTTCTGACAATCTTCACATCCTTTTGCAAAGTCATGGCAATCTTTCAGCATCGACGGCCAAAAGTAACAGTACCTTAGCAGTGTCCACTTCATCTTCTCCCCTGCTTGGTGTGCCCCACATAAACCTTCATGGACTTCAGCAAGAGCAAGATAAGCTTCTGCTTCCCCTAAGCATCTGAGTAAATGCCCACCACTTGACTTCTTGTATAACTCTCCTCCTAAAATTGTGTAATTTATGGCTTTGAGTTTGACTTTCCTCTCGACTGGTGCTGCTGGATCCTTTAAATAATCCACTAAGGTTTCCTCCAGTCTGATGGAGTGAGCACATCCAAACTCCACACCATTCTCTCCTCTTTTGATAGGTGAGAGTTGGTTTTGATAAAGTCTTCAAAAAATTCTGGCTTTACCCTGTACCCAGAAGCCACTTGGGCTAGCTCGTTAGCCACTTCATTTTGGATTCGAGGAACATGTTCAAGATTACATCTTCGAATTGATTTAAAAGGGTCTTAGCCCTTGCAAATATTTCGCTAATTTCGAGCTAGAACACTTATAAATCCCCTTCAATTGATTAATAATCAATTGAGAATCTCCCAAGACGTGAATGTGGGATGCTTCGAGGCTTAATAATAATTCTAACCCTGCAATCAACGCTTCATACTCAACTTCGTTATTTGAACAGTTGCCTTCGATTTTAAACATTACTTTGGTTGTTATCTCTTTAGGAGATACAATCAGCATGCCAATGCCGCTACCATTAAGATGTTTAGAACCATCGAAGAATATTTCCAAGGCTTAATCCCTATAAAGTTTACCTCTTTGATCTCTGCCGTTGGAAGTTCGGCTAAAAAATCTGCAAGGGCTTGCCCTTTAACAGCTTTCAAAGGTAAATATTTTAAAGAGAATTCAGTTAATGCCAATGCCCATTTTCCAATTCTGCCATGAAGTATTGGCTTAATTAACATGTACTTAATTACATCGAAATGAGAACTTACGAAAACCTCTGCAGGTTTTAAATAGTATTTAAGCTTTGTACATGAGAAGTAAAGGCATAAACATAATTTTTCTATTGGAGAATATCTTTTTTCTACATCGCTAAGGTTCTACTAAGATAATTATCACTCTTTCGAAGCCACTATCATCCTCTTGGGCTAACATACTACCAAGAGTTTCTTCAGATGCAGAAATATACAATCGAAGTGGTTTTCCTCTAATAGATGGAGACATTACTGGAGGCTTGGCTAAATACTCTTTGATTGAATCAAACGCCACTTGATGCTCTTTTTTCCATTCGAATTCTTCTCTTTTTTTCAACTTAATTAATGGGGAAAAAATCCTGGTCTTGCCTGATAGGTTCGAAATGAACCTCCTTAGGTAATTGATTTTTCCCAACAGGCTCTGCAGCTGTTCTTGTTCATCGGGGGCTTCGTATTGATAATTGCTTGAGCCTTGTTTGTGTCCACTTTGATTCCTTGTTTGTTGGACTAGGAAACCCAAAAAGTTTCCTGCAGAGACTCCGAAGGCGCACTTCAAAGGATTCAACTTCAGCCCGTGTCGCCTCATCCTCTCGAATGAACATCTTAAATGTTCCAAGTGTTGTGCTCTGGTCTTCGATTTGACCACTTACATCATCGATGTATACCTGCATGAATTCACCAATGAATCGTGAAATATTAAGTTCATGGCCTTTGATACGTGGCCCCAACATTTTTTTAAACCAAAAGGCATCATTATCCATTCGAAAGTGCCTAATGCCCCCGGGCAACGAAATGCAGTTTTAGAAATATCTTCTTCTGCAATGAAAATCTGGTTATAACCAGAATAGCCATCTAACAAGCTCAGCATTTCGTTTCCCGCTGCCGAATCGATCAACATGTCAGCAATGGGCATTGGGCACTCATCTTTGGGAGTTGCCTCGTTGAGGTTTCTAAAATCGATGCAGACTCTTAACTTGCCATTTTCTTTAATTACTGGCACACTGTTTGAAAGCCAATTTACATACCTGGTAGGTCTGATAACCTAGCCCTGAGAAGCCTTTCAATTTCTCTTTTATCTTCGAAACCACCTCTGGGGCAAACCTTCGAAGCGGTTGCTTTACTGGTTTCTTCTCAGGCAAGGTTGGTAATCTATGTTCAACCAAAGCACGATCTAATCCAGGCATCTCCCTCATATTCCCAAGCAAAACAATCTTTGGTATATTGTTGAGGATTTCGATCAGATGAGGCTTGATTTCTGGATCTACCTTGTACTGATGAAGGTTGGTCTTCGAGCTTCGGTTGTTCCCAAGTTCACTTCTTCGAGTTGGTCTTGGGCTTCGATCCTAGGAATTTTTTCATAGCCATATTTCGACTCCCATGTCTTCTTCATCATAAATGCAATCCAGTCGAACTGGATCTCCCTCTTTGGCTTGCAGCTGTTTATTGTGATCTTTACTCCCTTCTATTTTTCTTGTTTTGGATTCGAAGAGACCATACTTTTTGATTCGGGCCAAGTAGGCCGCTAGTCTTTTCTTGAAAATTTTGTAGGCTTTCCATGTATCACCTAGTATTTCTAAGGTCGTATCAATATCGAACCTCTCTTTTCAAAGTGAAACCCTTAACAGGATCTAGCCTCACTGAGTAAGGTACTTTGGCAGAATGGATTGCTGACCTTGAATCTAACTCATAGGGGCTAATATGAGCCAAATTTTTATCGAAATCCATCTCTACTAACCCCTTGATCCATGTTATAAACCCCTTGGTATGCTTCGACCACTATGGGATTTCCTTCTTGATCCCAAAGGAAAAGCTTTTGATGAACAATGGAAGGCACTGCCCCCATGCCATGAATCCACTCTCTGCCCAACAACATGTTGAAGCTGGCTTGGTTTGGATCACCACAAAATGGTGGTTCTCAATTGTTTGCCCCACCATTAAATCAAGTGTTGTTATGCCTTCTGAGCTAGACGCTTTACCTGCAAAATCAGTAATCATAATATTGTGAGGTTAAAAGATCTTTATTGGTCTTACCCAATCTGTCGAAGGTGGATTTGGGTAACAGGTTGATCGCAGCTCCTCCATCAATTATTACCCTGTTAATGGGTCTCCTTCAACGAAAGCCTTGATGTACAATGCTTCATGTGAGCCATATCCCCAGGAGTAGGTTTCTCTATGTTGACCATTTCTTTCTTGGTTCTCCTCTGTCTGGTTTAACATAACTGGGATTCGAAGGTCTTCGTCTTCAAACTCCTCTTCATTTTCCAATCTTTGCACCTGCTGAGCAAATTCAGCTGGTAAGATTGAAAACTATCCCACAAATTTCCTGGATTAGAATCAGGAAATCCTGACTCAAATTCTTCTGTTAGGAGATCATCCTCCTCCATGTCTTTACCTTTGCTTGCATTTAGTTGTTCACGTAAATCAACTCGGGTCTTTGAAGAAGATGCTTCATACCTCCTCTTATTTCCTTGTGGGGGTCTTGGCACATTGTGCTTCAACCTGTTCCATCCTGGCCCTGTATAACCTTTGGGCCCTGCGCCACTGGGTTCTTGTCATCGAGCCCTTTTGCCTTGGAATATTGGCTGAAGTTGGTACCAACTTTCCTTAGGCGGTCGAACTTCTTTGGAAGGTAACGCCCTTGATTTCCTTCCCCTTAGAAGCTCGACAATCCTCAGCCTGCTGAGAGATTAGTTGCCATTTTGCTTGGCCCTTAGGCTTGGCGGAACCTGCCTCACCCATTGGTTTTGAAAGCACTCTCTGTGGAGGAACGAAGGTGTTTTCTTGACTAGGCATGCCTCTGCCCATTCCTTTCATGGCTCTGAACATCTTCTGGCCTTCTTCGAACTTCTGAGGCCCTAACCTTTGTTTCAGTTGACGCTTCTTATTCGAAGCCTCTTCGAAGGCCTTAGCAGAATCTGCATCGAAGATTGCACTGCACCTTGGGCAAAGCATAACATGCCTGTCTTCTTGCTGCTTCCTGTTCAGATATTCCATGATGGTCTCCTCAGTCGAGGGATAAATATCCTTCACCTTTTTTTTCAAAGTCATCAATGGCCATATCAGTGGCCCTTGCATTCACTGGCTGAACTTCAACCATGTTGATTTCCAGTGGATCCACATAATGAACCCTTGTTATCGAATGGATCTGTGTCTACTTTCATTGTCCCTTTCATTTTTTCTTCGAATTTCAACCGCCCTTCAGCAATAGCTTTCTGAATTAAGTCCCTGAAATTGAAACACAATGATTAGTTAGATGACCATAAACATTGTGATACTTGCAATATTTCTTCCCTTTCTCTGTTCGAGTGTAGGGATTTTATGATCGTCACTTAAGACAATTTGTTTATCTTTTAGCAAAATATCAAAAATTTGGTCTGCTTTGGTTACATCGAAACCATATGCTGGTTTCTTATACTTATCATTCGAAGATGATCAGACTCCTCTTTGGCAGGTCTAAGTGAAGGGCATATGTAAGAAGGCCCGGGTTTAACTCAGCCACATTGATCTCATTCTCCTCGAAATCACTGTTCGAGTCGCTGTCATTATTATAAGCCTCTACATAGGCTATCTTGTCTTTTCTCCCTATTTTCTCAACCTTCTTGTACTTGGCTTTCTCAGCTTTTATTTGTTCTATTTTCCTCACTCTATCAGCTAGCTGAGCCATGTCTCGAACAGGGAGGTTAATGAGTTTTTTTCCTGATGAAGAACTCGAGGCCCCATGTTGCTATTTGGACTAACTCATGTTCAGGAACAGGGGTGAAGCATCTAGCCTTAGACTGCCTGAACCTATTCAAGTAATCTTCGATGGCCTCGTTGGGTGATCTTTTGATACCCATCAAGTCCATTAGGCTGACTTTACTCTCACCCCAAAAGAACTATTCATGAAAAATTCTTTCTAACTGGATCCAATTTTGGATCGAATTTGGCGTGAGGGTTGTAAACCAAGTAAATGCATTCTTGGTTAGAGAACTGGGAAAATACTTCATTTTCAGCAGTTCATCATTGGCTAACTCTCCACATTCTATTGGTACCTAGCCACGTGCTCTACAGTTGATTCTCTACGTCGCCAGAGAATTTGGAAAATTTCGGGACCTTGATCCCTCTGGGCAGTTCTGCTCTAAGTACATCTAGGGAAAGGCTGAACTTGTGAAACGAAGAAAGGCTGGTTAGCATATCCTACATTAAAACCGTGCCTATTTAAGACTTGTTCGACTACATTAGCAACGTTATGTTGCCCCCCAAGATTCATTTGTCTAACCCTCTCGACTACCAAGTCAGGGTCTTGGTTTCGAGCCACCATATTGGTCTTGCTCGACCAGTTTCGTTCAATCCCGCTTCGACTTGTGGCTCTCTTTCGATTAACCTCTTGGTTCTCGAAGCCATCAGTGTCAGATCCAGTCCCAAAAACTTCAGCAATTCTCCCCATTTGCCTAGCCAACAGTTGATAATTTTGGTTGGTTGTAGCGACCAACGGGGTTATCACAGTGGCCATTTGGTGAGTTAGCATGTTAACCATGTCATGGTTACTCTCATCCATCTGTTGCCTCATAGATTGTAAGGCAGCGTTGGTGAAACGAGTAGGTCCTAGTTGATTGGACCACATCTCTGGTGAACCTCTAGTATTTCTAAGGCTCATATGCGTTGCCAATGGGTTGGTGTACACATTTTGAGGCATCCCCAAGGTTGCCACTGCAGTTTGGACTTGGAAACCAGGGGGTGGTCCCTCTGCCCTAAGGGGTTCATACGGCCTCACTTGACTAACCACAGGCTCATCAGGCTGTGGGGTAGTCCCTACAGGTATCTCATCACTCGTATACCTTCCTGCACCCCTCTGAGGAATTTGGCCAACATTGTTGCCATCTCCATGGGCTTCGTTGGTTGAGGAACTCCCTGAAGAGTGCCCAGAACCATTCTTGTTCTTACTGGTCATGGTTCTCTTACCACTCCTAAGATTCATACAACACTATTGTTAAAGGGTCCCACCGGGCGTGCCAATTTGTTTGTCCTTGAATTTGCACAAACAAATGTATCTCTGCTCAGTCTAGGACGAGATACGAATCCTTGTTTATTTTACGTGGGTTCTACCTCTGTGTGAAATCTTAGAGCAGTTCGAAGGATATCAAATAGTGACATTATTGTTGGACAGAAAAGATGGTGCATCAATGACCCCTGACGGGGCCTTAGCTAACTTGCATTGAAAGTGAGAGCTAACGTACAAGGAACAACAAACTGATTGACTCAGTCATGTGACTCCTACTCTATAAAACGCCTAATGCGTTCACAAAGAGAAATAACATAAAGGAAAGTAAAAACAAAAGAACTGAAATGTAAAAAGAGAAAAGAGGTGGTCTGCAAGAGGCCCTACTTCCTCTAAGCTTGCTGGTCTTGCCTTGATCGCTATGGTGGATGCTACGGCTTTTTCAGGGTGCTTGTGAGTGTTCAGGTTGCGGACCTTTGCTCTGAGGAGGATTCTCCTATTTATAGCCTTAACCCTGATAACCGTCTTCAACTTCTGGGGTGGGTGGTCAATCCCACGTTCTGTTGCACGAACATTGGTGTTACCCTTCAACAACCGCTCTGGTTGATGTGGGTGCTTGGCAGTTGAAAAGGAGATGCTTGAGATAAACTTCCCTTTCGACCTGATAAACTTCCCCTTCGACCTCTTTGCCCCAGAATGACTTTGCTCGAATTGCTACGCTGAGGCTTTTGATCTTTTAGGACCTGTTGCCTTCGATTCATCATCCTTATCTCAATCGAAACTGGTAACCATCTATTAGTCCTTTTCGAATATAACTCCATTTCCTCTCTTCTTGAACCACCGGCCACTCGAATCCAATTGACCACCGTCCACCTTGATCCTTGTGATCAAGACTTAGATCTTATTGGCCTCCCAGGTTGGCTCCCTAAGAGTTATCGAAATTAAAACCTTATAAAAGGGAGAAACTCAGTACTGGGACTGCATTATCCTTCATTCTCATGGAGAGATTTTTAATATTGGCTGTTCTGCACGGCCTGAAAATTCCAAATCTCTTGGATCTTAGGCCGTCAGGATATCCAACATTAAAGGTCACTTCGAGCGCATTAATCATCTCAGGTCTAACAGAACAGCCAAAGCAACAGGTCATGACCAATTTTAAGGTCTGACCTTACTCCCACCTCCTTGGTTCCAGCTTCGAGATTGGGGCAAGAAATCAATTTGTTTGCTCTGCTCTCAGCCTCTTGGACCTGGGTGATAGAGGAAGGTGCAGAGGAGGCAGGTGATGAGAAAGCAAGGTCAAAGAAGAAGATGATGGAGATGCAAAGCTAGAAAGGTTGGATTATTTGGAAGATTCAAGCATCGACCACCACTTTGTTCCTTTTGATCACTTGCTCCCTATCTTCTTCGAATGCATGAGACTGGTAGATAGTCTTGTAGGTTGAAACCTTCAGTTATTCGAAGCAAACACCTATCAAGATAACTTAGGACTTTAGGCCGTAGTTTAAACATTTAAGTCTATTTCTTGTGAAGAGTTATATTAATGTAATACTGTACTGTTTGTTGTAACCACTTCGATTGGTCACTTAATCGAATCTCTTCGACTCAAATAATACGACAATACATTAAACAAATGTTGTCATTTGGCTATCGATTAAGCCACTTTGAGCTTTATAACTCCTTATTTCGAATTTTCTTTCTTCGACTCAGAAAGGCCAATGCCTTTGCATCAGACATCTCGATTTTTATTTGGTACCCAACAGCATCAAAGCGACGATGGCATTTGGATGACGGTGGTCGCTTCCTTCTTCGGTTTGCATGGTGGTTGCATCGTGGCAGAGAAGATAAGGCCGGTCCAGGCGTCACAGAGGTCGATTACGCACAAGAGAAGGCAACGGAGGTAAGATCTTCGACGGAGCGCACCTTTCTTGGGAAAGAAATGGAAGATGAAGAACAATTTTTCTTCTTTTCTTCTTTTTTTTGTTTTTTCGTTCTTATTTTATTTATTTTTAAATTTTTGTTTTTTTTTTTGACATTTTTTTGTTGTAATTGCTAGTTTGATGGGTTGTTAGGCCTGTGTAAAACTAGCCCAATGCTTTATTTTTTTTGTTTCTTTTCTGTTTTTTGGACCATCTCTGGTATAAGGATAGTCTTAGGTTAATGATAAATATAAAATAATAATTTTAAATAAACAATTTATAATGTATTAAATAATAATAATAAAAAGAAATGCATAAATATTTGTTAGTGGACTAATACATGTTTCAAAGCTCAATCTGTATTTAGTACTGAAAAATTGACCAAAAGAAATATTAAGATCCGATCAAGTAAAAAAATAACCTACCCAAGAAAAAATGGATAAAAAATTTAGAGCAAACTAAAAAAGTCCAATACTAACCTAAGATCGCATGAACCCGGGCATTTACCCGAAAACCGCCCGATCTGAGGCCCAATTCGGTCGATATTGAGCCACATCTTATTATTTTCGGTTTCAATCAGATTAGGATTTTTGAGCCCAAACCTGACCGAACCGACCATTGGACAACATAGGATTCTTCGCGGACATCGGATACCCGAATTTTGAGATCAGCACGCGACGGTAGGAAGTTAGAGTGTGTTTGGTAAAACTAGTTTAAAGCTTAAAGCTAGCTGAAAGCTGAAAAATAATTGAATGTGTTTGGTAAAATTAGTTGAAAATGGTAAAAAGACATTTAAGGATAACATTAATTATTAAATAATGATAAGTGGGGGTGGTTGAGGGCTAAACATGTAATTAATTTTCAGCTAGTAACTGAAAATTGGAGCTTTTTTATAAAAGCTACCCCAAGTAGCTTTTTAAGAAAAGCTTGTAGCTACCTAAAAAAACTACATTCTCAAACACTACTGAAATGGTTTAGCTACTATTTTCAACTTTCACCTAGTTGAAATGGCAAGCCAAACACACTCTTAGTCTACCCTTAATTCATACCAAATCAAAAAGAAGGGCAAGTGGACAACTAAACCACAGTCGAATATGGATGATTAAACATCCTGTTGGATTTGACGAAAAATAATCCTGTGGGGGAAAACATTAAAAAAAATGTTGGATATTCAATTTTTCACCTTTTTCACAAGTTGGGTGTTGATTCTTGAATCTTGACCATATGCACAACTTGGCATTTGCGTGTGATGAATAGGATGATGAAGGTGAGAGTCAACGTCAACACAAATACCAAGCCCAAAACGTCCAATTATAACAACCACCGAGTAAGTATCACTTTCAACTTCAAACACATCCCCTGCTCCAGCTTTCTTTCAGAGACACACACTTGACTTGAGTGAACCAAACCAGTGTTATGTTATGAGGTTGTTATCACTTATCACTGGTTCACGTTATTCACGAGCCATGGTCAACAACATCACACACGCATTCATATATTTGTTCACACTTAAAAGTCTTGACACTAGTAAGTGAGCAGTAACCTCAAATCTTCAATTGTGACGAAATTTCCCCTTACATGGTTATAGGCTTTTACTCTCTTACAAATTCTTAAAGAAATTCATCATTATCTAGTAAACTTAAATATTACAGAAAGACAAAATTGTGCATAAACGACAAAAGAAAAAGTAACACTAAACGAATACTCTTCCATTAATTGAGTGTGTGTGTAAAATAAGCTAAAATTGAAATGCCACCAAACCTTAATTAACCAAGTGCTGTGCTGCTCCACTCAGGGATCATATCTGAATTTGTGGATTGTTTAAAGTTGAACTCTATCTCTTCAACTTTTGAACACTTAGGTTTGTTTTTGCAGCGAAGCGAGGCTCAAGCAGAACCAACAACTCTTTTTTCTTTTTGTGCCTTTTCACTTCTCAGTTCTAAACGCGAGAACGGAAATGCGGTTTTTCCAATTCTAGTTCTTCTTTCCTTTTCGTGATCGATTACGATGCCACCTGGTAAAGTTTTTCTCCTTTTCATCGTGCTACTCCTGCTCATTCAATTTTAGTATCTATTAGCTTTGTTTTCTCAAATTCAACTCAATTAAAACGCGCTTTATTTGTTTATACTTTGTGTGAAATTGAGTTAAGTGTTGAAACTGAACAAACTCAAGTTTGGATTATCAGCCAAACACAAATATCTCTAACGTTAGAAATTTGAGTTCATCACGTTTCAATATGCTATAAATTTGACTTGGTTTGATTTCGTTCTTGGCTTGTCTGTGTCTGTGTTTGTGCAACTTTGCTTTGTGCCTTTTCCAAGTGTGTTACGGTTGGGAATGGGATTGTACGGAACCAGGTTCTCTCCATTTACTGGAATTGTTCCAGTATGAGAGATAGACACAACTATGTGTGGGTCCCTTGAGTGTACTATTTTGCTCAATTATTGTCCTTATGTAATGATTCATTGGTAAAGAATGCATTTATAGATGTTAAGAAGAGAACTGAGTTCGTAATCAATAGTCACAGTGTGTGGTTGGTTGCCACTGATGCGTCAACTTCCTGCATGATCCCCTTCTTTCATAGAGAGAAAAAAGGGTTCTAAAATCCAAATTATAGGACTGATTTGGTGTTATCATGGCAGGTTTGGAATACAACATTGATGAGCTGTATCAAGAAGCTAAGAAGAGATGGCTCAAGCCTGTAGAAGTGCTTTACATTTTAAGGAATCATGAGAAGATTGAGTTCACCCATGTGCCTCCTCATCAGCCACCTGGTTACATCCCTACTCTCTTTTATTAATGTTACAGTTTTCCTATTTTTTGTTTCTTACTGGATTATGTGTTACTGACTGTCAACAATGTTGTTAAATTGGTTTTCTTAATAGGTGGTTCCTTGTTTCTATTTAATAGAAGAGTCCTGCGCTTCTTCCGTAAAGATGGCCACAATTGGCGGAAGAAAAGGGATGGAAGAACTGTGGGAGAAGCACATGAACGGCTTAAGGTGTGCCAAAAGTGTCCATGGTTTTATGATCATTAAAGTTCCCTTAAAGGTTGTTTGATATTTGTATGTCTTGCTGCAGCTTATGTCAGCCCCCCATCTCAGCTTCCCTGCTTGACATGCTTTATGTTATAGGCAAATACTGCAATTTGCACTTTAATTTAGACCAAAGTACCTCTTTCTTTTAGTCTTGCATAAGAATTAAGCAGAAAGAAGAAGGGATGAAATATATAGCAATTGTACCATACTAACAGTTCATACCGATTCAAATTTGAGCTTCTTTTACTCCATCCTTTTCCTTTTTGTTTATTGGAGTAAAATGATTACTAGTAAGTTGACATTGTTGTTGTTATATATAGGTATGCAATGATAAATTCCAACTTGGTTTTTGTTTATTTTCTTGCTTTAAATGCAAAAGGCTGCAAATGTTTGCAGTAGGTCTGAGTAGTGAAAATGCGGTCCATAAATATATGCATGGGGTAAAAATTTATAACACTCCTAAATTATTAGGAAGAAATATTCAAAACTTAGATAAATATCTCAAACAAGTTGAAATAAGGTATTATTTAAAAATAATTAAAGATCCTCATTGGAAATTTCATTTTCTCTGTCTCTAGGTAGCTTCCAAAATGCTTTTGGAAAAAATAGCAAGTATTTTATTCAGCAAGCACTCTTGGTACATGGAGTGTAAAAGAGAATTGAGATGTAACTACTCTGTTTAATAGTTTTACTGTTATTGAGTTTTTTTTTTTTATTTAGTTCACTTATTGTTGCTATATGGATGCCTTTGTGCCAACATTTATTTTGGTGGAATTCTATATGTATTAATTTTCCCAATCTGAGTGACCATACTATTCTACATGATTAGGTTGGCAATGTTGAAATCCTAAACTGTTACTATGCACATGGAGAGGAGAACCGTACTTTCCAGAGGCGGAGCTATTGGATGTTGGACCCGTGAGTAAATTTTAAACTATTAGCTAACTACAAAACCTTCATATTATTAAGCTTACCATTACTTTTTATGAAAAGCTCATACTAAAGGTAACTAAATAACATATTAATTACCAAGATAAAATTATCTTGACCTTGAAAAACAATCAACCTTCAGTGTACACAAATAATCTTAAGATGTTTTCATTTATATCTTAATACGTTGTTGTTATGGATGTTCATATTTGCTCATATACTGCTGCTTCTTGACAGGGAATATGAGCATATTGTTCTTGTGCATTACAGAGATACAAATAGGGTGAGTTTCTGGAACATGATATCAGATATACATAATAATTGTAATTGCAGTATGTTGGAAGTGTGAAAACTGGGGATGGGAATCCTTTTTATTCAACACGGCCTCTTTGTCCTATCCTGTTTCTGAAATGTTACTTTAAGCATTTCCTCTCTTTTCAGTGTTCATGTTTGAAACTTCAATTAAAGAATTTATTTTATTTGCTTTTCTTGTGAAATTTCAATCCCCATTAATGTTTTCTGTGCAATACTCCATTTTTACATTCTTTTGATTTTTATTTTCTGTAAATGACTTATATCATAGTCCGTGAGTTGCTTAAATTTATTCTTTAAGTTCAGTTCTCGCTCTCGTAATTCAGATCCAAAAGTCTCCAATAAATAAACATTAATGTTTCCAATGTGAACTATGTTCATCTATTATTATGTGTATATTTACAAAATAATTGTATTACTATAGCTCAAAATATATCATCAGAGAGCAATATTGTGATGAATTAGACACAAATTTGCAATATCTTAACTTCATGAAATATGTTTATACCCTGCCTCCAAAATGTGCTTTTTCCTTTCAGCTCAGTTACCACTGCTCTCTAACTACGCTGATGCTATGCCTACAGCTTACATGCCAATGCCTAAATTTAAGACCAGATTCACTTTGGATAGCCATTATCTAGAGGACTATGATTAATTATGTTGTTATCAATTAGGGAAGGTAAAGAGCCAATAAGAAAGAAAGAAATGAGAATGTTATGATGCGTGAGTGGTTACACAAAACAAGATAGGATTAAGAATGAAATTATGAGAGAGAAAGATGGGGTAGCTCCTGTTGTAGAAAAGACGGTAGAGTCTCATCTTTGGTGGTTTAGGCATGTATGGAGAAGATTGATAGAAGCACCGGTAAGGAGAGTAGATCAGATGGAGGATAGTCCAAATGTCCAATAGTTAGAGGTAGGAGACCAAGAAAAACTTTAGGCCAAACCATTAGGAGAGATTTATATTTAAAAGGTCTGTCATTGAACTTGATTCATAACAGAACATCATGGCATTGTTTGATCCATGTAGCTGACCCCACCTAGTGTAAAAAGGGTTTATTCATTTTCTAATTGCATAAGTAAGACCTCAAATGAAGATGTACTCTAATCTTCTTCTGAATCTATATTTGGTGCCTATGAATGGCAAACATCTGATTACATTCACCATGTGTAGTAGATCTGTACAGCCCACCCTTGAGTTTGACATTACTGTTTACACTCGCATGTTGCAGGGAACATCCAATGCTGGACCTGCCACACAATTGTCACCAGGTTGCTCCTCTGTATTTAGTCAGAATCGTAGCTCAAATACTACTCAGAACCATGGGACAATATCCGTGTTTGATGATTCATGTGAACCTAATCCAAATTTCTCTAGTCCAGGTTCTTTAGAAGTTACCTCTGGTATATTCAGCAGGAACAATGAAATTGATCACTTGGATGAAGCAGACATACAAGCTTTGCGCCAATTGGAGAAACAGTTAAATGATGACAGCCTCAAAGAAATTTTTCCCTTTCACAGTGAGTATGAAATTCCTCAAGATTTAATTCCATGCCAAGATCAAAAGGTGGTTTACAAACAAGATAAATCCCCAGCATTCCCTGGACCAGATGGTTGTGAACAGCCTTATGATGGATATAATGGAGGACATGGTAATTTAGACAACCTTGCACTATTGAGAATTAATACATTTTTGTTTGGGGGGGGGGGGGGTTGTAAAATTTGTACATGTTTTAATTTAGTGAAATATTTGATTTATTATATTGGCATTTACCTTGTTCTTTTGATGTGTTCAGTTATAGATCTTTGTCTTCTACTAATGTAACAGATTCTAGCGGCTTCTTCCATCCGCACACCTTATTTGCTATGACTGTTGAGCTACATTTATAGCATACCTCCTGTATTACGTTGTTCAAGGCTATCATAGCCATAAATCCTCTTTTCTGGTAGTGGCACCACTCTGTATGTTAAATTTTCTCTAGGTGAAACCTAATTCCCCAACTGTGCTGGTTGATTCATTCAAATCTTAAGACATGTAGGAGGATTATTGTGAACAAGTAACCAGGGAAAAAAAAATCAGGTCCAAAACCACTACCTCACAGTAGATTTCTTGTATCTAGAATCATTCCAACAGGAACTCAAGGAATCTTAGTAAAAATACATGAACCATAGGGAACAGTCTTAAAATATTTAATGTGGATAACTCCTTATGTTATGTAATACATGAAAAGTAGTTTATTTCTTGTTATAATACATTGGTTATTTAAGTGTTTCGTTCATCCATTCAAAACCTTATATATTTTTTTTTCAAACTGTCACATTCAGCTCTAGATCAGATTCAAATTATTCTACAAATGCTTTTCAGTTTGTTTTCTGTACTCTATTATAATAAGCATCAACAATAAGGAGAGGAAACAGAAGGCTTCTATAATTAGTGTATTTTCTTTAGATGACAGTGGTAATTATTATCATGAAGGGACCTTATCGTGGGACTGGGCGGAGGTGCTGGATTCATGTAAGTTCTCATCTGTGATCAAGTTACCAGAGCAACATTCATATGAGGCATTTGAAAATGTGAGTATTACTGAGACATATTTCAGGTTGTTAAGAGTTTATAGTTTATGTTGGCTGAAGCATCCAAATAAATTATTTATACATTTCTTGTCATTTAAATGCTATTTATGTTTACTTCGCTTTTATGACTTGCAAAGAAATAAAATTTCTATACTTAAAACAGGAAACGTCACTATCTTCCTCAGGAAGGGAAATTATTGTCAACCAGGAAAACGGTCACTGGATAAACCCCAACAGTAATAATGCTGAAAACTATATGACTTACTTTAACCTTAATAACTTGAGAATTTTTCTTTTTGGCATACAATGAAATTTCTTCCATCTCTGATTCAGGTCCCATATTACCAGATTTCTTTCCATGTCCTCAAGATCCTCCATATTCTTTGGTAGAAACTCAAAGAACAAATTCTGACTATGCAACATGGTTTGACCAAACCCAAATTCAAGAACCTCTGGGTGCAGATTCAAGCTTGACTGTTGCACAGAAACAGAAATTTACAATTAAGGCAGTCTCCCCAGAATACTGTTATGCTGCTGAGACTACAAAGGTTAGTAGTGCCTTTCAATTCCAACTCTTATTAGTTATTATGCCCTACGTAATGATTTATGATTCTTTGCATTAGTAAATCTTATCTTCTGAATGATGGAAGTGTTATTTCCCAAAAGGCTTTAAAATGTTTACACAACGTGGTTGAAATATGTATGCAATTATTTTGGTATAAATGTCATGCAAACTCTTAGCTTTTGATTTTTAAGACTTAACTATTTCAGACATATACTTTGTGTTTCCTCTCTTTCCTTTCCATTTTTTTTAAAATTTTCTGGATGGTATGATACAAATACCACTAATGCTGTCTATATTTGAATGCTAAACTCCCGAGTTCTATGCACAGGTGATCATTGTTGGGTCATTTCTCTGCCCTCACTCAGATTCTACCTGGGCTTGTATGTTTGGTGATGTTGAAGTTCAGGTTGAGATAATTCAGGATGGAGTAATTAGCTGTGAAGCTCCATCCAACCTTCTTGGAAAGGTTACTTTGTGCATTACTTCAGGAAATAGGCAGCCATGCAGTGAAGTCAGAGAATTTGAGTTTCGTAATAAGACCAATAGTTGTACTCGCTGTAATTCATTGGACCCAGAAGCCACTAGAAATCCAGAAGAGTTGTTATTACTTGTTCGATTTGCAGAGATGCTCCTTTCTGCTTCAACTATAAAGGATGAAAACAGAGAATCTGGAGGTCATCTTCCAACAAAACAGAAAGAAGATGATGATTCATGGAGCCATATTATAGATGCTCTCCTAGTTGGCAGTGGAACTTCATCTGATACTATTGATTTTCTTCTTGAAGAGCTGCTGAAGGATAAGCTGCAGCTCTGGCTTTCTTGCAGATCCCGGGAAACAGATGAAGGGACAGATTGTTATTTGTCCAAGAAAGAGCAGGGGATTATTCACATGGTTTCTGGGTTGGGTTTTCAGTGGGCCTTGAACCCCATTCTCAGTTGCGGCGTGAATGTAAATTTCCGTGACATCAATGGATGGACCGCCCTTCATTGGGCTGCACGGTTTGGAAGGTAATAGAAAACTGAGCTATTGATATATGAAAGTATCCAAGCTTCAAAGGTTTGAGCAAAATATGCTTGGTAAAATTCGTTTAGAAAATTTTACTTTTTTACTTGGGAGAAGGGAATACAAATACAAGGAAAGAGAACACGAAGAAGAAATAAAAACTCTCTTTAATATTAAAAACTGATCACGCATTTAGGGTATTATAAACCATATGTAACAGGATGCTTGGCATATCAGAAATTATTGTGCAAGTCTCAGTCATTCTTGAACTTGTGTATAAAGCCGTATCAATCAGAGCGAATGCTTAGATTTTTCCAACAACCAAAGCCTTTTCACTTCACTTTGACTCAGCTACATTAATTAAATAATGACATTGTATTTTGTCACAAAATAAATTTTAGAAAGAACATTTAAATCAAGATATTTTTTAATGGTTTCTCTTGGAGTTTTACTTGGTCTTCTCCTACCTGTGTTTATCAGACTGTCCTCCATATGATCAATTCTTATTACCAAGGTCTCTATTGGTATCATAGACCAGATTGTCATAAATGATGATCACATTAACATTAAAACTCATACTTTTAGAAGCCTTTACAAATTGCTGTTCCATTCTTAGTGTTCTGGATGATGTATCACTGAAGTATTTTATTCCATGGTAGGGAAAAAATGGTTGCTTCACTTATAGTAGCTGGTGCATCTGCTGGAGCAGTGACAGATCCAAGTTCACAAGATCCAACCGGTAGGACTGCTGCATCTATTGCAGCCAGCAATGGTCATAAGGGACTGGCAGGTTATCTTGCAGAGGCAGATCTAACAAGCCATCTGTCATCCCTCACATTGAAAGAGGGGGCGATTTGTAAAGCTTCTTTTGAGCTTGCAGCTGAGTTAACTGTCAGTAGTGTCTCTAAGGAAAATCTTGTAGCTAGTGAGGATCAGGTTTCACTACAGAAATCCTTGGATGCTGTCAGAAATGCTTCTCAGGCAGCTGCACGGATACAAGCTGCTTTTCGTGCACATTCTTTCAGAAAACAAAAAGAGAGAGAAGCTGCCACTGCTGCAGCTGCCACCTGTCTAGATGGATGTGGTATCAGTGCAGGTAGCATTGATGATAACATTTCAGCGCTTTGTTCCATGTCAAAACCTTGCTTTTGGAGTTTACGTGATTACAATTCTGCTGCCTTATCAATTCAGAAGAAATATCGAGGTTGGAAAGGTCGCAAAGAATTCTTAGCATTGCGCCAAAAAGTAGTAAAGATACAGGTAATAGATGTTATGTCATTATTACATTTTTACACAGATAAAATGAATTCCAAGAGTCTCTGTGTATATTAGCACTTGGATGTACTGCAAAGTGAATAAATTTGTTTATAATAGAGAGAGAGACATAGCTAGACATGACATGCACATATGCATGCATGGAACTACAACAAGAACTTACTATTTCTATATTTATTTGGGCAGGCTGTTGTGAGGGGTTACCAGACACGGAAGCAATACAAGTTAATAATATGGGCTGTTGGAATCTTGGACAAGGTTGTGCTACGATGGCGGAGAAAACGAATTGGTTTACATAACTTCCGGCAAGAAATGGAGTCAAATGAAGAAAATGATGATGAAGATTTTCTCAAGGTGTTCCGAAAAGAGAAAGTACATGTAGCAATTGAAAAGGCTTTGAAACGGGTGCTTTCCATGGTCCATTCTACTGGTGCTCGTCAGCAATATAGTCGCTTGCTTGAGCTGTATCGTCAAGCCAAGGTATATATATATACACACACTAAAAGCAGCAAAAGAAAATTATAGGACTTGGATCCCAATGGTTAATATCTCGGATATCTATTAGTTTATTCCACTTTTTGCATTCAGATTGAGCAAAAGATAACTAATTGTTAAGCGTGAAGCCTCCATATTGCATTTCTTTTTGAGTCTGACAAATAAGATAAGAGTAATGCTAGCATCACACTATTTGGCATTCTCTACACTCTTTAATATTAGATAAAATTCTATGTTGGCCTCATTAAATAACTTGAATTCATTCTTTATTAGTAGGGCCAGTATGAGTCTTTAGCCAATAATGAAAGTAAGTTGAAAAGAGTGTGTATGCATTGCTAGCATTTCTCATAAAGCAATTATGACTTAGTTAAACATGTAGAGCTAGAAATGTTTGTTACTTGAGCAGAGCTACCCTGTTTTGAGCAATGTATAATTTGTCAATACTCAATCTTTTACAGGATGAACTTGGCACCACTAAAGATGAAAAACCGTCCTCAACTTCTGTAGAGGGTGCTTTCAATATAGAAGATGATGACTTGTGTCAATTTCCCTTGGAAACGCTCTAGCCTTCCTGGTTTTATTTCTCTTTGGTTGATGAGTCTCTGGCTTCACCGTTTATATGGTCCTTGTATTTGGATGTGTAGAACAAGCTTGAGATTTTAGCTTGTAATTGTAAATCAGTCTAGGTTGTACAGTGATTATGGCGATGGACATTTTCACTTTATGTATAATATAAAATGGTCTTGAATGCAGGTAGGAATAGGATAGGGTTTCAAATTCAGTAAAGTAAGTTTCTCTGATTTTTTCCTTGCTCGTCCTAGTTTTTTTAATCGCAATTTAGGTGTCTAGTGGCAGCTACTAGTAAAAGTTTTAGACTGTTGTTTTAAAATTATTTTTTTCTTTATGAAGTACCCTGTTTTAAGACGTGAATGGTGAAAAGAATAGACATTATAGGAGCTTTTCAAATTGAAGATTTTTTATGGGAATAACTGGCTTTTAATATTATAAATGCGATGAATGAACATTTTATTTGTGGGTTTCTTAATCCTTTCATATTAGTTGGAATCTAATGTCCTCTAGATATGGAGGGTGTCATTTTGAGAAGGTGAAAATTTATTGGATCTAGCTCTTTTCATGAAGACTTTTCCATACTCAAAAGAACTCATTTTAAGGACAATTAGGTATGTATCATTTAAATCAATCATTTTTCATTTACCAAAAATATAAAGATTTATAAATAAAAAAATAGAAGATTAAAAATTAGAAAACAAAAACTAACTTGAGCAATTTTTATGAAAGGATTAAAGATATTTTTAATACATAATGATTTGAGTGCACTTACCTATATATCAAAATTTCATTGATGGAAAGGGCCACGGCCACGGTCACATATCAAGATTCAAGTATTCAACGTAAGGGCCCCCCACTTATGTTTTTGGCGAGGTGCAAGCACTAAACGCCACTCCCAAAGTTGGATCGAGAAAAGGGCAGAACAAAACCATAACCAAAAGCCTAAAGGGCACGTCTCTTTTGTGTTATCATTCATTCATTCATTTAATAATCAATAATAGAGCTTTTAGCGGTGGGTGAGACTGAGAATAGAGAAGGTGCCTTTATTACTTATTGTAAATAAACATTTGTTTCGCGGTGGCTATGGAACAAGATCGAAGGCTTGAGCTCATCGACCTCGCAATTCAGAAACTTATACAGAACAAAAGTGACAAAGTCCAAGACCAAGGATCCCATCATAACAACAATAACCATAACCTTAAAGACCACGGCGCTGAATATCAACACGCTCTTTCCCACCTACTCTCTGTCGCTCAGGTATGACACTTACATGATTGCTTCTCATGTGCAATGACATCCATTTTCTCCTCTTTTCCCATGATTGTGAAATTGGTTCCAACTTTCAACTAGCAATAGCATGTTCTGTAAATTAAAATTATTTTTGTTTATCAAATAGTCCTAACTCTAATCTCCTTCATTGTACTAGATGAATACTACGAGTAAATCATCAATTTGGTCATGAAAGTGTTGCTCCCTGTCAAATTAGTCCCTGAATTGACAGAAACTAAAAATTAGTATTTCATCCGTCAAAGCAGTCCGTCTTTTAACAAAAACAAATCTTTCAGGGACTACTTTGATAGTGGTTTGTTAGTTTTAGGGACTTATTTGAATTTACGTACTAAAATTTGAATGATTAAAATGACCGTAAGTATCAACTTACATGGACTAAATTATACTTCTGTTAACAGAGGGACTACTTTGACGGATGAAATACAGTTTCAGGGACTAATTTTTAGTTTTCTGCCAATTCAGGGACGAACTAGCAACACTTTCGAGACCAAATTGACGATTTACTCTAAAATAATTTGTTGATGAAAATACTCATTTAAAATGAGAAAATTGAAATGTTTTGACAAGTTAAAAGTATATGTATTTAAGCTAATATTTTAAATGCCTCTGATTATGGACCATGAGAAGACATTTTATTTTTATATGCATTTGCTCAATTTATTAACAGCTGGAAATGTCAAAAGGAGATGAAACACTTAAGGAATCCGAAGCTTCTATTCCTTCAGAGCATGTAGCTTCTGTGATTGAGAAAATAGAAAGTGAAAATGTGGATACTGATGGAGGATGCAAGGAAAGTCAAAATGATGAGATAATCAAAGAGCTGAAGAAGGTAAAAAGGCAGAATTTTGTGACTCATTGTCTTGTTTCAGTGATGATTGTCCTCACTGTAGCTTGGCAACTATCAGAGGTGTCACTTATTATGAAAGTAAAAGATGGACTAAACCACCCTTTTAGATCCTTTGGAAATATGCTCAAAGGGATGGTGAAAGTTCCTGACATGAATGGCCAGGAATCTGATGACAAAGAACATTCAACTGAAACTCCATCCCTTCCTTCCCTCAATATTCCAGAGATGCCTCATATTGATGTTCCAAGTTTAGGTCTACAGAATGGACAGGAATGAAACTTGTCATTTTCTTGTAATGATTGACCCTTCCTCAATTGGTTGAATGTGATACTGAAAAGTTAAGGAGGGACAACATGGAGCATTTTAAGGTACTGCTTGTGATGTTCATTCCCAGTTCTTGTAGCATAGTCATGGATAGTGCATTATGATTTTGTCCAAAATGCACTGGTTAGGAGCAGAGTTTTGGGTCACAAGTTGGAAAATATCCTATCACTATGCAACTTCACCACACCACATACTATTTCACCAAACTACTATGATGAAGAGGACAGAAATTATGTGATATTCAAAGCAGCCTTATAATGTTTCGCTCTGAGTTTATTACATCTATTATCCTAAGTCATTGAATCTATTTGATTTTCATCAAAACTGCATTATAAACTGCATTATAAACGTGGATTTAGACCAATATTATTCCAAATTCAATTCATGTTACGTGATTTCAATAGAAATCAAACATGCTTGAATAGTTGAATACTCCACCGTACTTCTCTTTTAGAAGTTTAAACTCTGATTTGAGCAAGGTGTTAGCAGCAAAAAGCTAACAAGATAAAAGCGTGTAACCGTTAAAATATTCAACATGAACCATTGACTGTTACTTAGACACCAAATTTCCTTCACATTACTGATTAGTAATCACCGGGCAATGCATGATGAATCATGGAAAGCACAATTTTTAGTTTTATTCAAGTTTACAAAATGACTGCTACTCCTTTCCTTCATCTTTGCCACTCTATTTCTCAAACCTGATCCTCAGGTAATTGCTAACAGTATATCCAACGAGGAAGCAGAGTTTAGCATCAAAATGAACTACTAAACAAGCTATTGATTTGCTGCTTATGTCATTTGATTACTTAACAACCACGGTAATTACAAACAAATCACACATTATCTATCATTTACTTATTGGTAGAAATGTCGATGGTTATTTTAAAGCCAACATACACTTTACATAAATTTCACCAGAGAAAAGGAAATTGGTCATTTGTCCAGCATAAAAGGACAATTAAGCTATAGCTAGCCCATACGTGATAGAAAACCAACGTTAAATTCAGCAATCAAATCAAATACAATGAAAAAAATTAAGATATGCATAAGCCAATTTTGAGGTAAATTTGTACGGGATGATTGGTGCCCATATATTAAAGTTTTCAACCTCCAATATTCATTGATCTTTAGCAATTTATCCTTGAAAGCATTTTAACCAATCATATAACATAATTTTAAACAGAAAAGACACAATTAAGCGTTCAACACGAACCAAAAAGAACCCATTTTCAATTTCAAATGTCTGAAGCAAAACAGCTGTAGGCAAACTTCTATGGCCATTAATGTCACATTCAACGGTCAATCTTCAAGCATAGTTCAAACGGAATATGTCATTCAACACATAATAGCTTCCCTGCGGTGTTGGTATCAAGTGGAACATCTGAGAACAGAAAAATTGTTTTGTTAGTCATTATGAATGACAGCAGAAATAAGGTACAAAATAGAGCAAGGAAGAAATGATATTCATGACCATCAAGTGATATTGATGCTTCTAAAGCAAACAATTCCGGTTCTATCTTGGAAATATAATAATTGGCAATTGCAATCATAACCAAGTCCTTCACTCCTTTATATTCTTATGTAATCAAAACCACCTTCATCTATCACCAAAATTTGGTCCTTTTCTTTGGTAAAAGAAAAGATCATTACCAATATCCAAAAACTCTCAAAATCCAATGACAATAACACAATCATTCTAATCATGCATTGGTAGCAGTAACACTGAACGCTCATTGCCCAACCACATAGGCCATTTTCTTCTATAGGTTAAGTACTAGAGCCGTCTTCCAGTCAAGAATTTAGCTAAATCCAGGATATAAATTTGACAGCTAATGTGAGGGCATCTTTTTTATCTCCCTTTAAGTATGAGTGCCTTGGCAAGTTCTCATACATTTGGCGGTTGCTTGTTTCATGATAAAGGGAGAAAAAGTCTTAGGTAGACACGTATACATAGATACTCCACTTAGATTCAATAATTTACGTGGGATAGTGCTGAAATTTGAGTGAAGTGCCTACGTGGGCACACGCCTACCCAATAACAAGAACCATTGACCAGCTGCTAGTATTAGATTTCTTTCAGTGAACACATCAAAGCACTCAAGGCACGTTGAAAAGGAGTGTAAAATAATACTTCTTTATTCTCAAGGCCGGTGACCTTGATTGGATTAAACAACAGTGCATTAGTCCACAAACATACCCGCCCCCCAACAAATAAATGTTCAACAACATCAAGTTATAGTTACCCAAGAGATAAACATGGGTAACTAGAGGAATCTCCAGGGATTTAATGTTCATCAAAGCTCAATTTACTCTCATAAGTCAACTTCATTTACACTAGCCAAATCCATCCATCCTAATAAATAATACTTAGTACTAAAAGTAACAAGTCCCAAAAGCATTCATAAGCAAATTTAACAAACATCGAAAAATTCATTCAAAACATACAAGAACACCACGGAAAACAACCGCAAAACTATTAAAAAAACACAAAAGATCAAACTATAATCATGTTAAAACAGCAAGATCAAAAGCTTAAACCAGAGTAAGTTGTTAAACCCTTAAAAAATGAGGTCCAATAATAACTAATAAGAGTGGGGTTTGATAAATCAGAGGATCCACGAAATCAGTACTTAATTTTCATAAAATCTAAAAACAAGACAAACACAAGGGAAGGATTAACGTAGTTTAAGGTAGATCGAGTACAATTAAAGAAAAGCAAATTGTTCTTTTGACGAAGGTAGATCCATTACCAATCCGAAATAAAATAGCCCTAAAGTTAACCCTTTTAGCTAATGAAATCTACCAGTAGCCATTACATAGAGCCACCAAATCAAAAATTCACGCAAAGGAGAACAATTCCACACCGATCAGCCAACGAATGAAACGAAATACCGAGAAATTCTCTGATTATCGATTTAAAAAGAAGAAGAAAAGAAAGCCCTAAATGAAGTTATCAAGAGAGAGAAGGAATACCTGGCTGAACTTAAGGGCGTGTTGTTCGCCCGCGAGCTGGAGGTTACCGCTGACGAAGACGAGCATGCCGGCGTTGACGCCAGAGGGCTGGCAATCGACGGTGGTGATGGAGTGATGGCACTGCTGGAAAGGAAGGGAGGTGAGCTTAGCAACGATGTTCTGAGAACCTTGGATCTTTTGACCTTCGAAAGAGAGCATGGAACCTTCTTGGTAGAGATTGGCGAGACCAGCACGGTTGGTGTCGAAGGTGGTGTAATAGTGCTCAACGAATGCCTTTGCCAACGCGTCTGGATCCATCGCCGCCGCAACCCCTTTTCTCTTCTCTTCTCTTGTTCGTTCCGCTTCACTCTTACGCACACTCCTTCTCTAGTTCTCCCTGAATGTTATTATAATTTATAAATAAATACACACACCTCCCTCTCCCTCTCCCTCTTCCCCTCCCCTTTATAAATCTTTTTCACAAAGAAATAAAGTCTCAATTTGGTCACCGAAAGATTTGAGGTAAGTTACATTAATCCCCGAATGATGGAAATTGCATTTTCTTCTTTGAAAGATGAAAAATTTGCATTTTCGTCTCTGAAAGATGAAAAAATCATTCAATTTAGTCTTTTTCAGGGACTAAATTGACATTTTTAAAAACATTTAAAGGACTAGAGTGAACGATTTTCATCTTTCAATGACTAAATTGAATAACTTTTCATGTTTCAGGGACAAAAAAATACAATTTCCTTTATTTAGGGACTAATATGACCAACTCCAAATCTTTTAACGACCAGAATGAGGGTTTAGTCTTTTTTAGAGTTAATATAAAATTTAGTCTTAGAAAGTGTCAAGTTATTTATTTTTAGTCTCTGAAAATTTATCTGTGTACAAATTCATTCTAAAAGTCTAAAATTACTTACTAATCAGTCCCTCCGTTAACCATTGTCACATGAGTAACGAAATTGTTGACCTGGATTGTTAAATATATGAATAGTTGGATTGTTAAGTGTTGTCTACATGGAAGCTCAATTGTTCGGTCTTTAACGTTGGACGGATTTTCAACTCATTCCCCCAAATTTTTAACTTTCATTCATCTTTATTCTTCTTTTCCTACTAGAAAATATCTATCAACTTCCCCACCACAGCAAAACTATTTTACAACTCAAACCTGTATTCTTCTATCCATTCTCCTTATCCCCAATTTTATAACCCTAATCTCCATTATTGTCTCTTAACTTATATCTCAAACCCTCAATCAAACAAACCAAAAGAGACAATGAGGACTGCAATGAATCGTGCAACAAGTGGAAGTGTCTATAGTGATGAAAGTGGCGTGATGAACCTATGTGCATGTTGTAACGTCCTAATTCCTAAATCCAAGAATAATGCCTGTTGGAAGCATATTCCTGAATTTCCGAAATTATTTCGCGCATTATGAATATAAGTAATCAACACATAGTAGCTTAGATAATCCAATAGTTACTTAGCTCAACATAAATACATTCATCCAGTCAATAAGTATACCAACAGTGGCTCATACAAAATGAATCATAGTCTATAGGCATAATGGGATACCCTTGTACATGCGTCCTGGAATAAATAAAGACATCCCCCGGGCACCAAAAGTACCAAGATATCCCGTCAAAAGAATACAAGAGTAATGCCTATACAAAGAAGTCTAAATACATCAAGTAAAAGAGGTCAAGCATAACCCAAAAGAAGTCATCCATACTCCAGTCAAGCTCCGGGTTGAGAATCCTGCACATCAAAATCCACAAAGCGTGTGGTGAGACTAAAGTCCCAGTGAGCGTGGTCATGCAAGCAGTGTAGGTGTACAGGAAAATGAAATGCACAACGGAAACAAATATACAAAAAGATCAACCTCAAATATTATCATTAACTTCATGACAATTATAAACATAAGCCTCTTGGTGTTTTACCCATCACAATAGGGTCTTTTCTCTTATAACCTCTAGTCAGAACTGAGCTCAGTCTGTACAAGGAACATCTTCCCTATATCCTTTTCCTCCTGTCATAATTAATAAACAGGTTCCTTCTACTCTTACATAATTCCTCAAGGCCAAGAGCCCAAATATCCTCTCATACCAAGGCATGCATAATATTTTATAATGTAAGAGTCAATAAACACATATTCATAGATTTCCATCATACACATGATTATTCATGAATACCAAGTCATGGAACACCACTCAACCAAGGTTTCTCAAATACCATATTAGGGTTTGCACCTCTACACACTCAATAAAAAATACCATACATTCCTAACCTTCAAACAATCAAAGGAAGCATGCACATTTCAAGAATCAAGAAAGGGAAGAGAGATTAGGGTTCATATAGGGAGATCAAACAGTATGGAGTGAGTGAGTTAACCACACTCACCTCAAATGACACCCAAGAGAAAGATTGAAGGAGGTGAAAGGGGTAGGAGAATTGGTAGTTGGTGATTCCTCTTCTTCTTCCTCAATGTGCAACCAATCTTCTCTTCCTCTCTCTAGGATGGTGAAACAACAATTAATAACCCTTATAAATGACCTAGGTTAAGTTAAAAAAAAAGATTTGCTTGCTATCGCTTAAGCGAGGGATTCTTGCTTGAGCGAGAATACTAAATGTGTTTTGGTTTCGTGTTCTCACTCACGCGAGGGACTCCTCGCTCGAGCGAGAGTACTCCAGAGAGCACTCCCCTCTCTAGATGATTCTCGCTTAAGCGAGACCATTCTCGCTTGAGCGAGAATATCAGAACACAAATTCATCCTTTTTGCTGATATGCTCCCTCAAGCGAGACCCTTCACGCTTGAGCGAGAGTATCAGAACTTGAGCTCCTATTTTTCACTCTTAGTTCCCATTTCCCCAATTCCTTTTATAGAACCCTCTTCCCCTATTTATTTTACTTATGAAAATAGCTAGAATTAGGGATGTTACACATGTGGTAGAAGGTTGCAGTTGATGGAGTGCAAGAAGGAAAATAATAAAGGGAGATGGTTCTTGATGTGCCATTTGTTTGGGGTAAGCTATTTTTCTATTTAAGTCGAGTTTTAAAATCAGTTTTTTACCCTTTTTGTGTATTTTGTGCAGAGGGATGATCTTGATTGTGAATTGGAACATCCCAAATCCCAATTTAATTTCATAAACCAATGAGTAAGGATAGGGGCTAATAATTTAGGAATAGAGGGGAGAAGGGAGTAAGAGTGAAGAAAGGAAGAATTTGAGTCCAGGTAGGCTCGCTCGAGCGAGGAACAGGGCAGAGAGGAGGGGAGTCTCTGAGTTGAGGCTCGCTCAAGCAAGCAAGGGATGCTCTCAGGCTCGCTCGAGTGAGAACCCCTGCAGCATCAGGGATGCTCGCAGGCGCGCTCAAGCGGGCAAGGGCTTGCTCGAGCGAGGACCCCTGCAGCATCAGGGGTGCTCTCTAAGTTGGGGCTCGCTCAAGCGAGGAATCCCTCGCTTGAGCGAGCGAGCGCGATATCAGTTTTTAAAAATAGCGAACCCTAACCCTCCCACTCATTTATTACCCCATTTATGATCTTAGAGAGAGAGGGGGAAACTTAGAAAGAGAAAGTGAGAGAAGGAAGAAGAAGGGCTAGCTTGGAGGCTTCCTCACCACCTTGGAGCTTGGAAATCATCTTCCCCATCCCTCCATCCTCCCTATTTTCTCCATTGAGGTGAGTGTGGTTCACCCACCCACTCCCATTTTTGTATGAAAAACTATGAATTCTCACTATTCTTACTTCCCTTGCTCGCATTACTTGTTTGTGGTTGATTAGAGATGATTCTAGGGTTATTGGTTGGATTGATTGGTGGAATTGCTATTGTTGCTCAAACCCTATGTTAGGAGAATTGGGAATTTTGTTAATTGCTTGAATATTGATGAGGAAACTTAAGGAAAAGCATGCAATCATGTGATTAGGTAAAAGGCATTATTTAGGTCAAACTGGACTTGGGTTTCCCTTACAACTGATTGTTGGACATCAATTCAAAACTTGAATTATCTAACTCTCATTGTCCACTTCATTGATAATGACTGAAATTATCAAAAAGAGAATTACAGGTTTTTCTATTGTCCCCAACCATAAGGGTGAGACGATATGAAGGCCAATGAAGGAAGTTTTGAGGGAGTGGGATCTTAAAAATGTCTTCACATTAAATATTGATAATTCATCATCCAATGATGTGTAATTAGTTATTTAAAAATAAAGTCAAGAATTTTAATGGGCTGGTACAAAATGATGATTTCTTTCATATGAGGTGTTGTGCCCACATTCTAAACTCAATTATAAATGACGTGTTGAAATATGTAAGCACCTCCATAGCAAGTATTTGATATGTTGTTAGAATTGTGAGGTCTTCACCTTAAAGGATTTCTAAATTAAAGGAGTGCATTGAATTTTCCAAATTTTCTTATAAAAAGCTTGTATGTCTTAATGTTCCTACTCAGTGGAACTCAACAGACATGATGATGGAGGCAACTAGGAAATTTAAAGCTACATCTGAGAAGTTAAAATTTAATGATAATAGTTATTTGGACTATGTTAGGACTGCTCCCCCCCTCAAGTTTTTATCGAGAGAGTGCAGGGGCTTTCATTAAATTTCTCAAGATTTTTTATGGTACAACCAAGAGTTTTTCTTTTTCCGTCCTTGTCATTATATATGCTACATTTCACCACAATATTGTGAGCTAAAAAAGTCCTCAATGAATCTGAATTCTACTTTGGCTCACATGGGTCTGAAGATGAAAAGTAAATATGATAAGTATTAAGTTAATGTTTTGTACACAAATATCAACTTCTTTATTTTAGAGTAATCCTTGGGATCCCCTGTAGTTTCAAAATAACTGCATGGTATGCAGTTTATGATCCAACCATTCAAATCAATTAATTGTAATTTAAAAAATATTTTTTTCATAAAATAAAACATATTTAATGGTTAAGATGAGGTGAAGTGTACTTGATCTAGATCCAATCCTTAACCCATGATTAAAGTCTTAGTATATGGAGTGGTCTTTCAATGACATGTATCAAGATTATAATAATTTTTCAAATGAATTAAGCATTAGTGTGAAAGAATATCTGCCTATATTGCATACTTGGTATGCTAAAATCTATGAGCAGCAAAATATGACTGCACAATCCTTTCATGGTTCACTGCAAGGGAGTTCACATAAAATATCTAGTCCTTCTGAAATTACTAAACATTTAGTTAGAACGGATGCTTTTAAACAACACTTGAGGAAGAAGAATTTGATTGATCAAAATAATGAACTTAAAAAAAGTTCCTTATTGAATCTTGTGTTGATGAGGGTATCAAATTTGACTTATAGGGTGGAAGTGAAACTTCTCTCGTTTTCCAATATTTTCATCTATGGTTAGGGATGTGTTGACCACTCTAGTTTCTATTGTGGCATTTATGAGTGCATTTAGTATTGATGGTAGGGTTTGGGATAAGTTTAGAAGTTCATTGAGGCTAGAAATGATTGAGGAATTAATTTATGTCTAAAATTGGTTGAGTTCTTCTCTCTATCAAGTTAAAGACATCAATCTTAGTTAGGATTTAGAAATATCTGAAAAAATGTTCACATGTAGGGATTTCTCATTATCTTTTTTATTCAAATTTGTTTTTTGTATTTGTCTTCATATTTAGTAACAATTTCTTTTCTTTCAATGTCTCAAAAACTTCAAAGAGGATCAATGGAGGAAATGGAGGAGCTGCAACATGAGTTGGGTCTTCTACCAGTGCTTGTAGGTTGTGATTAAGAAAATGTTAATTATAACTTGCTTTCTTGTTATTCACTTACTCAATCTTATGTTGTTTACTTCGTTTATTGATTCTACTAATTGAGTAATTTGTCTTAATTATATTGTTCTAACACTTCTTGCCTTTTTGAAGTCATAAGTTAGACATGACTCCAAATATGTTTGCTATACAAATATCTGGGTTCGTACTCACCATTTTTTTTAAATCTCGGTTCACTTTACTATTTTGTACCTATGAATTTAAAATTTATTTAGGATACTTTTTGTTAATCATGTTTGCAGTTTTTTGGGTCTACACTTTTGGAATATTATCTCTTTTTTTTTTCTTAAGGTGGATTATCTCAACTAGTGTGTTTATTCATTTTCACTCTACACATTATTGTTCCTTTATATTTCTCATGTTACTTATTATCTAGCACATTTAATTTGGTCATCTATTTCTTTAGATTTCTTTTACAAATGCATTCCTAATTTGATATCTATCGTTGTGTAATTGTCATTCCCTTCTTTTTCTCTCCCACTCTAAGAAATATGTATACAGAATGATAGGAATGCCTTTTTAAATTTTAATCTCGATGTTCGTCGATATCTTTATAGCCTTTGCCTTGGTAAGAATTCATTGCCTTCCCTTTGTCTCAATTTTCATATATTATTTACATAATTGTATTCTATCAGCATTTAACTTTTTACACCCATCTTTTTTAACAAGCTTATTCGCTCATGTGATTATAATTATTGTAGTAGTGCTTACACCTGCAGTAAGAAAAAGTAGAAAGGAAATACCCCCTTTTCCTATTTAGTATGATTGTATTCTCTTGCTCCTTCTTCAATGCATCAACTAACTTTAAGTTTTGTAATCTAACCTCACCTTGCAAATAGTTATTGTTTGTTCTAAAATTAAAATGGAGTTAAATACATTTTTAGTCCGTGAAAATATAGCGAAATTTAGTTTTGGTCTCTTATTTTCATTCGTTTTTCATACTTCTTTTTTAAACCATATACTATTAGTCATCCTTGTTAACTATACTCCGTTAAGTCACGTTCATAGTTCCTCTACATTTTTCAAGTAAAAATTCACAGGAAATTTTTTGCAATTTTTTCGTCTAGAAAAAACATCTACAGTAAATTTCTAAAAGAAAAACCACCAAAATTTTACATAAAATGTTATTGTCAAATTTCCTTGCTTTGATGTAGAAAAATCCATAGGAATTTTCTTGCAAATTTCAAAATCTGAATGAAATGTTCTATGAATTTTGAAATCCATAGGAAACTTTGAAGAAAAATTCATAGAAGAATCTACACAAAATATTATTACATCATCTCTTAGCGGGACATAACTAACAAAGAGGACTAAATCACATGGTTTTAAACAATTAATGACCAAAATAAAAACAATAAATGAGGGACCAAAACCGAATTTTATTATAATTTTAGAAATAAAAAAATATTTAACCCTTAAAATTATAATGCATTTTTCATATCTTTAGCTCCTGCTAGATTATCTAATTTTAATGAATAAACTAAAAAAGGAATGGAGAGACCTATTGGGCAAAGGGAGGAATGAATGACCTCTTGGAATTGGTTGAAGGTTGATTTTGTTTTGTGCTCAGACTAATTTCCCTCCTTTTCTACTAATGCAATTGTGATCATGATATATTTTGTGGTGGGAAAACACCATGTCTCCAAATATGTAATTATATGCAATAGATATGAACTAGCTAGTGCTAAGCCCGTGCCATGCACGGGTTAACATAAGAAATATACTGGTAACAATAGACAACACATTTAGGTTATAAAATATCAATCATTCACTGTCACATTTAAATGGTGATATAATAAACAATAAGCATTTATACTTTGTCAAACACCTCTGTGTATACAATATTATCAGTAATTGATGTCCGAATTAAATTGTCACCAACAATAAGAACCTTAAGTCCATCTCTTGCCCGTACCCTGGAAATGGCAACATACAATTGGCCATGTGTGAACACAGGCCGCGACAAATATAAACCAACATGGGATAACGTTTGTCCCTGGCTCTTGTTGATGGTCATTGCAAAACAAACACACAGAGGAAATTGGCGCCGTTGAAACTTTATAGGAGACATGTTATCAGTTGGGACCAAATTCGTGCGAGAAATGTATACCTTTTCACCTGACCCATTGGTGTGCAAGACAACTGTGCCAATCACATTAACAACAAGTTCATGAACTATTAATCTTGTACCATTGCATAACCCGACAGAAACATCCAAGTTCCTCATTAACATAACTGGAACACCCTTTTTAACACCAACTTGTGGTTTGGTAGGCCTGAGCATTTAATGCCATTTAGAAATTCAGTCATTAACCAATCAGCTTGCACCACAACAGACTCATCAACCCTCCCAATCGTATCACTACTAAGATATACCCTTTCTTCTCCGTCAAATACCAAAAGGGCATAATTATTAACAGCTTCAACGGCATCTAACGTCGGGGCAAGAACTGCCTTATCTACAAAAAACACAGGAGACTTACATTCAAGCAATAGATTAGGATATGTATAATCAACAATCTCTTGAACTGGATCACCCTCACCAACCAACAACATGTCTGCAGGGATATTTACACTACCAACATCGTCATTTTCAACCCCAATAGTGCCTTCCCCAATATCAAGAATCCATTTAGCAAATTCACGCAATTCATCCAATGACTGATTGGATAATGAGCACTGCAATCTCATGTTTGTATCCAACTTTAAAACCTTGCATTTTTTCCACAATACTGATGAATTAACCGCAGCCATCACAATATTAGCCCTAGTACCTCTAGGAACAACTGGTAAGATCTGTCTGAAGTCTCCACCAAGAACGACAACTTTACCAGCAAACGATTTGGACAAACTATCCACAACCCTGAACCTCATGAGATCCTTCATTGTTCTATCAAGTGCCTCAAACGCTAAACGATTAATCATGGGTGCTTCATCCCATATAATAATGCTGGCCATTTGTAAGAGTCCAGCCTTCGGACTTCCTTGATTAGTCGCGCAACATGAGTCCTCATTCAATGAGAGAGGTATGCAAAAAAGAGAATGTGCAGTTCTACCTCCAAGAAATAATAAAGACGCTATACCATTGGGCGCAACATTCAAGACAATCTTATTTTTTGAATGCAACCGATATGTTAACGTCTGCCACAAGAACGTCTTACTTGTTCCACTGTGTCCATACACAAAGAAAAATCCCCATGTGTCGTCATCAACGGCCGCAATAATCTGGTCTTAAATATCTCGTTGATTTAGGTTCAACCGTTGGACCTGTTCACTATGCAATCTTTCCATCTCAACAAAATCATAGTTAAGTTCATTCATGAGCAATGCATTGCCAACATAACCCATAGAATCAGAGTCAACAAATGGCATACCATCGTAGTCTTTTAGTGACCTTCCATTCAATAGCAACACACGTTCAACCTCAACCAAACACATGTCGTCCAACTCTCTTGCAGGTATTGTGAGCCCTGCCATAAAAAATCAAAATGGTTAACAAACATATCAGAAATTATTGAACTAATGAAAATGAAAACACTAACCAGGGTTATTTAACAACACTCTTTGTCGTTGTAGGAGATCATCTGACAGTAAATGCCAAATAGCTTTCCACACACTCCCAGGCTTGGCCATTGAGTTTGATATAAGCAGACTAACAAACAAACGACGAAGGTAAGGGCTAGACGCCAAGGAGCCAGCCTCAACAATCCCATCTATGAATTCTCTATCATCACTTAGCAACCCCAATGCAAAACATGCATCCCGAAATGTGTCATGAATGATACCATTAACAATTCGCAAGCATTCAAAGCTAGTGCACCCTCTTTGTACATTAAGCAACAATCTTAGATAATAAAGCTCCCCAGATCCAGGTGGGGCATAGTTAATCCTTCCAATTGAATAACCTTTCTTGCGTGGCTTCCAATTGCACTCGTCAACATGATATACAAACATCAATGGGTACTCTGCAAAAGTCAATGAACGATCCTCAGGGTATTGTCTATTTGCATCCATCCATGCTAAAAATATTGTATTTTTCTCTTTGTTTCTGTCAACAACATTGGAAATTGTGTCATTGTCTGTAAAATACACAACCTGTTCTCTTGGCAAGTGGAAGATGAGACGCTGAACTGATGGCCATTTATGATGTATATCAAACATAAAATTTCTCCAAACAGACTCACATGGAGATAGATACCTACAGTCATAGTAGTGTTGGATCTCATCAACAATCTCAGAACGCACATCAGCACCCTGGACGCGCGACAGAGTCACAGTCATTGTGTCAACCCTTTTATTGATATACTTGAATAGATATTTGATTGAATTTGATTTGTTGCAACACTCAATGTTGATGTGTGACTGATACCTCACCAACAACAATGGATTGTATAGAACAACAAAACGGTTATCCAACTCAATACCACGACAAACAGTAGCTATCAAAATCACCAACAACTAAAGCAGCAACTTCATCAAACGAGGGTAGATTGTACACGCGCGAATCCTTGATCCGATTCTTAAACAATCGAAGTGCAATACCTTGCTGGTTCCTAACCTCAAACACATCACGGACTCGTCTAAATGACTTAGCCAGTACGTTATGATCATCTATCATACCAATTAGTTCTTCAACTAACAACGGATCAAGTGATGTATTTGCATTACCATCCGTATTGCAAAAAAATAAGAAAAATAACAACAGACATAAAATAATATTTCTTTAACATTTGTATGACAGCAGAATAAAATCACTGACAAATACCCAAAAGAAGTTTGAACCAAACCTTATACAAGAAGCTCTATTCGCCACCTCATTACGCGTGTCGTATATGTACAACTGGGCAAATTTCGGGGTGGCACTTGTTGGGGGTAACAAACTACCAATCCTATGATAGTTTTGGCCACTAGTTATAAACTGTGGTGGACCACATCCATTATTTATTCTTTTCTCAACTCTTGCTCTGAGAGAGGTAAATAAGAACACGTTGTTATACAACCGAATATTCTCTAACAAATGTACACTTTTCTCATGGAATCCACCAACCAAACCCTCCAATAGTATTGGTGGTCTGCCAAGAAGTGGCAACACAATCTTACCCTTTAAACAACACAGGGAGAACTGTGGATGATACACCCTCGCACGTTTCTCTGAACGCTCCTCATACCAAAACAATGCATGACAGTGTTGGCAACTACAATCCATATCCTTTTGATCTATATAGTCTGATCAAATAACATGAACCACAATAAAAATTTTATTCAGGGGAACAAACGTCTAAATTGTTAACAAAGCCAGAGACTACCTTGAATGTCACTAATAGAGAACAACTCGTGGTCTGCAACCAAGTTCTCTTCGGCCTCACTTACATAATCAGCACAATTTTTCATCAACTCATCAACTGTACAGCTAAACAAAATAATAAATGCATAATAACAGTAAAGCAGTGTCAACAACACACGTTGAATGTGCATTTTTTACCCACAACAAAAACAACCAAAGAAACCCAGTTTATTGATATGAACTTCACCAGAAAAAAAAGGAAATTCAAAAAGTGGAGCTCCACAATCTATGGGCGGCGGGATGGACCATGGAACACTTAAATAGAAAAAACACGGTTTAGATATTCAGTATTCACTCGTGTCAGTACCCAAAATATTGCATTTAAATTGGCCGAAGAAATCACACAACTATTAGCGATGCGTCGCATCCTCGTTCCTCATGGTTTCCTAACTTGGTTTCTTTTCCTGATCTTGGTTCGCATATTGACGCAATGAACATATAAATTATGTGAACCAAATTTATATAGCATGTCCCTGCCCAGCTGTGACTATCTGATAGGCCAGCTCACTAATGCTAGCAACTGATTGTTAAGTTGGACAGTACGTACAACTCAATTGGAACAGGGACATGAGACGAATAAACATCAGACAAGTGGCAACCAAAAAGCGGTTTAGTCTGGGTGCAACCGTTAGTTGGGACACGAGAAATAATGTGCTTCGATATGATGGTCCATGAGAGCAATGATCAAGTGGATTTAATCCGTGTATTCGTTGACGATTTTTTTTAAGTAAAAATTGAATTCCATTGCCTCTCTCGCGTCTGAATGAGATTAGGTTTGGGCTGAGCTCATCATCAATGTCAGGGTGGTAGCATATTCATTACAATAGCCCAACAAATATCATACACAACATGGCCCGCTTTTCATTGTGCGTCTGTTTCTCTTACTCAGGAATGATGTCCATTTTCCAAAAAAAAAAAGATTACTACCCACATCATCACCTACCCAGGAATCCTCTCCATGTTTTGATAGGTTAATTTAACGCTAATAAGAAGAGTCTTAAACAATGAAAGTTGTATTGCCAGATCAAATGTTAAAGGTAATTTAATAAAAAAAATTTATCAACACATTATTAATAAATGTGAGGATGCTATCTGAGTAAGGATTATAATATTTTACATCAACAAATTAATTGCACAAGTTATTGTTTCAAACCGTATGTTGTCAATAGCACATTATAATCAATTAATTCACACCATGTCTTATTCAGGTAGAGCATAATTTTTGTGGAGAAACACATACATATCTTAAAATATAAAAAGCGCACAACTCTAATAATTCTTATGTTATTTTGTTGACATTTTGAGATGCAAAATTATTTATTATTATTTTATAGTCACTTAATTCTAACATCTCACTATTAATAGATAAGGTAGGTAACTCATTCAATATATATTGTAACATAATTGATCTTAAATATTATTCAATTAATTTTAATTATAAAAAATTTCATTTAGCGATCGAGACAGTCACATGTAATGTCAATAATATTCTATAAGCAATGTATATATTTGAAAAAAAAAACTAATTTTTTTATATAGTTCAAGTGTAAGTTGGTTAACCTGGTCTCAAAATATAGCTTCAAATTAATTCACAGGTTCCTACAGGTATTGTCTCAATGAGTCTTACATCGTATTCTCAATGTCAGATTAGATGCTATACTATATCAAAACCAGTTAAATATTACATAGCTGATTTAAGTATAACTTTGTCATTTCCGTTATATGGAGAATTAGTGTTTGATCAACCGCATGATGATAAAAGTTTTTATATAACCAAGACAGAACAGAGACAACATTATACATTTTTAACAGTGCTCCTAATCCATTTGCTTCAGCATGTATGTTAACCCATTGTTAATATATGTTTTTTTCACACGATCATTTCATTTATCTTGCTTAATTTAAACGCTAATTAGACTTGCCATTTCAACTGTTTAAAATATTTTCTAATTTTGTATTGGAGCACCAATGGTGCTTTATTCAAGATTATTTTGCCTATTCTTTTTCTTTTCGAAAGGAAAAGTATATACATTTTTAACAGTGCTCCTAATCCATTTGCTTCAGCATGTATGTTAACCCTTTGATAATATATGTTTTTTTCAGAGTCATTTCATTTATCTTGCTTAATTTAAACGCTAAATAGACTTGCCATTTCAAATTTTTTAAAATATTTTCTAATTTTGTATTGGAGCATACATGGTGCTTTATTCAAGGTTATTTTGCCTATTTTTTTTTCAAAAGAAAAAGTATATACATTTTTAACAGCGCTCCTAATCCATTTGCTTCAGCATGTATGTTAACTCGTTGATAATATATGTTTTTTTCACAAGAGTCATTTCATTTATCTTGATTAATTTAAACGCTAAATACACTTGTCATTTCAATTTTTTTAAAATATTTTCTAATTTTGTATTGGAGCACACATGGTGCTTTATTCAAGGTTATTTTGCCTATTTTTTTTTAAAGAAAAAGTACACGGTAAAAAAGTAGAATGGAAAAGTTTTTGGCCTGCAATAATCCTAATAAGATGCTCGTGATTATTTGCCAAAAAACGCAAGCGGATTTATTAACGGGTATTTTATCGAGTTACGCAGCTATCACAGACATTGTACACCCATACAAATCATGTAATTTATTGAATGACATGTGGAAATTAACTACATGAATTGCACATTTCTAAACATTAAACTTGACGAAACGGAACAAAGCTTTAAAAATGAAGCGAACAGCATAACACACAACAAACATAGTTGTTAGAGATTCATTTAGTAACTAAGAATGTACACGACAACAAATGAACGAACAGGCAGAACACTTTAAATCTCCCACCTCCTTGGGTCTAAAAACTCGGAAAAACCTCCTTTGGGTCACCCGTATACTTCTAGAATTCGTGGGATGCATTTCGGCGTCATGAAGAGCGAAAGCAAAAATACAAGGACTCAATCCTAGCTTGCTTAACTTGAGAAGCCCTTATCAGCTGACATGTGGTGGTTCTAACGACTGAGACCAGGTCCGGATACCGCCCAAGTAACTTTCCCTTATTTATCAAGGGCTGTGAAACAACACTCACATAAACTCAGCTTGCAATAAATATAATTTTTACAAATAAAGGACTAAGGCAGTTTCCGGAGGCACACGTGGCGTGATCCAACAAGTCTTCTTGGTCTACTAACTACCAGCAAACAGTAAGAAATGGTGGTGTACAGCTACTCACGGCATCAGACATCCCATCTGAGCACATCAATTGACAAAGACCTGGCAGTCATCTATTAAATGCATAATCGTATTCATAATCTAATTCTTGCGCTACCTAAGGCCAAAAGCAATTATCTCACTTAGATATTAGTATTTAGTAATAAATATTCAATGCACCGAGCGCAACACACCGATATTTAGCTGGGATTACCCCCATCCATCATAATAACAATACACATCAGCAGAACACATCCCGAGTGCGACTTCATTACCGTACAAGATGATAAAATTCCGGTTCACATGTATTGATTAGTCATTCGAATAAAATGAGAGGTATTTTAATATCCAAAGTATAAAGGATCGTCCTGCCCTTCCCATCAACCAATTACCCTCTTACCCATTGGAAATTTGAGTTAAGTTCTGCTAGTGACTGATCGTCTTAGACAATGGAAACAACGACTGAATTGACACAGAAAGAGCACATAGTTCTAAAACCATATATAGGTCTGATCCCTTCCAGACAGTAGACCGTACTAAAGTGGTCAGGAACTCAGCCGAGGTCAAGATTCAATTTGTACCCATGCTAGTAAAAAACTCACAGGAAATACTTCTGTCCTGTGGGCCTAGTTCCCCTAAAATATATAAAAAAAAGGTTTTATAATTTTGTCCACTCCAAATAAAGATACCAATTATTCAGAGCACATCTTTAGGATTGAAATATCATGGGAATTGTACTTCCGCAATGATATGCAACGCCGAACATCGGAATTAGCCCCCTGCCAAAATCTATAGAAATACTCACGTAATAATTCTATGAAGGACACGTGTGAATATTTGCACTACGAAGTACAGACAAAGTGTCAGTACGCTTCTTCATTGGGGGCAATTAAAAAACCAGTTTATTTTCCTTTAGGCACCGTTGTACAACCTAATACATTGCCATTATTATAACGCGTCTAACTAAATAAAATAATACAAATTTAATTCAATGATTCATGGGTCTATTTACACTTTGATTTTCAGAAAAAATCTAAACATGGATAAGCTTGGTAAAGCGGAGAATAATATGGCAGAGAATAAACGAAAGAGAGGAAAAATGAGTAGAAAGAAATAGATGAAGGTATAGGAGAAATTAGAACTGTCTGATATCACAAAATTAATGTAAAAGGAAGCAGAAATGTATTTGCTTAAAACTAAAACATCGTTAAAAACATATTTTCTTCACTTTGTTGTCTTAAAAAGGCCAAGTATTTAAATATATAATAATATAGTCACAAAATTCATATAAATTCTTAACGTTTAATATTCATTAAAAAATCATTTAAACAAAAATATCTAGGGATAATTTCATATTTATATACTTTTCTATTTATTCACATGTTGCTTGATAACATACATTAATTGATATTATTTCTCCATATTATAAGTTTTTTAAGATGTACTCAGATGTAAATATGCGTGAAGAAAGAGAACACACAAATATCTGTGAATATTTAATATTCTAAACAATTAAAGTTAACGGAAGTTGTAATCTAAAAGGAAGTGATCGAATTTAAAAACCATACTTCGACAGCAGGTATAAAAAATAATAAATATCTAAAGTGAATCCAAGTAGGAATTAACAACGAATATGCATAATCTTATACTTGTGATGAACTCAGACCACTAATTACAATAAATACTTATAAACTAACGGGTTTAACCAATAATGAATATGATTGCCCATAAGTTAACCTCTATAGTTGGACCATCGACGACAATTCCATAATATTATATATAGTTCACCTTATTGTTTAGACAAACTACTGATTATTATGAATTAAAATTGGAGTGTGTGTAGATGTGATAAAACTTGCGTTCATTCTATTACAATATGCAGGCTGCATAACCAATTAAATTCCGTTGTTATAAACAATTTCTGGTGATTACCCAACAAAATATAAGTAAATTTTATTATATTTCCAACTAAAAATTGCATAGATAAACAACGTAAATATCATCCCACATCAACGTGTAGGTCTATATTTCATTATTTTTTATAACATTATTTTGATCTATGCAGACGTAAGTTAAAAGGAAAGACTAAAGCATTAATTTCACCAAACATTGTATTGTACCAGTCAAAATAAGTGATAATAGAGTGATTTCCATAAAGGAAGAGTTAACCATTTTAATCGTTTAAATCAAACGCATACATCCCCAATTATGAGACCGAACTCCAGCTAGGGCATAGACAAATTATATCACGTATAAAGATGTACTTAATTGCTATCGAATCTGAACATATGTGTAGAGTTTAATTCGCTGGTATTCATTATATTTTTCTATGCAATAATTTTTTTTCCAAACAACACCATTTATTATATTCAACCAGTAACATTTTAAAATCCCTAAAATGGCTATGAATCAGGGATGAAACACAGCGCAGTGCTGGCATGAAAAGGCATGTTTCCAGGGTCAGCCATGCCCAGCAGACGACTTTATTTTCAGCAACTTCCAAATATGGAAAATGGAGAATAGGATTATATTTGTACCGGGGTTTGAGTTAGGCACATTCTCTGTTCCTCAGTAAGCACATACTTCACGGGGAAAGTCCATAAAGGAAACTTCGAGCGATGATTGCAAAGCTAATCATTGCAGCTGAATCCGAATCATTTTTTTAGAAGGGGTCACAAATAAATCGGGTACATCCGGAATAGCTAAGTGATTTTCTGCAACTGATTTGGGCTTGATGTGGCGTGAAAGTATCCATTTATTGAATAAAGAAATAATTAGTGCCCAAAGATTATGCCACATAATCAAGAATCCACTGAAGTAATATTCCGAAAACATTTGTGAATTGGCAAATTTCAACTTGGACCCAAAAAGGATGAATTATTTATGGTAGAGTAGTAAACAAACCCCATGAGCCTAAACAGGGATAATATCATGTCAAAGACGTGTAGCAGGAAAATTGAATATATAACACATCATTAGAATTGTTTAGCACTTCAAAATTTAAGAGACAAAGTCGACGAGTTATTAGGGGCAAGAACTCAGATTCAAATCGACAACCACATGTAGTTTATCTCACTCTAGAGTTCCACTGTCATTTAGCCTTCCCACGTTATTTTAGTTGCAGCACGCTAGTATATTTTGCACAACTGGTGGTGCAATTAAAAAAAATTCATGGTAATTCACAAAAAAATGGGCATACACTAATAAACTTGAAACATCAATTACGGGTGAAAGTAAACGACT
Organism: Sesbania bispinosa; assembly: GCA_026901365.1. Lineage (NCBI taxonomy): Eukaryota > Viridiplantae > Streptophyta > Magnoliopsida > Fabales > Fabaceae > Sesbania > Sesbania bispinosa. The sequence continues at coordinate 444,220 of QLOH01000704.1, read as the reverse complement.
TCTGGTTTTGTATAGGATAATTAGGACCAACATTAACAATTACACAGAAAAAACTTTAAAAAACAACTGAATTAGTAGATACTTAAGACAAACACAAGCTCCACAAACAACTATTGGGGCCCAAATGATTGTAATGAAGCTTCACAAAAGACCATACTCGGTTCGCTGACGACACAAAAAGACAAATACAGTTATCCAAGACGTTGGTACAGCTTCGGGTGTATGTTAAAGCTAATCGCTGCCCTGTGACCCACTGCACCACATCTTCACTTTATCCCCAATTGACTTCTCACCACCAATTGAACACTCAACATGAAAAGGCAACCCGACCACATCACCAGGCACTACTGTGCAATCCATGCCACCTTAAGCCCCAACAAAAGAGCTCCCAGCCATTGAGGCATTGTCACCCGACGCTTCAAGTTGCTGATGGAGATTAGTCGCACTAACAAGTGGTGCAAATCGGAACCAACTATCAACCTGTAACAGCAAAAGTTCATATTACCTAATACGGATCTAGCCATTTGTTAGGGCCAATATAAACTTATTTATGAGTAACAAATGAGAATAACTGACAGCCCTTTGGGGAGGAACCAATGGCTGGGGTGCAACCAGTCTATCCATGCGTTGGAACATGCGCATCATGTCAAGATCATCACACACTCGCCTCACAGGATAATACTCTGTAACGTCCTAATTCCAGAATCCTAGAATAATGCCCGTTGGAGGCACTATTCCGAAACTCCGAAATTAACCTGCTACTTTATTGATATCATCACACCCTTCAAATAATTGCTTAGGCAATCCAACGTTTACTTAAGCCTTCACACAGTTCATACATCATTATACTCATTATAAAACTTTAATTAAAACTTAGGGAATGAACCCACACTTGGAGTGTCGTGGTCCACAAAACCCATGTTGGAAATCCGACAGAGTTTCCCTAGAAAAAACTGGATATTTCCCAGTTTACCACCTTAACTTCAAATCTAAAAGAAAACATCCAATACAACATTTATATATGTACTTGCATTTATGTTCAGAATATTACATGGTCGTTCCCCAAATTATTATACACCTCTTTCCATAATAATCTTAACTTACAAATACAAGCCCTACGATAAAACTTCCTAAACTCATATAAAGCAAAATAATCAATGAATTCCACCAACAGCCAGAAGGATTGGGCCTTCACAAGACCCGACCTGCAGCTACCACTCTCGATCAAGCCTCTAAAGGACTTCCTGCACATCTGAACATAAATCCCCATAACGTGGGGTGAGACTACGTCCCAGTGAGTAAGGTTGTGCAGGTGTGCGAGTGTTCAGACAACAAGCAAGCATCTCTAACATTCATTCATGCACATAAAATTTCAAAGTTTCATAACATAATAAAATCAACATTTCACATTCACACATAACCTCTGGTGTATTCTCCAACACCCGTGGGTTCTTATCACTTTCAACTTCTGCCTAAAATTGAGCTCAAAACCATACAAAGGACGTCTCCCTTGTGGCCACTTAACCTCCTGTTTCAATTAAGCACACATACAAATTCATAATTTCATATTCTTAATAATTTTTAGGCATAAAGCCCCCTCTTTGGACCGAAGTCCCCTCTTTTCATAATTAACAATTCAATATATATTAATAGGAAGAATTGAAATATGAATCACTATAAATTTTCATTCTTTTCCTCAAAACATATTTCAATAATCCAAGCATAATTCAACAATAAATCATCATATTTCAATATAAACTAATACTTACTCACAAAATCACACACCAAGACAATTTCTCTAACCCTAAGTTTTCCTATTCCTAGGGTTTAAACATAAAAGATGAATGACCCTCAATCACTTGAACATTCTACCAATTCAACATGGACATGCAAGAAAGAACAAGGAAGAATGAAGTAGGGAGCATGCAATTGATTTCCATTCAACAAGGGGGAGTGAGTTGAGAACCAAACTCACCTCTAGGAGTACCCAAGGAGTGGTAGAGGAGAAAGAATGGAGGTGGAAGACCTTGAGGTGGATGAAAATCTTCTTCTTCTTCCTTAGAATCAATCCCTAGCTCCCTCTCCCTCTCTAGAATCACGCTCCAACTCTCTCTCTAGGAAGTGGGAAGTGGAGAAAATGAATGAAATGGATCAAAACTCAGTTTTTAGTGTTTTTACAACAACAGCCGCATCGCTGCGCTTCACCTGCGCTCAACTTTTCCCCAAAACTCTCTGATTTCTGCGCTTCAGTTGCGCTTAGCGCAACTTGGAGCGCAGAAAACAGAGAGGAATTGAGGTAATGTTGCTGTTTCTCGACAGCTTTGTCGCTTGAGCAAGAATGTGTCCATTAAGGGTGAAAACGAGCTCGGAATACTATCGTGTAGCCTATCAAACTGAAGCCCCGAATCTTAACTTTCTAACCCAAGTGGAATCACCTCAATTGCACACCTACAACTCTAGATATTTGCAACTTAGTGCACCAAGGTCATAGGCTTGAAACCCGAAATTAAGCAAACACCTAGGTTTTTGCCCTTCTTTTGACTCCAATACAAATCTCACCTTCTCAAACCTAATTCCTCTCCTCCAAAACCTTCTTCTAACTTATTTCTTCTCATCCAAACCCTTCCATATTCTAATTCTTGGTAAATAAATTCCCTTAACCACAAAGCTTATTCTTCCACACTTAATGACTAAGATCTAGGGTATTGCTCTTCTGCTTAACCCCTTCTTGTGACACTTCCTTCCAACTTAGCCCTTATTTACCTAACCTCATTTCCTTATTCTCAAACTGTTATACTTCTCTTTGATACAGGGTGCGGTTCCTTCTAAGTTCGACTTACAGTTTGATTGGCTTAACTCTTGGTCTCTCTTCTAAACACTTTTAAACTCACAGTTCCTAATGATTTCCCTTAATTTCTCATCTGACACGCTCTTAACCTCCGTATTCCCATCCTACTTTTAACTTACCTCTCAAGGCTGGGTTCACCACCTAAGGTTTCTCTTATATCTTCTAGGCCTAAATTTTCGGGATGTTACAATAATACTCAATACCATGCAACATCAGACAATAATTTTCCACCTTAAAGAGTAAGCTTTTACCAACAAAAACAGTTAAGGATATTGGGCATTTCATTTGCACCTGGGTCCTGTAGGTAGCCAATGAAATAAACAGTTGGATTTAGAAGACATTAATTACAGCCCATAGTAAATCAAGGGGCATGCATTTTTGAAAAAAAATACACATATAACTACGATCGGTATATGATTTGGCCACTAACCATCGAAAGCTTAACTTCGTCCAAGAGAGCATCATAAGACTTACGAACCAGGTACTTGATCTCATCATCCAACAGAACAAAGTGCTTGGTATCTTGCCCATCAGCCACCTAAACTCTTAGCCGACACCTGCGTCATGGCATAAATATAGCCACTAATTAAAGCTAAAATCCAATTAAGTAAAACGAAAAAAAAATACTTGGGATCCAGATCAACAAACAAAACCTTGGAACGGGGTTGACAACCCTCTTGGTGCACACATCAGAACGGAAGAGACCATTAATAACAGACAGAACAGCACCACACTTGCAGTGTAAGACCCACCATGATGCCCTGTCAACAATGCCCACAACCTTCCCCCACACAATATAAAAACGTCCCTGCAAAAAAGGAGAAGACAGTATATAGTTTTAAGAGATCACTAGTCGCGCTCTTCCCAAAGGTAGCACACATAACATGTGCAAATCAATAACAATTTACCTGCTCAATTTTTTCCAGTTCAGTTATTTTTCTAGCAGGATTTATAATAAGGAAATCATCCTTTATTGATACATATCACACTTGACCGGGCATGCACCTTATTGGCCCTCCATTTTTCAGTCCATGGAGTGCAATCCTACAATAATCAACCAGCAAACAAAATGAAAAAAAAAACCTAAACATGGGTACGAGAAAGCGGTTGGCAAGACTTATTAAATATAACTTACTTTTTTCGGAATTCGGTAACTTCTGCCATTATGGGATTGAACCGGACCCTGGTTGCAACTAAGTAATTACACAATATTGAGTCACCTGAGAAACAATATTTATATATATTGTCAACCTTTTGAGCCCAATGTTTTAAACAATTATTTATAGTCTTTGCATGATAAATGACAAACATTAATACCAAATATAACTCCACCAACGGGGCCAACCGCAGAAGGTTAGACAACGACCGCTGGGCGTATGTGTGCAGAAGATGCCAGGAATTCAATAAACTTATCCACATATTCGTCAAACAGCGATATCTCAACCTTTCCACTGAATTTGACAGATAATAATAAGGGATCAGTCAATCAAAGGCTCAGATAAGATGCATGTTCATACTTGCATTTCCAAAAAATTAAAGAACAAAATCACATAAAGCACAGAGATCTTACGGGTGATCAGTTAATTCAAGAGTTATGAACCTATGCCCCAAACCTGTACACACATATTCCTTCTCAGTGGATACACCAGTTAGGAGCCCAATCATGTCTGAGCAATGAAGAAACAGTTACGTTAGAATCATCCAAACTGGTGCAAAGCAAGAATCACGCGTGCATGATTTGGGATTTTAAACCCAATACCGAGAGAGTAGAAAAAATTCTATTATCTTACCTACTACATACTCGTCAGAGTATTGCAAATCGCAAGTAGATGCTGTCGTTAGAGGTGAGAGTCCAATGGTGTGTAGGACATCTCGATCTGTCCTTGTGACAATGGTCTTTCGTTGGAATACGATGATAAACAGATGGTTTGCAACCTTATTACTTCCAGTGTTAGGAACAACATTGAAATTCCTAATCACATAAACACCACCCTCGTGCATGTCATCCAGGAAATTGGTAAAATGCATCTTGTATACTTTGGCTTGTATCTTGGCACCCTACAAATATAAATAGGCGATAAAAATCAGACAGTTGTTAATAACCCAAAAAAAAAATAAACTCACCACAGTCATTACCAAGGATGCATACATTGATAATGAATAATAAACATGCGCAGCTAAAAAAACAAAAAAAAAATCAACAGAAGGAGTGGATGGAAGCACTGCGTGACTCACATCAGAATCTATCAGTAACATGTCAACTGCAATACAATCTTTGTCACCAAACTCATCATATACGCTCCACATTCGGGAGAGGAGCACGCGGATCATCCACGATTCTGCAACAGGAGAGATACTCCTAACTTTGTCGAATGCAACTGAACGACTGGCCATTTTCTGCAGCACTCACTCTTCTCAGCCTCAGGACAATCTTCTCACGAGAAAAGGCGCAACAGACTCACTCTTGTACACATGAAATTGAACTCCAGGGAACGGATTTATATAACGCATTCGAGGGGAGTTCACGTCCGCATTAAATGAAGCTGGTCGATATCAAGAAGTTTGATCTTCCACAGAGGATTTGCTCAGTTGACAGGTACTCATTACTGATGCCTAGAGCTGTGTGACATTAAGTTAAGTATTATTAACTCAACTCAAGCAATCACAAACCATATCAGGTGATATTTCTTCCAAACCATTAACATGTGACAATGCTTAAAATGGATCACATCGTGACACTGTGATTTTGAACCCAAACACGCGCCCAATCTCAAGAAAGGCACGTCAATCATGCCACCTAGTTGTTCACAGGGATCGATCAATGTTGGGATTAAGCCAATATATGCCCTGAACGACCTGCCCATTGGCCGATCCATTATACAACTTAGCCCTGAAAGAAAAACAAAGCCCAACCCAACAAACGATAAATACACAACAAATTATCCGATTAAATTATAATTAATTGAGCATTGTAAAATGGGCTACACACAAATATCCGCACGGGATCTATAGCATAATAGCAAAGTTTTGAACGTTCACCTCATAACAAACAATGAAATGGGCCTTGTTGCCCATGATGATAGCCGGCCTAATGAAATGGGCCTTGTTGCCCATGATGATACGCATTAAAGGCCATTCCAGCAAATGAAAGATCTATTGAGTCTCAAAAATATCATAAAGAGGTTTATGATGTTTTAAAGACTGAAATTTCTCTAAGTTTTAATGATCAAAAAATTCAACTTAAGCTGTTTCTCATAAGATACAATTGTCTAAATGTTTATCTATGATTTTCAGCAAGAAGCCTACTTTATAAGACTAAGTGTTGTATCCGTCTGAAGAAGCTGATGCTGTCTGAAGATGATCAACCCTTCTGAAGCATCAAAGCTGTCTGAAAGCTTTTGATGACATGGCATCTCTTGTCTGAAGCTGTGACAATCCATGTACCTCTGCACGTTTTTCACGCATGTTCTCTGTTACAAACAACTGGCACCTGTGCAATGCAATTCAAGCACGCGCTCTGTCACAACGTGTCCTCTGCTACGCAGCAATTGCAGCAGCAACAAAGAGCACCTTTTTGGCAGGAGCAAACCTTGTAAAAATGTCAGAAATTGTCAGGGAATATCAGAATTTGTCAGAGAATATTCTGTACTGCAGCAGCTGTCTCACAACGGCTAGCATGGATTTCACAAACCTGAGAGTCTTCAATGATTCAATTATTTGGTTATAAATACCCCCTCATTTGAAGACCTGAAGACAGAGAGAAACATAGAAAAAGAACAGAAACTCTGCAAGTTTTTCGCTGCACCACTCTGATAGAATTTATCATCTTTGTACACACAAATTTCTATTCTGAGCATACCTCAGTAATTTTTGTACAATCTGTAGCTGTTTAAGTCTCAAAACTGATATAGTTTGTGAGCTTAAGCATTTCTCTCATTTGTATTTGTTTTTGAGCCTGGAGAGGCTTGTCTGAAAAAGAATACTTGTGTTGTTGAGCCTGAAGAGGCTTGTCTGAAAAAGAATACTTTGTTGTAGAGCCTGAAGAGGCTTGTTAGAAAAGAATACTTGTAATCTTACAAGATTAAGAGAAAATCCAAGTGCTAGTTGGCATTGGGACTGGACGTAGCTCACAAGTGGTAGTGAGTGAACCAGGATAAATTCTGTGGCTAAGTTTCTCTTTCCCTTATCTTTGTCATTTCAGTTTTAAACTAATTAAGGGGACTGAATATTTAATCTAATATTTTAAAAAGAAGAAACTTCTTTTAGAACCATTTTAAAGCAGTCTGAAATCAACTTCAGACAGCTATCTAAAAACTTCAGACAGCCCACTAGCAACATGTCTGAAAGTCTGTTTTGTAAATCTGTTTTCGAAAAGCTTCTTAAAATATTTAGAAACACTATTCAACCCCCCCCCCCTTTTAGTGTTTCCCTGTGTTCCTATAGTTGGTACCAGAGCTCTACTCAGGGTTGATACACCTAACAAGTGTCTGAGGACTGAAAGATCCACATGGAAGCTTCAAACAGTAACAGGCAATACATCACAGAAGGAGCCTCTACCACAAGACTTTCAGCTTTCAATGGAGAAGATTATTACTACTGGAGAGATAGAATGAAGCTGTTCATTGAAAGCACAAACATTGATGTTTGGGATGTGGTCACTGATGTAGACTATGTGCCTATGCTAAATGATGTGCCTATACCTAAGACTGAATGGACTTTGGAGCAAAAGGCTAGAGTCCAGATGAATGCTAAGGCCAAACTTTATCTGATATGTTCCTTGAACAAATCAGAATATGAGAAGGTTCATGGATGCACCTCTGCCAAGGAGATTTGGGATACTCTTGCAGCGGCCCATGAAGGAACTGAGACTGTCAAGCAATCCAAGATAAGCATGCTCATACATCAGTATGAGATGTTCAAGATGGAGGAGTCTAAAACCATTGACCAAATGTTTGGAAGGTTTCAGACCATAACAAATGGACTCAGGTCCTTAGGCAGAACATACAACTCTGGAGATAATAACAGAAAAATCCTAAGGAGTTTGCCTAAGTCCTGGAGACCCAAAGTTACTGCCATTCAAAAGGCAAGAGATTTGAACTCTCTTAGAGTGGAAGAACTGTTGGGATCTCTTAAGGTCCATGAGCTTGAGCTTGGAGAAGATGACATCAAGAGAAAATCTCTAGCCCTAAACTCCAAGACCAAACAGTCTAGGCATGGCAACATCAAGGCTATGCAAGCTGAGGCAGCTTCAGAGGGAGATGAAGACTCTAAAGATAGCTCAGAATGATCTTGCTATTCTAAGTAGGAAGATCAAGAGAATGCTGCAGAACAGAGGAAGATTCAGAAAGAATCAACCCTCAACCTCAAAAGGAGGTAAGTCAGGTAAAGACATACAAACTGACAAAATTATTTGTTTTGAGTGTAAGCAACCATGGCACATGAAGGCTGAGTGTCCAAAGCTAAAGAAAAACAACTTTAAGAAGAAGAAGTTTTTCAAGAAAAAGAAAGGTCTCACGGCAACATGGGAGGACCTGGATGAATCAACTTCAGAAGAGGAATAAGACACCTCAGAAGAGGCAAATCTGTGCCTCATGGCAAGCCTACCATCTTCAGACAGCTCTGAAGCTGAGGTATTCCCTCTTACCTTGCAAGAAATGTATGATGATTTGGTGGAAAGTTCCAAGGAACTGTTCCTAGAGTATAAGAATCTATCCAAGGCTCACACAGAAATGTGTAACAAATATGAGTCTCTGGAAATAGAACATATTATGCTCAAGGAAAAGGTCTTTGAGACTAAAAACCATAGTTCACAAGCTGTGTCTGAAGAAAATAAAAAACTTCAGAAACAAATTGTAGAACTGACAAATGATGTAGCTAAGTTTGTCAAAGGAACAAAAAATTTAAACATAATGCTTGGAAATCAAAGACATTCCTCTGAAAAAAGTGGACTAGGTTTTTTTGATCACAACATGTCTGAACCTCCTACTGTCTTAAATTTTTCTAAAAGCAAAAAGAAGGTCACTGGGTGTTCTCACTGTGGTAAGCCTGGACACAATGTGATTCAGTGCAAGCACAAGAGAAAAGCAAGACCCAAAGCTAACAAAACAGGACCCAAAAGAACTTGGGTACCTAAAAACTTGATCATTCCTGTTGCAGATGTGTTTAACAGGACAAAGGAGACCCCACAAATGGTACCTGGACAGTGGGTGCTCGCGACACATGACAGGAGAAAGGTCTTTGTTCCAAAACCTTAGACCTAAGGAAGGAGGAGTGGTCACCTTTGGTGGAAATCAGCAAGGGAAGATCACTGGCATAGGGACTATAGGTATAATTCCTTCATCCCTCATTAAAAATGTTCTTCTTGTGGAAGGACTACAACATAATTTACTGAGCATAAGTCAATTATGTGACAGTGGTTATGTAGTATCCTTTACCAAGGAAGGATGCATAGTCAAAGACTCCTATGATCAAACACTCTTTACTGCTAAGAGACGCAGCAATGTGTATAAAATTGATCTAGAGGATTTAGCAAGTCAAAATGTAAAATGCTTCATTTCTGTTGAAGATGAAAAACAGATTTGGCATCAAAGACTTGGGCATGCCAGCTTGAGATATTCTCAAGATTAGCAAAACACAACCTTGTTAAAGGATTGCCCAAGCTTTCATACAAATCTGACATTTTATGTGATAGTTGTCTGAAAGGGAAACAAACAAGACACTCTTTCAAGAGTAAAGATGTTGTTTCAACTAGCAGACCACTAGAACTTTTACACATTGACTTGTTTGGTCCTATTAGAACATAAAGTCTTAGTGGAAAGAAATATGGTTTGGTCATTGTTGATGATTATTCTAGATTCACATGGGTGATATTCCTTAGAAACAAGGATGAGACTTTTAAGAATTTCACAATATTTTGTAAGAAGGTACAGAATGAAAAGGGATTCTGTATTTCTGTCATAAGAAGTGATCATGGTGGGGAGTTTGAGAATGCAAATTTCAAATTGTTCTGTGATGAGAATGGGATCTCACACAATTTCTCTGTGGCAAGAACACCTCAACAGAATGGGGTTGTTGTGAGAAAGAACAAAAGTTTGCAAGAGATGGCAAGGACCATGCTCAACTCAAGCAACTTACCTAGAACCTTCTGGGCAGAAGCTGTTAACACAGCTTGTTACCTTCAAAACAGAATATTGGTAAGACCAATTCTAAAAAAGACTCCATATGAATTGTGGAAAGGAAGAAAACCCAACATATCATATTTCCACACCATTGGATGTGAGTGTTTTATACTTAACACAAAAGATGATCTTGGAAAATTTGATGCAAAGTCTGATAATGGATTTTTCATTGGGTATTCTGAAACATCTAAAGCATATAGAATGTATAACTCTAGAACTTTAACTGTTGAAGAAACCATTCATGTAAAATTCAATGATAACAAAGAGACTGATAGGGAACTATCAGATCTATAGGATGATTTTGCAGGAATGGAGCTGAATGATCACAGCATCTTGAAGGATTAGCACCTGTCTGAAGTTCCTGTTGTTTCTTAACCTCTTTAGACAAATGTTGAGTCTCAGACAGATGTGATACCTCCTCATAAATCTGATTAGAGATACAAATCATATCATCCTAAAGAGCAAATCATTGGCAACACTTCAGAAGGAGTAAAGACAAGATCAAAATTCAAGAATCTGAATTCACTTGCTCTCCTGTCTGAAATTGAGCCAAAGAACATTGATGAAGCTCTGCATGATGAAGGGTGGATCCTAGCCATGCAAGAAGAGCTGAATCAGTTTGCTAGGAGTGATGTCTGGACCCTTGTTCCTAAACCCCATGGGAAAACAATTATTGGAACCAAATGGGTGTTCAGAAACAAGCTGTCTGAAGAAGGCAAGGTAGTCAGAAACAAGGCAAGATTAGTTGCTCAAGGATACAACCAGCAAGAAGGTATTGACTTCACTTAAACCTTTGCCCCAGTGGCCAGGTTAGAAGCAATTAGAATTCTTTTATCTTATGCTGTAAATAATGGCATCAAACTATATCAAATGGATGTCAAAAGTGCCTTCCTCAATGGTTTCATTGAAAAAGAGGTTTTTGTTAGACAACCCCCTGGTTTTGAAGATGTAACTTTTCCTGAACATGTTTTTAAACTCAAGAAAGCTCTCTATGGTCTGAAACAAGCCCCAAGAGCTTGGTATGAAAGACTGAGCAGTTTTCTTGCAACCAATGGTTTTGAAAGAGGAAAAGTTGACACAACTCTTTTTAGAAAACAGTCTAACAAGGATCTTATACTTGTCCAAATATATGTTGATGACATTATTTTTGGTTCAACTAATTCTTCATTGTGCAAAGAGTTTTCTGAGTTAATGCAATCTGAATTTGAAATGAGCCTAATAGGTGAACTAAAGTTTTTCCTTGGACTTCAGATTAAGCAAGATTCTGATTGTATATGGATCCATCAAGAGAAATATACAAAGGAAATGCTTAAAAAGTTCAACCTAAGTGATTGCAAACCCATGACAACTCCAATGCACCCTTCTGCATCTCTAAATAAAGATGAGAATGAAGAACCACTGAATCAAACTTTGTATAGAGGAATGATTGGTTCATTATTGTATCTAACAGCAAGCAGGCCTGACATCATGTTCAGTGTATGCCTGTGTGCTAGATTTCAATCTGATCCAAGAATCACTCACTACAAAGCTGTAAAAAGAATTTTCAGATATCTTAAAGGTACTACTAATCTTGGTATGTGCTATAAGAAAAGTAAGGATTGCAGGTTAGTAGGATACTGTGATGTTGATTTTGCCGGAGACAGAGTTGAAAGAAAAGCACCAGTGGTGGATGTCACTTCTTTGGAGAAAATATGATCAGCTGGTCAAGCAAAAGGCAAAGCACAATTGCATTATCAACAGCTGAAGCAGAATACATCTCAGCAGCCAGCTGTTGCTCACAACTGTTATGGGTGAAGTATCAACTTGAAGATTTTAATATTGCAATATCAGTTATACCTGTGTTATGTGATAATACCAGTGCCATTAATCTATCTAAAATCTCATTCAACATTCTAGGGCTAAACATATAGAAATCAAACATCATTTCATTAGAGACTATGTTCAGAAAGGTGTTTTTGATATTCAGTTTATTGATACAGAGCATCAATGGGCTGATATATTCACAAAACCTCTAACTGAAGATAGATTTAAGTTCATCAGAGATAAATTGAACATTCATGCATTATGAGTGTGTATGAAAAATGATGTGTCTGAAACTTCAGCCTGTCTGAAACATGTGACCTGTCTGAAGTTTTGGTCGTCTGAAATTAACTAGATGTCTGAAAGCTTTCACTTGTCTGAAATGAACAAATGACGTGGCAATAAAGGGACAGTTTAAATCCACTTTGCACGTTACCCTATGTCTGCGCAGCCAGTTTCTGCCATCATTGCCTCAGAGGTCTATAAGTACTGTAAGGCAGTGAGACTTTGGTACGTTACAGCTCTCTACCCTCTCAGAACCTTTGATATTCTTCATCTTCAAGAAAGCATTTTCTCTCTCAAGTTCTTTCCAACCTTCAACAATGGCACCAAAGAAGTCTGGAGCTGATAATATTGTGAAGACCAAGGGTGTCTTTCTGGAAGAGCTTGAAGCACTAGGAATGGATCTTCATGCAGAATTTCAAGCAGCTGGGTGGCTTGAATACTTCAACAAAAATCGTTCACATTGGCATGAGCAGAGTATACTTGATTTCTGGGCCACAGCCAGAGGAATCCCTAACCCTCAAGGCATCTACACCACCATCAGGGCTATTGTGCTTGGTACGTCCATCTTTATTGATGAAGACATCTTGGCCATTATCTGTGGTGTCAAGACTGAAGGTGTTGTCTTCTCTCCTGGCTGGGAATCAAGAAATGGAGGTCAGAAGCATTTTACTGAGTTTTTGTATGGAACTCCCTCTCCTGCTAGTCTGGATGCTAAGAATATGTCAGATAAGGCTAGGGTTCTGCATGCTATCTTAGGGAACTCTGTAATCCCTAAAAGTGGCAGCAGAAACCATGTGTCTGAACTGGAGAGATTCTGCCTCATTCACCTTCTGAAGAAGCAGAAGATAAATCTTCCAAATATCATCATGTACCACCTTCAGAAGAGGCTGAGAGACTCTGCTGGAAGTTTTCCTCACAACACCATCATCACCAAGGTGTTGTTGCATTTTAAAGTTCCAGTTCACCAACTCTTTGATCACCACTCAATCCCTATGTTTGGTGAATCAAATCTAAAGAGCATGAAGATCAAGCTGACTCCAAGGCCTCCTTATCCAACCATGAAAGAAAGTTTGCTGATGGAGAAAGCTCAGAGGAGAAGTTCCACTGTGCAGATTCTGGAAAATGAACTAAAAGGAGATATCAGAAGACATGAGTTCAAGCCCTCAAAGGCATCTCCTCAACCTAAGCTGAAGAAGCTACCTGTGAGAAGCTCAGCTAAGATAGCTTCTGCATCTGTACAGATTCAAGCATCTGAACCTGTTCAGAAACCTTCTCAAAGGTTGTCTGAAATTGTGGGTCAGGTGTCTGAACCAACACAATCTTCAAAGCCTACTTCTATAATGGAAGGACAGGCTGAAGAAGCTGTGGACATTGATGCAGTTGCTGCTCAACCTCTTGCTGCATGCTCCTCTGACCCTGAACTGATTCAGGTTGATGCTTTGGCTACTGCCATTGAACAAGAGGAGTTAGAACTGAAAGAAGAGCAAGAGAGAACTGACAGAGCTCTTGCAATTGCCTCACAACTTGCTTATGCTGAGGATGACAAGCAAGCAGCCATTGCTGAAGCCTCAAAGAAAAGAAAGAGGTCAAGTGCACCTCAAAGGAAAAGGAAGAAGGGTAAACTACTTCAGACAGTGTCTGAAGTTAGGGTTACCCGAAGTACTGCTTCTCACCTAGAAGAAGCAGACATTGCTGGAAGGTATCAAAAGTTTGTAAAGGCTAATCAATACTTCAAGAGAAGAAGGGCTCTTTCCACTGAAGAAAGAGAAAGGGAGGATAAGGAAGCCAAGGATAAGGAAGAAAAAGAAAGAGCTGCTAAAGCTCAAGATGTTGCTACTCCCAAACCTTACAAAAGGATCAAGGTGAGATTTGATAATGTAACTCCCTCACCCCCTTCATCACCAGAAAAGCAACCTCAACCCTTATCTATACCCACCTCACCAGAAAAACAACCTTCTCCACCTACTCTCCAATCTTCACCAACCTTACAGCTAATTACATTACCCTCTGAACCTTTCATACCATCTGAACCCTCATCACCTACACTATCATACCATCAGACAACCTGTTGTCTGAACCCCCTGCATCTCAAGAAAACCAAGTACTTGAACCCACATCTTCACCATCCAAACCCCCCCTCACCTCTGTACATACAACTATCTGATAGCTCATTACCTTCACCTTCATCACCTTCCTCACCATCATCATCTCCACCTCTCACACCTTTACCGCCCTCACCACCTTCATCTGTTCATCAATTCAACCTTTCAGCTGAGATTGCAGCCTTATGCAAGAGACTGACAAGAACCTCCTTTGGCTCTTGTCCTTTGCCAAAATTCCAGCATCTGTCTGAAGAGCTGCATCACTTTAGAACAGCCCCTGCTGTCTCACTTCATCATGGTCTCACTAAGAAGACTGTGTCTGATGAAAGGGCTTTGTACTCCAACAATGCTGATGGTCTGGAGAAGATAAGGAAGGGTGTTGTCCCTCTTAATCATACATGGGATCTTATCAATCCATTCTCTGAAGACTCATGGAAGCTGAACAATGAAGAATGGCTCATGGTAAGGATGCTGAACACTGAAGCTGAGTTGTTCCAAAGAGACTTGGCTAGAGGAGTTGGAATGATGGGCTACAGGCCTCCTAGAACCAGTTCAATCAGGCCTTCAACCAAAATCTTGGTGAAACCTGATAGGATTGTTCCTAGGTATCCCCTCAAAGAAGGTCAAGATAAAAAATTGAAGGGTCCTAAGGTCTATTCTGTATCAAGACCCCTGTATCAGCACTTGAGAAGAGATGTGAAGAATCTAAAAGAAGATGTGCTATCTCAGAAAAGAAAGCTCAAAAAGTTATTCAGAATCAGCAAGAAATTCTTCATGAACAGCAGCTGATAAGAAGTGGGCAACAAGAGTTAAAATCTTCTATTGAAGCTGCCATAGACAAGGCCAAGGAAGAACTGATCTCCTTTCTGTCTGAAGCCCTGCTGAAGAAGAAGGACTAATTTATTGCCATTGTCTTATGTTCATATTTCTTTTTCAGGTACTGATTGACTGATTAATCCTTACATTATCTTAATACAATCAGTGCCTTCAATCCATCTCATGTGATCTTTGTTCTGATAGTTGTTTTTACTTTATCTGTACTTCACAATCCTGTTTGTTTTATTGCTCTGTTACTGTTATTGCTCTATGATTCCCTTTTGATTGATGACAAAAGGGGGAGTATTAAATCTAACAAAATCTGGAGTAATTACAGGATTCAGGGGGAGTACATGAAACAATCCAAAGTTGTCTGAACTTCTGAGAAAATTCTATATAAAAGCATCTAAAAGAATATATTTGTCCCAGGGGGAGCTAAATCTTTATCTCTCAATTTTGCAAATTTAAGTTAAATTTGTCATCATTAAAAAGGGGGAGAATGTTGAGTCTCAAAAATATCATAAAGAGGTTTATGATGTTTTAAAGACTGAAATTTCTCTAAGTTTTAATGATCAACAAATTCAACTTAAGCTGTTTCTCATAAGATACAATTGTCTAAATGTTTATCTATGATTTTCAGCAAGAAGCCTACTTTATAAGACTAAGTGTTGAATCCGTCTGAAGAAGCTGATGTTGTCTGAAGATGATCAACCCGTCTGAAGCATCAAAGCCGTCTGAAAGCTTTTGATGACATGGCATCTCTTGTCTGAAGCTGTGACAATCCATGTACCTCTGCACGTTTTTCATGCATGTTCTCTGTTACAAACAGCTGGCACCTGTGCAATGCAATTCAAGCACGCGCTCTGTCACAACGTGTCCTCTGCTACGCAGCAATTGCAGCAGCAACAAAGAGCACCTTTTTGGCAGGAGCAAACCTTGTAAAAATGTCAGAAATTGTCAGGGAATATCATAATTTGTCAGAGAATATTCTGTACTGCAGCAGCTGTCTCACAACGGCTAGCATGGATTTCACAAACCTGAGAGTCTTCAATGATTCAATTATTTGGTTATAAATACCCCCCTCATTTGAAGACCTGAAGACAGAGAGAAGCATAGAAAAAGAACAGAAACTCTGCAAGTTTTTCGCTGCACCACTCTGATAGAATTTATCATCTTTGTACACACAAATTTCTATTCTGAGCATACCTCAGTAATTTTTGTACAATCTGTAGCTGTTTAAGTCTCAAAACTGATATAGTTTGTGAGCTTAAGCATTTCTCTCATCTGTATTTGCTTTTGAGCCTGGAGAGGCTTGTCTGAAAAGAATACTTGTGTTGTTGAGCCTGAAGAGGCTTGTCTGAAAAAGAATACTTGGTTGTAGAGCCTGAAGAGGCTTGTTAGAAAAGAATACTTGTAATCTTGCAAGATTAAGAGAAAATCCAAGTGCTAGTTGGCATTGGGACTGGACGTAGCTCACAAGTGGTAGTGAGTGAACCAGGATAAATTCTGTGGCTAAGTTTCTCTTTCCCTTATCTTTGTCATTTCAGTTTTAAACTAATTAAGGGGACTGAATATTTAATCTAATATTTTAAAAAGAAGAAACTTCTTTTAGAACCATTTTAAAGCAGTCTGAAATCAACTTCAGACAGCTATCTAAAAACTTCAGACAGCCCACTAGCAACCTGTCTGAAAGTCTGTTTTGTAAATCTGTTTCCGAAACGCTTCTTAAAATATTTAGAAACACTATTCAACCCCCCCCTTTTAGTGTTTCCCTGTGTTCCTACAAGATCGAAACCTAATACCCAAATGATTGGAAATTATCTGGGGATTATATACCGGGCTCCACATAAATATCCATGTGAGCCAAGTTGCGTGCATTTCCCTAAATGGGGCCCCCCAAATCTAAACAACTAAACTAATGGGTCGGAAGCCACCTATAAATAGCGGCGTAATAACTTAACCATGAACTCGGACATTCATTAGCTGGCCTAAGCACCAATTGGGCTGGAACATGCGCACCACGGCCCAGCATAACACATGCGGGATCGACTCAAATCTCCACGTAGATGGACACGTTTAATGTTATATGAGACACTGGTTGTTTGAATTACACATTGGGCCTATATATAGGCTGATGGAACCAAGGAACAATTCACCGGTTTGGGCAGACAGTTAAGCAAATAATCCATACACGCAGCTTGTTCATGCATAGGATTTACCTTTAGCAAGACCCACACAGGCCACGCCGCATCCCACAACAATTAAGTAAACATTTAATGCACAGTAGAAAACGTACACGTTCATTGCTGTAATAAAAGTCATAACGGGGATTTAAACAACTAACGTTGTTCAACAGATCCTCCTAATAGATCATGTCTACATCCCAAAACAAACACGTAAACATCATAACAATAAACACCACACACATCAATAGTGGATTACTACTAAACAAAACAACGAACAACTGCCATTATTACATTATCATACAAGACAACTGCCAGGCAGCGTAGACGCCGACTAAACACCAGAGCTCGAGTCATTGTAATCAGCATGTACTCATTTATTTCCTTTGCCACGTTCCTTCACCATGCGGGAGCTGCTAGCCTCGTTTGTTGCATCAACAGGTGTATCAATAGGGCAACCAGCCTGATCAGACAAATAATCAGCAACACTGAAGTGTGAGCCACCGTCATCATTGTCAGCAGCACGGTTATCTACGCCCCGTTTACCGTCCGCGACATCTTCAGGGATGTCATCGAGGCTAGGAAATAGAATATGGAACTTGTTCTGCATGAAGTAAATACTGGGTATCAAATCAACGGGATAAAAAAAAACAACCATGGCCCAATACATCAAAATAAGTTATTAAAACAGTTCTCACAACTTTGGGGGTTGATATCTTCTTCATGTCCGTGTAGTGCCCAATGATTTCGCTGACAATGTAAACCCTCTTCACCTTAAATGTGTCATCGTATTTGAATGCATAGTCATCAGCTTTCTCCACCTTGAAGAGGAGCTCCTTACCACCTAAGTCTTCGAGTTCTGGTGGGATTTGGTCGATTCCACTCTCCTAGGAGATTAGTTGGTTAGAATATCCATTAAGCATAAAAAACTTGTTATTTTACATGTATTTGCTAATTAAACACCAAACCTTGTAAACATCTAGAAGCACAAAACACGAAACACCAGTGACCAACTCAGCGTCACTATCAAACATGACAAAAGCAGTTGTGTCATCTCCATCAAACACTTCAACCTTCAACTTATATCTGATAAAAATTTAACATGTCATCGTTGGGTAGAACCCATGAACATTTTACCATCATATAGAAAGCAATGAGTGAAGAGGGTTTTAAAAAATGTTACACCTCAGGGTTACATCAGTCGCAGTACACGTACAATTGGGACAATAGTAACTATCCCCATCAACTATGACAGCTCTGTTGCACTTGCATACAGAGTACCACCAGTTGTTGTCAGTCAGGACCGTGACTATAGTTGCAAGAATGATGAAAAGCCCATCCTGCCGATAAAGCTTATGAATATGTCACCATTTGAAATTCCGACTGTAATAACAATACATTTCAAACATAATAACACCACCCACAACCCAATACACGACAGACGTCTTCAGTGTTATTGAGTTCACTTATACTCTTTCTAGGATACATATGCAAGAATTCCTCGCCTGATGAAGCACTCGCGGTGTGATCTTCTATGGTTTCGAGGGGACCACAAATGTCCACACCCCTTGAAACAATGCTGCAATAAATCACAAATAAAATCATGTGATGAATGAGAGTAAATAGAACCAACGATTTCACACGAAGAGGATATTGCTAAGGGTTCTTTAATGAAAATGAAGCCACTGTATAGCACATACCTATGCCTAAATTCAACAACCTCAGATATGTCAGGATTCCAAAGAATATGTGTTGTATTGAGCACATTTTGTAAAACAACAACACCTGTCAACGATAAACCCATCAACTATTTGTCCAAAGGATGTCGAGATAAATCACTAATCCCAGAAGATGATTTTAACGAAATTTACCTCGGAATCTCTTTACTTTGGCATACTGTATGACCACAACTGGTAGCTCAGTCCCAATTTCTTTAACAAAATCGTTCACAATGTCAACATAATTTCCAAACACGGCACAATGAGCCTTGCCCTTGATTATCAAATTCGTTGCCAAATCACACATATAAATAATTGTTCATTATCAGTGGATTAGGAACTGTTAGGTTCGATTAGAACAATTATCTCAAAACAAATGCCACTTAGTTTCATACGTGAGCAGTGTACTTCAATTAACTAAACACCATATCATCGAGTTACACCACATTCAAAAAAAATATTTAGTAGTTGATATCGCCAACAAAATACGACACAAATAATTATATAAGACAATCACTCACGTATCATCCATGAGCTCCATTTGCACCACACGAGTTGTTCGCCCATCCCGCACGGACCTTTTCTCAGCAGATACAGCGGTTAAAACCCCTATGAAGTCTAGACAGGAAAACAAAAAAAGTACAAAAAAGGTTAAATAACTCATGAGAACACTTGAACAATAACTCACACATGTAACTGAACTAACCAATCAAATACTCGCTCTGTCCACCCGTTTCCAAAATTGCATTTGATGTAAACGAAATAACACCAATGTAAGGTAGTCCACCGGAATCACATCGGGTTATTTTGTTCTTGGAGTGGAAAAGCAACTTATGCTCATGGCGGGTTGCTCTGTAAGAACCAAGGTTGCGAACCACTCCAAAATAAAACATCTTGTAGACTTCCCCTTCAACCAATAAGCCTTTGTATTTTTTTATCATGGGCTTACGAATTGATGCATGTATTTTCCCCCCTGTACATTGAAAACACACGGAAAATGCAAGTTAATCCACTTCAACTTTAAAACTACATTAAAAACTCACGATAATGGGCTCAGGAACAAACCTCAGCATCCAAAAGCACCATTTCAATGGAAAAAGGCTTGGATGGCTCATCTAAGGGGAACATCTCCCACATGCGCTCAACCCTAACCTTCAGTCGCCATGTCTGTCTTCCAGGATGGATATTCTTCAAAGAATCAAACACAGAGGCCATTGTTTTAAGAGATCAGACTATGGGTAAATTACCAAACGAAGTGAATGTGCCGATGGTGTGAATGAGCAATGGGTCTCGTCCCCTTAAATAGAGAAATCATGGACATTTGTTGCCTACGTCGCATCCATTTTTGGCTCCAAATTTGGAAATTCAAAATAAAACTGCCCGAGAGGCACAGACACGGGCCCCATTGCACCCGTTCGCAACTCACATGGGCAATGTGATACCAGTTCCAGCGTTGTGTGGTTCCAATAACAGCGGCAAGTGGAACGAAAAAATTACGTGTTTGCTTACCATTCGGTCTGTACACATTCACATGTTCCATTCTCAGTCCGACAAAAACTGACATTTGAAGATTAAAAATTCACCACACTGACCATGCAGAGTATACATGCATTTCGTTCGACGTGTTATTTGCATGTACCAAGAAATATGGAATTCGTACACTTGCCCCTCACAATATAGAGAAGCGGAATCCAGCTAATACGATAAGCGCGGAAGCCATGCATGAACAGTAAATCACGAATGAACAGTTAAAACTTGCGCCGCAATTATCCGTGGTTTAGAAATTATAGACTAGACTCAACTCAATTTTTATTGGCTTCGGTCTTTAATTTGGTATTTAGTATTCATGGAATTTGAAAACCCGTAAGATCCATATGCGAAACCCAATTTATTGAGTTTGGAATATGGACATTTTTTTTTGTTGAAAGTGTGGTTGTTGGGCTAATACATGTAATATTAAATGTTAATACATGCAACTTTTGCTTTTGGATGCCTTTATAATTAAAACTTGGATGTGTTTGCGTTAAAACTTAATAATATGTAAGTCTTTGGGATATAGATAAAATCTTAAATGGTTTAATTCATGAATAATGATCCTTTATGGTTGTTTGGTTTTGAAAAATAAAAAACAACAAAAAATTTCAGAGCAGCAGAGAAATAAAACCTAGCTCCGCAGTAAAGGGGAAGAAGTCTGCCACTTTGGGGGCTCTATGACTCTCTCCCTCCATGAGAGGATTTCCTACTCGCTCTAGGTGAGTTAATCTCTCTCTAATGGGAGTTTTTCCCCTCCACTTCATTCTCTTTCCTCCACCTGACCACCACCTCTCCCTCCTCCTTTCCGACCACCAACTCCATAATCTCTGGTCCCTCATCCTATGTGAGATTCTGTTAGAGTTTTTCTTCTTAGGATTTTGCAGCATTGTTTTACTTAAGCTCGTTGCCTTCTATGCACTTCCTAGGCTCTTTCAATATATTTTTTTTTTTGTAATAAGAGACTTTGATTTTATTTTTTCTTATTATTTTTAAGATTGTTAAATTGTTTACATTTATTGAGTATGTGTGCTTGGTTGTTATTTAGATATGTAGTGCATTGATGTGATACTATTTATTTAGCATCGTACAAGCTTTGTAAATGTCACTGGACAATTTTCAATGAATGATCTATTGACCCATTGGACCCACCCAATCTAATGGGTCCAACAATGAGCAGTTACCGAAACATTTATTAAATTTAGGGCCATTCGGGATGGTTGGAGTTTTAAGTTTTTGTTTTTTTTTAATTTTAAATGAAATTTTTGCTAAAAACTGAAAACTATTTTTATGATTTTCAAAACAAACATTTTGAAAATCACAAAAAGTGGTTTTCAATTTTTAATTTTGAGTTGTAAAGACTTAATTTAAAAGCTTAAAAATCAAAAACTGAAAAATTCGTAACCACCCCAAACGAGACCTTAAGATTGACTTTTTTAAACTCAAACACGACCTATGAGTAAACACCCAAAAAAAAAATTAAAATAAAACATATGAAACCATAGGAGACATGCCATATATCTCTCAAAACGGAGCCATTGCTGAAAAGGCATGTAAAAAAATTTGAAGTTATAAATAAACGTGTAGTATTAATGATAATAACACTTTTTTTGGTGGATAATGATAATACACTTTTGCAACTTATTATTAACAGCACCAATATTTTTCAGAAAACTTTATGAAGAAATGACATGTGAATATGTTTTTGCCTGTAACATAAAAATATAATTTCAATGATGATTACATTTCTGCAATTTATTAATAGCAACTTTTACCAAAAAAAAAACTTAATAATAGCAACTACTAATTTTGTAATAATTATTATGAAAAAAAGGATATACAAATATTATGAAAAAAATCGTCGACAGCAGGGTTCGAACCTGCGCGGGCGAAGCCCAACAGATTTCAAGTCTGTCTCCTTAACCACTCGGACATATCGACTCAATTGAGATTCATGTGCCTGTAATTATATTTAATAATAAACTGTGAACACATTTCAATAAAATAATCTACCCATCAGAATTATTTGGGGATTCGAGTTGACACTCGACATGTCACATATCAAATGCTGTCGGCAAACTTTGGTACCCCACAACCACAAGTAATATAGAAGAAGAATGTCCTGTTTCGTAAAGTGTATTTATCCTACCATTTGTTTTTTCACACTTATTTCTATACCCACTTGTTTGTAATTAAAAAAATGAGAGAAATTCAAATTTAAGTGTTTTTTTTTCCTTACTTTTTTATCATCAATGGATGAATATAAAAATAAGTATAAAATAAAATTATTCATTCAGTGCTGATTTGGAATGGTAAGCAGGATGTTCCAGCACATGCTATAGGAGTTGGCGGTTACACATCCAAATCATTCAAGTGATATTGTCACAGTTGACAACCTTCAAACTAATACATAAGGAAGCTAAAGCAGGTCAGCAGAGCTTCATCATGTCAGTTCAGGCAGTTTCCCATTTTTACAGTGTGTTTTAGTTTCTATTAAAATTACGTTATAAAGTTGGATTCAAGCCAATTCTACTGATAGTGTGTTTGGTTTACATCAAAATCAAGTTTTAAACGTGGATCCCGAAAAACGTTATTGAGAATAGCGTTGACCTGTATCCACATTTAAGACGTAAACCAAACACACTATAAATGAGTGTTGTCTTGTATCCACGTTTGTAAATGTAACTTCAAGCAGTAGCCAAAACCAAATTAAAAATAGCTGAGTTAACTGAGATCAGTTGGTACCCCTCAAGGTGGAAAAGTATATGTCTATGATTCCCAGCCTGTGGATGAATGGCTGAAATTGAGAAGATGGCTGATGTTTGATGAAGAAATTAGCTAGTTGATGTTTGCTCTTAACACCATAGAAGAGAAGTATCAACCTCAAAGTGTGATAGCAATCTTTGAAGCCATACAACCTCATTAGCCACTAAAGAATTAAGGAGCACAATATTTTGCCTCAGAAGATGACAGAGTCTAAAACATAAATAGTTTTTCTTTGATTTCCATGAGAAAGGGCATCTAGCTGATATGATAGGAGTTACACATATTTACAAATCTTTGAACCATTGTCAAGAATCAGAAATGAGAGATTGTATTGATATGATAAGAGTTACACATTTATATCACTAGCTGATAGAACAAATTCTATTACAACTGCTTAATTGTCAAAACTAAATTAATAATAACTGAGTTAACTGAAAACAGTTGGTGTTGTCTAATAGAGAGGGAAGTGGAATGGAAGGAGATGGAAAAGAGTGGAGTAGAACGGAATAATTTGTCATTATATTGTTTGAATGTTTAATGACAAAATCAGGGTAAGAAAAAAACTATTCTATCATATCCCGCTCATATTAGAGGGTAAGAAAAAAACGAGATATTTTTTTTGTTTTCACAGTAGGTATCCCCTATCACCAGGGGTAATCCTATTCGGGGCTTAATCACAGTTAAAGCCTCTCACCTCTTCTTAAGATTTGTTTAGTGGAGATCGAACTCGGGAGCTTAACAAAAAAAACATAGATATTGGATGGAATGTGATAGAATCCATCTCATCATGTTTCATTCCATTCCATCATATTTTAAACAATCTAAAAAATGAAACATTTAATGATTTCATCCCATTCCCCTCCATTCCATCCCCTTCTGTCAATCCAAACAATCTTAGGATTTTTCAACAAATATGCATCCATCATCACTTTCATAAGGTTTCAATTTCAGTTATGTGAGTCTAGAAGATGCAAGGTAAAGATAAGTATTTTCTGAACACTCACTCTAACCTGGTTTTGATATTATTAAAATAAAAAACTAACAAAAGTGGGAAGGCAACACATAACAAGTCAAAGGCAATCTACAGCTGAAAATATACAAATCGGCCAAAAAATGGAGGATCACTCAATATTATACTATAATGTATCAGTTACATGTTTGAAAGCCAAAATCTGGCACTGTTAGGAACAAAAGGAAGCAAGCTGATGTAGCCACTCATGAACTACCACTGTCTTCATTGTGAATCATGTGGACAATGGTATATGGTGCAACTTCTGCCACCTTTGTCAGCAAGAAGCTAATTTCCTTTCTCTCATTGAATCAATCTTTTATACACATACATACATCAATACTCATAGAAAATGTAAGGTTATTAGAGTACTGTGAGTAGTATTATTACATGCACAAGAGGATGAGACATTAACAACCCGTATTATAATACACCCGGGTCTTCAATTTCCCCCCTCAATCACTTCCAATTGGCAGTTACCATGGAATCATTAGGGTGACTTTACATGGAAGAATCAACTGGTTTTGATGATAACCTCAACCAATTAAAACTCAATTCCAACCAATAAAACTTGGCTCCTATGTACATTCCCTGCCACAGCAAACATTACTTTAAGCCAATGTTCTTCAAAGCACAGCTAAAAAAGATAACAGAATAGGTTACAAATGGCAAAATCAACCATTTCTTAAGTCTAGAACATTTTTCACTCTGCCTTACATTCTTTACTCTCTTAAGAACAAATAAAAGGTCAAGCTTTTATAGTGGATAGTAATATACTATGCATTTCATGAATAGGGTACTTACTCTGAGGATACTTCTGAACCTATTTATGCACATCTGTGTTCTGGCGAGCTGATGCTGATGCTTCCATTATCTGGTTTAGATCAGCATTGTATTTTCTATTTCATGATCATTGGAAAAACCGTGAAACTTCTCTATAAAGCTGTTCAGCTTCAAATGGTTTTGAAACATATCCATCCATCCCACACTTCAGGCATTCCTCATGTGTAGCTTGGATCACATCTGCAGTCATAGCCAAAATGGGCAGATGCCAGTTTGGATTATTCTCAAAGGCTTCAACAGATACTTCTCTGTTCACATTCTGTTCAATCTCCCGAATTGCACGTGTAGCTTCAAAACTGTTAGGAAAATGGTTGTATATTAGTAATTTCTGCGTTCTGTGCTAAAATACAGAATGATATGTGTAAATATGGAAATGGCAATTAATGTAAATTTAGAATTGTCAAATGAACTGTGGAAGTGCTATGTGGCAAGGATTTAGAGTCCAAGTGCTTAACATATTTATATATTGATTGTTTTCAATTTAATGCAAAAGGTTTCCTAAGGGCTTGTTTGGTTTGCATTTTCATTTCCGGTTTTCATCTTCTGTTTCCTGTTTTCTGAAATTTTACAAAGGAAAACTGGAAATGCTGGAAACAAAAATTTGCTTGTTTCTAGCATTTCCAGTTTTTCCTTTGTAAAACTTCAGAAAACAGGAAACAAAATGAAAACAGGAAATGGAAATAGGAAATGAAAATGTAAGAATTAAGAACTATTCCTCATGTTTTTGTAGAAATTCCAATTTTAGTTCCAAACCAATAATTGCCAAGATTTAGAAGAAAGTTTTTCTGTTGCATACCCATCCATTTCTGGCATTTGAATATCCATGAAGCATGCATCAAACTCATGGGGTGGCTTTAGCAAAGAGATAGCATCTTTTCCACTGCTTACACAAACCACATCAGCTCCATATTTTTTCAAAGCACCAGCTGCTACTGTGCGGTTCACACTATTGTCATCCACAATCAGAATTTTCCTCCCAAGAAGAAGATGGTGGAGTGACAAACTCTGATGCTCCCCATTTCGAGGATTCCCCTTGTTCCCAACACTCATTGCTCTTTGTAGTGAAGCAGCAAGCATACTTGCTCTCAGAGGTTTGTGATGACAGTTGGATTATGAACACCTGATGTTACAGAACTTGCTCTAGAAGAACTACTAGAATTAACAAGAATGAATAGCTTTGGAGGAACTACATGA
The DNA here is from genome assembly GCA_026901365.1 of Sesbania bispinosa. NCBI lineage: Eukaryota > Viridiplantae > Streptophyta > Magnoliopsida > Fabales > Fabaceae > Sesbania > Sesbania bispinosa. Next base: position 417,948 of record QLOH01000704.1, on the reverse strand, counting down.
TCAACTTTCCTAATGTTATTGACAAAGTGAGATGATATGCCTGAGTCTCTATCCCAGACCTCTTGTTCAATCAGGACCATATTAATAACTACATTGCCATTGCTTATGGTGGACAAACCTTGACTTAAATCTGAAACTAATTCAACATGAATGCCAAGCCTTTGGATGTGATATCTTGACACTTTAGCTCTAACTGGTCTGGGGTCAATGACTAATGCAGTCATGCCCTGAAATTCTGAGGATGCAGGATGAGATTGGTTGTTGATTTGCTGACTTTTAAACTCACTTGAATTGGGACATGCATTGGTGAAGACAGCAGTAAATGTGAAAGTGGAACCAATCTTGGGTCTGCTCACAAACCCAATTTCCCCATTCATGAGGCTAACCAAACACTTGCTAATGCTTAGACCAATACCAGTTCCTCCATGTTTCCTGGAGATGGATGGACCAACCTGCATGAATGGAGTGAAGATCTTGGATTGAGCTTCTTCAGGAATACCTTCACCTGTATCCTCAACTGATACAATCAAATTGATGAGATCATTGGAGGAGGATGAGAAAGAACCAAGAGGTCCCTCTTGACTGAAAGCCCGGAATCCTTTCCAGCTCAGGCGACCATCAGCAACTGGGAAACCACTTAATGTATCTGTAGATTCTGTGCTTTCTGTTGTCTCAACCTCTATTGAATGGACAACCTCCTCAACAAGATGGACAGTGACAAAGATATGTCCTTTATCTGTGAACTGCCAAACAATTGCATAATCAGTTTTCATGATACTTACTCTAGAAATACACATCTCATTGTTGCTTCATAGATATTAATCATAAATCATTATTGGCTATATAGCTGGAACATGGCACTACTATGACTGGAGTGGAGTGGAGTGGAGTGGAGCATGCCTATAAGGCAGTTTAAAACACAAAATGAAGGACAAGGGCAGATCTCTAATCCAAATTGACATCAATTTTCAATAGATCAGTAGAGTATCAGACCAAGTAAATGTTGCTTTGTTGACATGTAATTTAGTCCACAAACAAATGAGTTGATAGGACTTGATGGTATATAACATCTTTAATTCTCTCATTAGACTTACCTTAATTGAGTTACCCATGAGATTTGTAATTATTTGTCTAAACCTTCCTGGATCACCAATTAGCTGTTGAGGAACCTGATCTGAGACATAGACTGCCAACTGTGCTCCCCAAAATAACAAACATGAAAAGCCATCAAGTTATGATTTTGAAAATTCTACCATGGTAGTAGAAGGGTATTAGAAGACTAGACAGATATGTTATTACCTCTACTCCTTTTCCTTGAGACTTCTCAAAAAATAGTGACAACACATCATCCAAAATTGCCCGTATGTCAAACAGCACAGCCTCAAGCTCTAGTTTACCAGCTTCAATCTTTGCCAGGTCCAAAACCTCATTTATAATTGACACAAGAGCTTTTCCACTTCCCTGTGCAGTTCTGACATATTCCTGTTGTGTTACATCTAGATCTGTGTCCATAAGCATATTCAACATCCCTGAAAATCCAATTTAAGAGCAATGTCATGGCTGAATAAGCTTTTTCCTTTTTGTGATATATGTATACACATTGGACACTGTATATATAGTATAACATAGAAAGTTTGAGTTGTCAACTTACCTAAAACACCATTCATTGGAGTTCTGATCTCATGGGAAACAGTTGCAAGGAACTGCAGTGTTGATAATCGATTAAGCTCATATGATAAGTATAACTTAAGCCTAAACTATAAAAAAAAGTAACAAACTAACAACAAAAATCACATACCTGGGATTTTGCAACATCAGCTGCCTCAGCTCGTTTTTTAAGCTCCATCATCTCATGGTAATCATCCTCTACTTTGGCAATTCTGTTCACAGTTGCATGAAAAATGTGTCCAACAAGAAGTGCAATAACAAGGATGCCAAACGATGTAGTTATTGCCAACCATGGCCATGGTGGTTCTGCTTGAACCTGTGTCAGCATCAAACTTGAATATCATGCATAGTTCAATCAATGTAAAAATTAATAAATAATCCAAACCCCCCCCAAAAAAGTGTGACACTGAACTGACAACTCTAGATAAAAAAACTCTAAACTAGAGATATTGCAGCTATTGCTAACACAAGTTTTATAAGGACATAGCAGTAAAACACCTAGAATTAGATAGCACATCTTGTACTTATTTTGAGATAGCACCTTTATGTTATTGCTAACAAATTATGCAGAGCATTAAGGACAGAGATTAAAAGGGGGAAGAACACACTTTCTACAGCACATTAGTTACCTGCAGTGCATCTCATGCTTCCTGAAAGGATCTCCAAAGTTAAGACTGCTCACATGATAGAAACCATCACCTGATACATTTGAACCATACATGGCAATTGGGTGGGTTTTGATTTGTAGTATCATACACATTCACAATTACAGTTTGTTTGCTAGCAAGTTGCTGAAGCAATTTCTCCACTAATGACTCAATTTCAAATACCCACCAAGATACCTGCATAGCAGTGAGTGAAAACATTAGAATGCTTCTCTCTTAAATTAACTGTTTAAACCCAAATCAAATATTATGTTTCTCATTAGATCAGTTACATTAGAACTCTGAATTACCAAAAGGGAATAAGCTAAATTAAGTCAATGCTTAAAATCTAATGGAATGTGAGATTTAACAAAATCCAAAACTTATACATACCCATCAGTTGCTTGAACCCTTTCATTTGGGGTTGCATTGATGGAAGATCTCTCTTGTAAACCAGCAAATGTGAGGATAACCCCTAGACGGTTTGTTTTCAACAGCCTGAAAGGAGCAGTTAAAACCCCTTTGCCTGATTCTCTTGCACGCAACACATTTTCCACGGTCTCCTGTTGATGAGTAAGTGAATAACAGTGACAACCATAATTCCAAATTTCCATAGCTTAAAAATATCAAACATGAACAACCAGTCTCTTTTGAGTTTTGTGATATCCACAAAATCAAGAACTATTCATGTCACATGGAGACAAGAAAAAAAGGAGGAGAGAGGAGTAAAAAACAACTATAACATTGGACTTTGAGCATAACTAGTTTTTTCTCAAAAAGTTTCTATAAACATAATGAATGACCACTAAAATCCTAGTCAAAAGCCATAAACATGGATGGATCAAAATTATCAACAGATAGCATTTTTTTTTCATACTTTAATGGTAGGTTTAAAGTTTAAAAATCAATAAGGTGTACTAAATGTAGCCGACAAATTTAGTGCTACACACAATTTTACTAGAAGATATTACATTAACCTACCTTTCCAGAAAGCACATCAACAGATATGACATGTGAAATTGTTTCCTGTGCAAAGATGGACAGGAGCCATATTCTTCCTGATGGGGGATGTCTTCCAATGCCTCTGGGGCATACTCATCCTTATGAACCGGGTTCTGTTCCAGGGTATCCATCCTCTTAATAGTCCACCCTTGTTGCTTCTCAAATTGTTCCCTTTCAGAATGGAGCACCCTTACAGCATATGCAACACCACTTGTAAGGGCCTCTCAAAAGCAGTTCTTTCTGTATACTTGGCAAATGTTCTCTGCAGGTTTCACAATTTAGATTGATTTGTTAAACTAAACATGATGACAGACACTAATGACCCCATCTTAAAAGAAAGTGAGATATATAGGATACATCAATAAATAAAGGTAACATAATTAGCCACTTGAAGAGAGGAATTACAATTTACAAGCTGATTTGCAAGATAGTGAAGAGAGATTAGATTAGGTACCTGGTCAATGGCAGAGGGGTTTTGGCATGATGGAAGGTTGAGATGAGAATGGACATGGCTTGAACATGGTTCATACTCACATTAAACTGATCCTGAAGCATCCTAGCTCTTTCATCACACATGCTAGCAAGAGTTTCTTTCCTCTTCTCAGTGGCTTGTAAGCTCATACAGCAGAAGATCCACAAAGATACTATGGACCAAATCAGCACCCATATGAGCAAAAGTTTCCTCCACAAGGTTCTCCTGACTTTCATGGACCCAATACACTGGTAGTAGTGTTTGTGGATTTTGCAACTGCTCCCCAAGATCTTCTCCCACCATTTGAGCCACATCTTGCCACCAAAGCCCAGAAAACCCATCTTTGTTTCCATAATTCCACCGCTAATGAACCAGTTGATGTAAATGACAGATACAATCCAGCAACATAGCACCAAAAGTAGATGCCCCACCTTTAGACCAAACCCAATTACATGGAGCAAACTCATCCACAACAGTAACCAACACAAGTTAACTAGGAACAGTTCCAAGAGGTAGTGGGTGGTAGGACTTGTAGCCAATTCCAGGTAGACAGAAGAGGCTAGTGAGAGAACCACTGTCAAATCCACAGAATCTCCCACAAGCACTAAAAGACTACACTATTCACTAAAAGTTCTGAACTTGTGAGAGATGGAAATTCTATAAACGAAGGAGAGAAACGCCAAGCACCACCCCAATTCTTGAAAAAACAAACTAGATTTCAGGGAGAAAAAGAAGAAAAAAAAGAAACATGAGACATGACCTTGACAAGATGCTATCTTATCCAACCAAACAATAGCTTCAAATTCAGAATGGCAGCAACACCCTTCAAAGAATCAAAGAATCATTCTCAGTTTCCAATTCCAAACATAAATTGATACTTCTTGTTATCTTGTCAGCCACCAGCTACCAACCAAGACAAAGACAAAAAGGAGGGGCCAAAAACTAACCTTCAAAGATTCCTTTTTTTCAATTAAGCTACCAAATCTGAAGCTAAGCTATCATCACACCACACAATGAAGAACCCCAGCTTGCAGTGTTCCTCCAATTTCCAAAACCTCAGCAGACAAAGCTTTTTTGCAAAGCAGAAGAATAGAAAGGATTGAAGAGATAAACTTAGAAAGAAAGAATGGATATTGAGGAAGAAAATGAAGCTTCAAAAGAAAATGCTTAGAAGAATGAATAATTCATGGACAGACACTCAGTGAGATAGGAGAATTTGCAAAAGACAGATAATAAGAATATGATAGCAACAATGTTTTCAGGTATTGGCCATTATCTCCTTTTCCAACTATCCACTCAGAAGAAAAGTATAAAGAAAGAGAGAAGAAAGAAAGAGAGAAGAAAATAATATTATTATTATTAAACAAAAATGCTCCTTCCTTCCCTAGATGTTAATATAAAATAATAATATAGATGGCCAAAAAAGGTTTAGTTCCACTTAGCAGAAATCACTGCTTTCCAACTTTCCTGTGCTTTGTAGTTGTGTTCACATATCCCTATCCATCCATGCCACTAGACAACTTCTACACGCTAAGTCGTTAACTCTGAACAAGAGAGAGAGTATGCTTGTAATTTTGCATAGCTGTACTTTTTTATTCCATAAATGCCCCTGCATGGAGCCACAATTTCAACAATAACCATAAACAAACCCAAAGTATTGGTCGAAAAAGCAAGACAGATTAAATCTGTCAGGTTCGAGCTCCACTTGTCTCCCATAAGTGAGATGAATGTAAATATATATGTAAATATTTTTAAAGACCAGAGTCTTGCATTGGGATATCATTCCCTCACGCTAAATTCTTGGTAAAAAAAACAAAGAATAAGCATAAACTTTTTGTTGCACAATGACATTAGTATTAGATACCCTTTACTTTTCCAAATTGCCATGGGGCACCACAGGGTCAAACACTCAAAAGAGTAGGTAAGGAGGACATAATGCTAATGGCATTGCCATTGCCATTTCAATTCATCCATGCTTGGAGCTCTCAAGGTGTTACTATCTTCTTTTTCTTTTAATTTTTTTACTTTCCCTCTAATCTACGCTGTGTTTTGTTGCAGCTACCCTTCCTCATCCATCATTAAACTTTACTTTAATACAGTCACAAAATTGAAGTACTTAACCCATTTAAGAGTTTATTCTGCAATCATTAAGAGTGTCAAAGACGGTATTTGGTACTTTAATGGGAACTTCTTTGTTTTTCTTTTAATTAGGTTTCACTTTTTACCCTATGCAAATGGAAGTTATTCGTTCTGAGGTTGTTTTATATCAAGATAATTTCCACTCCAAGTAAAAAAAATAATGTGAGAAGAAGACTGGCTGTCTTCAACAAAGGAAAAAAAAAAGTGCCGTGAAGACAAAGAGAGAGACAGACAAAGAAATTTGGCACATAAAACGACCATACTAATGATACAAAAATGACAATGTAGTTGTAACAAAACACCTCAAATCTAGGATAGTTTACTATATAGGTTGGGTATTTTAATTGTGCTATGCTATCATTAGTATAGTATTATTCACGTTATATTTTATAGGTACCACTTGTGTAAATGTACATATGGTAGGAGGCAAATAAATAATTAAAGAAAGTATGGAAGGAATGTGGTATCTCAAGGTAAATTAAACGGAACTTTAATTTCATCCTAATGGGTTGTTGAATGGAGCAAAATATTTATTGGGTTGTATATTTGAATCATCATCACTTATTCTTTTTGGAAGAGATAAATGCAAGTGCTTTTTTAAGTGCTGGATGGTTTTTTTTATTAAGACAACTATTTCATCTATGGTATTGGATGGAGAATCTTAGAATTCCTAAATTGTGAATTAGGGATGGTAATTGAGCCCAAGCCTATGGGTACCCGTAAAAATTACCCACAATGGACGGATAAAAAACCTCAAAGCGGGTATGGGACGTGGGTACGGGCAATATCCCGCATTTTTTATGGGGACGGGCGCGAGTACCGGGCATTATGATGCCAGTCCGCCTCATCCGCACTATATATAATCATTAATAAATAATACCATATATAATTATATAAGGATATATTAATTTTATTAAAATATCTAATATATTTATACATATTTTTTAAATTGATATACATATATATATATACTATTTTATAATAATTAAAAATTATTTTTTAAAACTATCTATTTGTGTGTGTTTTACTTTATAAATATATGACGATTTATAAAATAGCGTGGCAAAGAAAATATATTGTAATACTCCCTCCATCCGAACTTAATATACAAAAAAAAACTCACATTTGGTGGACTAAAATAAGTAATCTTAACTAATTTTACCTTATTTTAATGAGAGCCAAAATGCCTTTAATTTTACTACTTTCTCAACCACTCTATTAATGAATTGTGTGTCAATAGAAAGAGAGTATGTCCACTTGAAACAATTTTCAATAAATTGAATGTAGTGTAATTATAGGCCATGCAAGTACTTTTTACATGATATCAAGAAAATTAAATGAATTTAACCAACTTTCTTAATAGTGTGAATTAGTTTTTTGCTTATATTCAATCAGAGTAGTACTTAATAAAAATTTTGAACATAGATCATGTGTGTATTTAGTTAGAACTTACGTATTGCGTTTCAATTTAAATTAAATTGACAATCTCTGAGTAATTTTTCAATTAAGATAATATCGTTTCTTAAATTAATATTTTTTTAGCGAGTTGTTAATTTTTTACTTAATAAAAGTGTGGGTAACGGGCACAGTATGGACATATAGGTGTCTAGCGGGTATGGGGACAGACACTAAAGTTACTGCCTATGCGGGTACGAGCGTGTTTAAAAAATACGGGCACTGTGGTACCCTGTCCATAGGGTACCTATTGCCCTCCCTATTGTGAATATGATTAAAATAATTTAAGTATGGCGAGAAATTGTAAATGATAATTAAGAAGTTAACATAAAGAGAAATATTGAAATTTTTCTTTCAATATGTGTCATTGAAATTCCACCTATTGCTTAAAAATTCTTTTATTTATTATTTAAATTTTTTCTTTTACTCTCTTACCTCATGAATTTAGTAATGTAGAATTACTCTATCTAATTACAAGTAAAAATTTTATAGCCAAAAAAAAAAAAATGGGGTTGAGGGAAGATTGGAAAAAGACGTGGATGGTGAGGGTCTAAATAGTAAATTAGAGGAAAAGAGGTGGCAAGGAAAAAGGGGCTTTATGAAGGGTGAGGGGTTGAGGTGAGGGGAAGGGTGGTGAGGAAGTGATTGGCCATCACTACCCACTTCTTTTGGTTGTCCTTATGAAGTGACGTCCCGCGGCAGCTATTCAGTTGTGTGTTGGTGCCAATCACATTCCTCCACCGTGTCTCTAATGTAATGTAACTTCCTTCCCTTCCTTATTATGGTTTCCTTTCATTAGTGCGACCTCTCCTAGTCCTTGTTATGACACGGGGGGAAGAGAAGGAGGGATTGACTTGGACACTTCCAGGAGGAAGAAGACTTCACAAAGACAAAGATAAGACTGAATTGAACGTTGAATGCAGCTCTTAAATTTTCAATCTATTCAAAATAATTGGCTAAGTTTGTGTAGAAACTTAGGAGGATTATCGGCTTTCAGGTGTTGTGGTTCTCCTCAGAAAAGGATTAAAAAATCAGTAATGGTGAGATTTATGTATATAATAATTAAGGAAGAATTCTAAGGCCTTTAGGATAATTTTAAATATTTAAAAAATAAAAAAGTTATTGGTTACTTTTTTATACCAAATTATTAGGTTGTACAACATTTAATATTATAATTGTAATTAATATCATGATTTCTTATAAAAAAAGTTTATATAGGTATTCTTAAACTATAGTTGGACCCAATAATTAATAAGAAGTGATCGAGTTATTATATAGTATCATGTGTAATTATTATAAAATTTTATATTGATTCAAAGTTATTAACATGTTTTGAGATTCATTAACATTTATTAATATGATATTTACTTTTAAAATATATATATATAAATTATTTGAATATAAATTTATTTTTATTTAAATTTATAAGATTTGACCAAGTAATTAAATTAGGGCTTCTAAATGTAGTGAGTCTTTATTGAAAATCATGAATATTATTACATTTATAGTATTAATACTTCAATAAAAACTTTCTAATTTTTCCTTATGCAGTGCCCTCACTCGTTAGCATGCCTTATGAAAAAATGACAAAATGTAATATATTGTAAGTACAAAAAATGTAATATAGTAGGTCTTTATTGAAAATCATGAATTTGGTATTTTTATTAAAAATCACGATATTAATTGCATTTATAGTATTTTTACAATACTTCAATAAAACTTTCTAATTTTTTCCTTAACCAGTGCCCTAACTCGTTAGCATTTCCCTATGAAAAAAATACAAAAATGTACACTGATTAATGGTATTTTCCATGTAGTCTAATAATTTTAGCATCTTATATATCATCAAAATGATTGAAAATTAATAATATATTATATAAATAATATTGTAAAGATTCTTTTAGAAACTGATGTATCAAAATTAAAAACTAAAAAATATTTCATAAATAGAGATATTATAAAGAGAAAGATTAATTAACAATATTATTAAAAAAGTTATGAAAAAATTTATTAAAATAACATAGTCATGAGAAATATTTTGAACCCAGGTCTAACACATGGGCTTTTTTGACCATATAGTATTAAAAAATTATTATTTACTCAAACTGTAGAAAAGAAACTATTTATTATTGGGTTAGTTTTTTGCCATGATGAATGGGACATCGCCACAGGGAACAAGAGACGCCAAGTCAATTAGTGTTTTAGTAATAAGGGAGACGCTAATCCAATTGGCGTCATAAAAAAAGAATCTTAAGTGTAGCAGTATAATTTAGCGAGTAATGTGACATCCCGTCCTTTCATTTTTTGTGCAAGACCAAGTATCCTCTATATATGGGAGAGAATTTGCTCGAACCAGGTAGGACCTTTATGGGCAGAATTGTTCTCTCTCCGAGTATTTAACGCAGTTACATAGCCAGTACTCGAACTTGAGACCATTGATTAAACTGCAACAACCTCTTACCAGTTGATTCACGCGCTCGATGTTTGTCCTTCTTATTTGTGTTTCTTATTCTAAAAAATGTGTAGCAAATAAGTTTTCCTTAAAATACTTCAAAAAATATTATAAAAACATTTTTTTCTAAAGTTTATTTTAAAACACCCTTACTTTTTCAAAGTTTATCGCCTTAGTTATGAGTAATGTATTTTTTTTTTGTACATGTGGGAAAAGAAAAGAAAAGAAACAAATAAAAAAATCCTAACTGAAGTAGAATTCTAATCATAAGAAGGGGTTGAATTGTGATTATTTTAAACATTCCTACAAGTTTCTTCTAATACTTAATCTGCTCAAGTAAGACTTGGCTTGGTATTAAAAGATTATACTAGAGATAGAGATTATTGTATATTAGTATGCAGAAGATATAGTTCATGAATTGGAACTTTAGTGAGTATCACTTACTTAGGTATTAATTACTTTTTCAAAATAGTTTTATGCATATGTAATCAATCATAAATTAAAGAGAGTGGGGAAGAGAAGATTGCACACATAGATTTTATACTGGTTCACCTCTTCCAACCTGAAGCTACGTCCAGTCCCTACACCAAGTAGGATTTTCTCACTCAAATATCAAGTTACAGACTGATGGGTTTCTGACAAGCGAACCAAAAATCCAGTAGTATAATAGTAAGAAAAGTATCGTATCCACAGGGAACGATCAATTCACGTAAACTCGTGATCTAATTATCAAGGGAAAAACAATGGTTTTGAGAGTATTGTTGCGGAAATTGTAAATAGCAAATTAATAATCAATGGAATTAGAAAGGAAGAGTTAGAGACACTTTACTTGGATTAGGATTGAACTTCATCTCATCACACCTTTCGTGCATGTAAAAAATATCTATTATTTTAGGTTTACACTATAATACTGTAGACAAACTATATTGCTTATGACCCCGAGTTACCAGGCGCCACTCACACTCAAAGATAATCCATGCGGGCTCTCCCAAGCGACAGACTTACCCTCGGCTTATTTTTTATCTCTTTATTCCGTTTGTAAAAGACTAATTGATAAACGAGGCCTAATCTTGTAGACGCACCTTCATTAGAGTACTCACACTACCCACCACTCATCAGGATACATCCATGTGTCGGTCCTGGATTGACAACAAACTAATCACTTGCTATCGATACTAAGGCCTAATCCTGTAAACGCCATTTGCTAGAGTACTGTCACTACCCATCGCTCATTAGTAACGCTCATGTGTCAGTCATAGAGTACCGAGTCCTCTTATTCAATCAGAGTTTGGGTTTCCTATGTCTAGGCTCCCCCATCCTCACTCCTAGTCGAAACTAGCCTATAACTCCGGCGCAAGCGCGGAAGTCAAGGATTAAGTACAGAATAAGATTACCAATATTATAAACAGAGAGCTCAGGAAATAATAATATAGAGTTTACATACACTCGGGGATAGAATCAATTACATCCAATCCTAATGGAGAGTTAACTACACGAGGTAGCCATACAAACCACCGAAGATGTTGTCACCATCTTCAATCCTTGTGAAGCGCTCCTCCTCTCCTACTCTAAACTTAGCTCTGGTGCATTATCACTGAAATATAGATGAATTACAATAATCGTGCACACTGGATTTGGTGCAAGAGGTTCCTATTTAAATAGACTAAGGAAGACAAGAATTGGGGAGAAATCTATCTAAAACCGGCAACAGGAGAACAAAGCAAGCGTAACTTGCGCTCCAAGCTGCGCTAACAATGAACAGCGCAGTGCTGGGGCCGCAAAGATCCAGAGAGTCTGCGCTTCAACCCTTGTCGCTTAAGCGCAGGTAGCGTCCTGCAAAGCTTCAACTTTTCGCTTTTAAATAATCTTGATCTCTCCCCGAGACTGGGTTTTGGCAGATTTGTCGTTCTTCCTTGTTTCCCTTTTCTTAATAAAATCCTTGCATTATTGAGCAATATTTGATTTATTTGGGAAGCTTATCTGCAATTCATTGATTAATTGGCAGTGATCTCCTCATAATTGCTTCAATCTTCTTCAAATCTTTATTAAATATCTTCAATCAATCTCAAATCTTGCAGATATCTCCCTCATTTAATGATATCTTTCTTTCAAATCAAATCTTTGCAATATCCTGCAAAAAATCAGCAATATTTCTATTAAAATAGCATCAAATTCAAATCTCAAATTATAAATACAATTTATCTAATATTTAATAAAAAGGGATTAAACTGGGGCAAAATTATCATTTATCCTTGATAAGTGAACTAAAAAGTGCTCTAATTTATCTTATAATTTTCACTTATCAAAATCCCCCCAACTTAACTTCTTTGCTTGTCCTCAAGCAAGAGACCTCTTTTGCAATCAAAGATCAATTTTATTCCCAGCGTATTTCTAATAATTAAAAACAAATTCAAGGAACTATTCATCAACTCCTTCCTAAGTAGCAGTCACTTTTCAAACATAAGAAAAACTCAGGATCAAGGGATGTTACCAATCATCAATCAGAATAGAAATACAAACATCAATCAAACTTCTCAAAAATAGCAATTAAAGCAGTAAGTGATAAACCAAGGAAATCTCTCATTCTCACGGGTAAGTGTTTCCCTCAATCTTTTTCACCACTGTTGAACAACTAGAATTGATAGTCGTTTCCAATATCTGAACCTGCAAGCAGTTAATATGGATCAAAAGGTCTTTCTTAGGTTGTAATGAGGCTGGGCTATCAAGAAATCATGGTTTTTCTGGATATTCAAGGAACACTTTGAATAGAGAACATCTTGTGATTGTGCTTGGGACTTCTCTCAATTCACCTGGTCATTCTTGAATGGTCACCCTTTTTCAGCTTGGGCCTCATTGTTTGAAGTAATACTCCCCCAACTTATTCAATTCCACACTTTTGTGCAGATTTTTTTTTCACTACTAAGAATAACATAGAAACTTTATTTGTGGGGGAGGATCCTTCTTTGTGAATTTCTTGTGCCTTTTCTTGAATCTCTGTGGACCAACCTCTTGTCCCATGTTGTTGTGGTGCACCTTGCTCTCTATCCCAAGTGTTAAGGGACAGGTTACATTCAATGAATATGGTTAGGGTGCATCAAAGGAAATATTCAAGCTCAAATGGGCAATCAATAAATGGAAACATTTAATCAGGGTTTGGCTATTTGGCACTGAGCACAATATTAGAATCACAAAATATGCCTTTGGTCACTTCCATATCTTCTACAAGCAAGACAAAAATTCAAGAACTCAAGCAATAACAGTTGACAAGCAGCGGTGAAAAGCTCTCAATTTTAAGTGTTTTGGGCTCTCATCTCACCGGTTATTGGCTAAAATTTCCTTGATAAAGCACTTAATGGATTTAATTAACTATCTTGATAGGTTCTCTTGAGAAGTACCCTAATCCTAACTGATTATGGAATTAATCAAAAGACCTTATCATCTTTCCTAATCTGGTTAGTTAAAACTACTTAATTACAGAGATTTTTGAAAAGTACCTTAAATCCTTATTCCTAAGGTCCTAAAAATTTTAAAAATTCTAAAAATTTAAGAAAAAAAATGAAATATGAAAGAAAAAATATCCTAATTAACTAAAAAAACAATAGAAAATAAAAGAAAAACTAAAAGAAAGAAAACACCAGTATCAATCTTCATCCTCTGTGTCCTGTGAGTTCTTGTCCTACTGCTGCTCCATCCCCCTGGGAAAATAGGCCTGTCCCCAGGCCACTGCAAGAATATCTGGAACTCTTCAAGCAGCATGCTTGGGTATGGGTCTAGTAGTCCCGATTGGTTTGAGGTCAACTAGTCTTTATACTTTGCAGCAGTCTGTGCAATTCATGAAGAACATGGAAGCCTATCATTAACCAATTTGTATGAATGATTCAAAGAATTAATATCTTCAAAACAAAATTTCACTGCTCTTGGTAATGCTTCCTAAAAAACAAAATATACTCATTTGTTTTGCAAGCATTCAATCAATCCATGGAAAGTGAAAGTTTAATTTTTTTTTTAAAGAAACAGAGCATAACACTTTCAAATTTAATAACTCACAAAACAAGAGCATTTCAATTCAGCAAATTGTTCTTCATGTTCCACACAGCCAAAATCGCATTCAAGATAGCAATAATCAACAATATTCACAATCCTAAGGTTGCTACCACTAAAGTGCAAATAGAGTAAATGAAGATTTCAATTGGTAAAAATTAAAGAAAACACAACTGAAAGTTTCAAAGTTGATGGAGGTTTGTGAGTGGAAAGAGTGAAAAGAAGAGCTTAGGAAGTAGAGAAACAGTATATGAGAAAATAGAAGATTTTTAAATTTTCGCTTCACCCTGCGCTACAGCGCAAGTGAAGCACAGAATACAGTGACTAAAATTGCATATCTGCGCTACAGCGTAGGTTGAAGCGCAGAAAACAGAATGCAATTTTGCAATTTTCAGTCACGTTTTCCGCTACTTCCTATTTTTTTAAAAAATATTATTTTCCACAAACTTATTCCAATCAATTTGAAAATTTCCTAAATCCTAAAAAAAATCAAAAATCCTAATTAACAACAAGAAAATAAAACAAAACTAAAATTAATTAAAAACTTTAAAAATCTCTGGGTTGCCTCCCAGGAAGCGCTTGTTTAACGTCTGATAGCTCGACGCTTGTTCTCTTAAGGTGGCTGAAACTGAAATATTTTGGTGAGCTTGTGTGTTGCACCCTTCCTTTTCTAGCCATAAACCTCCTCATAATCTTGCCTTGGAGCAATCTGTCCCTTTCTTTATTTTCTTGCTTTGATGTGCATGCGTCTTCTTCTCCTGAAGTTTGAATGATTCACAAATGAATTCTTTCAATTTCTTTGCTTCGGGGGGGTTCTTTGATATGGAATACACCTGACCACTTGATCTTCAATCTGGCTCTAGGCTCTGAATTTAATTCTAGCTTGACTTTTCTTCTCTTTGCCTTGTCCTGGTCAGTGTGATTGTAGGCCTTTCTTTGTGAGGTCTGGAAGGTTTATCTCTTGCACCATGACTTTCTTGATCTTCCTTTAGAGGGACTGGTTGGATAAGGCAAGGTCTCTGTTCTTGAAATCACTTCCTTTCCTTCCTCGGGCTTTGATTCATCATCTCCCTGTTCACTCTTTTTCTCATTTTTTTGATGTTTTTCATCATGTACACACTCATAAGTTGTATTCTCTACCTCCCTTCACAGTCAGTCTCTTTTTCAAGCACCATCTTTTCTGTTTCATTCCTCTCCGTCTTCTTCTTCTACTCCTGCTGCACCTTCTTGTGTTTCTTCAGACTCATCTTCTTCATCAGCCAGATTATCATTGATTTCCTCCCCTGTTAATTTAATTATGGTGGGACCAAAATTCTACGGGGTTGGGTTGAGCGTTTGCTGAGCTCTGTTCTGACTGTTGGTTGGCTATTGCTTCTGCTATCTCTTCAATTGTTGTATCAGGAGTCTCTCTCTTCTTGTTGAGCAGTTCCAACATGAATTGCTCCATGGCCTCCAATATTGGGATGTTGAGTTGCACTATTTTGTTACTCTCTATGAAGGCTGCAAATAGCATGTTCATATCTTTAATGGAGGGATGCTTTGGATATGGTAGTTCCCTGGCTTGCAGTGCATGTGTGATCTCTTCTTTGTCTTCTTCTTTATTTTTTTTAGCAGCTTCCTCTGATTTCCTTCCTTCAATTTCTCTTTCTTGTATTGTTTCAATTTCCTCTTCTGAATGTCCAGATAAGAGCAGTGACCATTGAGATGGTTACCCTCCGCAAAAATCACAAATTAATTGTGGTGACTGGCCAGGATAGAACAGTGACCATTGAGATGGTTACCTCCGCAGAAATCACAAATTAATTGTGGTGCTGGCCAGGATAAGAGTGAACTGGTTGCAGTGGCTGAGAAAGTCTGTCTAGCTGTTGTTGGAGTGCTTCTAATGACTGCTTCAAACTCTTATTTTCTTCCCTGAGTTCATCTTTAAAAGTTTGCTTATGGGATGAAATAGCATCTTGTTGCCACACAAAATTTTGATTCTGGTAACTTCCCCAATCCTGTGAAAGATTGTTAGAATAATTACTGTAATTAGAGAAGTTACCTTGAATCGGTGAATGGGAGAACTATTTTTGTTCTTGCTTGAACGAAGGAATGTCTGCCTTGGCTTGAATGTAACATGGCCTGGCGAAAGAATCTCCTTAAAAATTTTTCTTCTACCATGTTCCAATTGGTCAGACTTTGGCTGGGGTGTGACCTTAACCAATCCTGTGCTTTTCCTGTAAGAGAAAAAGGAAATAAACGTAAGTATACAACCTCTTTGTCCTCTTCCAGCAAATCCCATCATGTCAATTAATCCAAAGAATGCAGAAAGATGATCATTTGGATTTTCATGTTCTAAGCCTGAGAACTGGTGATCTTCAACAAGTTGAAGGTGTGATGCTTTGAACTCCACAACTTTTACAGTACGTGGAATGGCAATACTTGAGCGATAACGTAGCCCTGAGGCATAATATAATCTCCCAAGAGTCTTTTTGGTCGATTTTGCCATTCAGAAGCCATGTGACATTTACTTCACCTGAGGTAGTTGAACAGAGAGTGTTGAAATTTTCTCCTTGAGCTTTGCCCCTTTTTCTCTCTCTATTTGGTCCTTCTCTCAATTGATTTTGAGGACACCTGTTTTTCACAAGAGCACTATTCAAGAAGCTCAAACAAATGTTAGCTCAGGAAAGAGGAACAAAATAATTTTTTTTATAAAATAAAAAAAATAATAATAATAATTGTTTTATAAAAGAAAATAATTAAAAATAAAATATTTTTGTTTTCTTCTCGACTTCTCCCTCGTCTCCTTCTCTTGTTTCTACTTCTGTTCTTCCTTGATGTCCTTTCTATTTCTGGCACAAATTGTAGTTGATTTGGGGACATCTGACTTCTCAAAAGTAAAAACAAGAAAACTTGAAAAAGGTAAGTGTGGAAGAAAATTATAAATTTCCTAAATAAAAAATTTCCTGAAATAATAAGAATAATAAATAAAAGAAATCCTAAGATAGATATCCTTGATAAATAGACCTCCAAGGTTTACACGAATTGAAAACCGTTCCCCGGAAACGGCGCCAAAAATACTTGATGGGTTTCTGGCAAGCGAACCAAAAATACAGTAGTATAATAGTAAGAAGAGTATCGTATCCACATGGAACAGTCAATTCACGTAAACTCGTGATCTAATTATCAAGGTAAAAACAATGGTTTTGAGAGTATTGTTGCGGAAATTGTAAATAGCAAATTAATAATCAATGGAATTAGAAAGGAAGAGTTAGAGACACTTTACTTGGATTAGGATTGAACTTCATCTCATCACACCTTTTGTGCATGTAAAACTATCTATTAATTTAGGTTTACTCTATAATATTGTAGACAAACTATATTGCTTATGACCCCGAGTTACCAGGCGCCACTCACACTCAAAGATAATTCATGCGGGCTCTCCTAAGCGACAGACTTACCCTCGGCTTATTTTTGCTCTCTTTATTCCGTTTGTAAAAGACTAATTGATAAACGAGGCCTAATCTTGTAGACACACCTTCATTAGAGTACTCACACTACCCACCACTCATCAGGATACATCCATGTGTCGGTCCTGGATTGACAACAAACTAATCATTTGCTATCGATACTAAGGCCTAATCCTGTAAACGCCATTTGCTAGAGTACTGTCACTACCATCGCTCATTAGTAACGCTCATGTGTCGGTCATAGAGTACTGAGTCCTCTTATTCAATCAGAGTTTGGGTTTCCTATGTCTAGGCTCCCCCATCCTCACTCCTAGTCGAAACTAGCCTATAACTCCGGCGCAAGCGCGGAAGTCAAGGATTAAGTACAGAATAAGATTACCAATATTATAAACAGAGAGCTCAGGAAATAATAATATAGAGTTTACATACACTCGAGGATAGAATCAATTACATCCAATCCTAATGGAGAGTTAACTACACGAGGTAGCCATACAAACCACCGAAGATGTTGTCACCATCTTCAATCCTTGTGAAGCGCTCCTCCTCTCCTACTCTAAACTTAGCTCTGGTGCATTATCACTGAAATATAGATGAATTACAATAATCGTGCACACTGGATTTGGTGCAAGAGGTTCCTATTTATAGACTAAGGAAAGACAAAGGAAATTGGGGAGAAATCTATCTAAAAACGGCAACAGGGAACAAATCAGCGTAACTTGCGCTCCAAGCTGCGCTACAGCGCAGGCTGGGGCGCAAGATCCAGAGAGTCTGCGCTTCACCCTGCGCTGTAGCGGAGGTAGTGTCCTACAGCTCCAACTTTCCCTTTTTAATCTTGATCTCTCCCCGAGACTGGTTTTGGCAGATTTTTCTTTCCTTGTTTCCCTTTTCTTGATAAAATCCTTGCATTTATTGAACAATCTTGATTTATTTAGGAAGCTTATCTGCAAAATCCTTGATTAATTGGCAGTGATCTCCTCATTAATTGCTTCAAATCTTCTTCATATCTTTATTAAATGTCTTCAATCAATCTCAAATCTTAAAGATGTCTCCCTCATTTAATGTTATCTTTCTTTCAAATCAAATCTTGCAATCTCCTGCAAAAATCAGCAATATTTCTATTAAAATAGCATCAAATTCAAATCTCAGATTAATAAATACAATTTATCTAATATTTAATAAAAAGGGATTAAACTGAGGCAAAATTATCATTTTATCCTTGATAAGTGAACTAAAAAGTGCTCTAATTTATCTTATAATTTTCACTTATCACAGACTTCTTGGGTACACCTTACCACTAGTATTCTTCTGCAGCCTCTTCAGGCTTCCAATCCAGGTATTGTTTCACCTCTACAAAGTTGTAACCTTTCTGCAGAAGATTCAGCCACTGAAGCACTGCAGAATACCTTTTGCAGGTTCCTTTCTTACCCTAGCTACCAACCACCTCTCAAATTACCTTCTCACAGTACTATCTCAAGAGGTATTAACCACCGCAAAACTCCTTGAGAATATACAACAAATATGAGAAGAATAAAATAAAATGCAAGGCTCAAATAGAAGAATTTAAGGCACATCAGAAACTAAGTAATGAGCCAACTCTCTCTTAATAACTCTTAGAACCAGAAACTCAAAGATCTGAGGAGAGAGAAAATATTCCAGAAGATGTGGACTGTAATTTTGAGTATTTGGGCTTCTTCTTGAGAGAGGTGTGTCATGATCTTGAGGGAAACTCCTCTTTTTATAGAAGAATGGAGGAAATAGCCGTTGGAGACCTCCAGCTATGTCTCTTGACATGTCCCTTTCAAGATGCAGTTGTCTCCTTGCAGGTACAACAGTTAAAGTTTGACTGGAGAGTGGGAAGTTTGTACATTCTGCAGCTGTTCTTCTTCTGTAAGCATGCTGGAGACCTTAGAATAATTGATACACATTATCCTCAAGTGCATTTCCCTCAGCTGTATCCTTGGAAATGAGTAGAACACAATCTTGATGGGTTTTGTTCCTTCTGCAGAATATCTGACAACTATTTTCTTCTGCATAACTGTCTTCATCCTTCTGCAGATGACTTTCATAGATTTATGAAGATTATGAAGATTCCTGAGTTTAACTTTGTTGATTGTGTCTCTAAAAAGCTAAGGAAATCTTGAATCTCACATTTAAGTGCTTCTTCTTGTTGTTTTAAGGAAGTGAATCTTCCTTCTAATATGTATCAATCTTCTGTAGATCTTGCTACATTATAGAAGATTTTCCTGTTTGATTATTCTCAATAGATTTCTTGCTTTCCTTTAACAGAATGTCATTTCTAATATGTTAAAGGCATCTTTCACAGTTTGTAGTGTGAGAATGTTGATTTCCTTCTTCTGGATTTTGATTCCGTCTTCTTGTAGATTCTTTCTTGTATCTTCTTAACAAACACTCAAGTGAAATGATTAGTTCCTCTTTAAATCATAATTATGACAAGTGAATTTTGGTGAGTTATGATCATTAAAACCACTTAGGAGGAGTCTTGGACCTTATACTAACTACTCTCTTCTGAATTTAACTCTAGAAACATCAGCTAAAATAAGCATTTGCGTGTCTTGAAAAGGTTCTTCGTAAAGGATGAAATGATTATCCTAATGAGCTCCTTTTTTGGGCAAAAAATCTGCACACGTATTTCCTTCCCTCAAAATATGGTGGAGTTCAACATGCTGAGAATTTCCCAATAACTCTCTAATTTCCATAATGATGGTTGCATACTTGTGATAGTTAAATTTTCTTACTTTATAATCTGTAATGCATATAGAGAGGCTGAATAGCACACAAGATCCTGAATGTTATTATTTCAATTTGTTTTCAAACCCATAAGAATCACCATTAGTTCAGCATGAATGATATCAGAGATGTCAACGTTCCCATAAAAGCCCGACTTCCAATTACTATCGCTATTATGAAAAATACCACCGAAGAAAGCCATTCCAGGATTACCTGTTGCGTCGCCATCAATATTAAGAGCAACCTGATGGGAAGCCGGAGGGATCTAAGAGACAAAGTGAGGTTCTTGATGTGATTGCTCCGTTAACTGAAACGCATTACTAATGTCAACTACCATATTTCCAATGTCCTACAACACCTTGTAATTAGTGGGGTCGGTACCACTGATAGCAATGTTGTTTCGAAGAATCCATATGTGCCACAAAGTTGTTAGAAAGTTCAAAAGATTGTTGCAAGTATTCTCTCGAAGTCAGTCATGAAACTTTTCCTCACATATATTGGCAGTAATATTGACCCTTAGTGTGGACCAAATCTGTCGGGATGTAGAGCAACTCGAAGGCAATGAAAAATAGTCTCATTGTGTTCATTGCAGGATGAACAAGCACTATTATGCGTGATGCCACGGTTAGCACGGAGAGAAATAACCAGAAGAGCTTTGTGCCAAACAAGCCAAAGAAAGAACTTAATTTTCTCTGGAATCTTCAAACGCTAGGTCAAAGACTGGGAAGAATTATGATCAATGTCAACATTGCTAGAAGATAACAATTTATATCTCGATGCTGCAGAATAAATTCTTATGGGAGAAGCTAACCAAATGAACACATCATGAGTATCCGAATGCAAGTAAGGATGACAACAGAGAATATTATTTCTAAGATGATTGGGAAGGTTTGTTTTAAGCTCATTCAAATGTCTCATGTCATCACGCTAGACATCCTTGAAAGATAAATTAGTGTCCGAAATATTGACAAAATCAACCTGATCACAAATTGTCTCCCCTTTCAGCCAAGGCGCATGACGAGCTTCCATCCCCTAGACGAAGAAAGTAGCCAAGGACCAGAAATTCTTTGGCTTTGAGTAAGGATTTCCATACACTTGAACCATTACTATTAGAAATATTCAAAAAGGAGGACCAAACATTATATTTATTTTGTAGTAATTGAACCAAAAATTTGTCTTTCTTGTTAGTCATATCCCACACCAATTTACCCAGTAAACTCCCTTTTTGGTTACGGGCTGAATGGATTCCAAGCCCTCCAACATTCTTTGGTTTTGATATTTTTTCCCAATTAATTAGATGAGTTCCACAACCATAACTACTGCTCTAAAGAAATTGTCTAGCAGTCGCATCAATCTTATCAAAAATCGTATGAGGGAGCCATTGAATTTGCATAGAATAAATGGGAATAGAAGTGAGGACAGATTTCACTAGAGTTAGCTTACTAGCTCTGTTCAAAATATTTTTCTTCCAAGAAGCTAGCTTTGTAGATATTATGTCAATGATAAAATTGTACTCTTGAGTAATACGCCTTCCATCTTTCACAATACAACCCAAATATCTACCTAAGTCATTGATAAAATGAATTCCTAAAATGCTGGTGAATTTATCTTTTTAGTAAAGGTTGTACCTCTAGCTCCGAAGGCTTCAGACTTGTCATTATTAACCTTTAACCCTGAAGATTGGCAGAATTTATCAAGAATTTCCTTGACAAGTCCAACTTGAGATAATTTGCCCTTGATAAAAAGGAGAGTGTCATTCGCAAAAAAGGAGATGTGAAATGTGAGGACCATCCTTGGAAATCTTTACTAGATGTCATTTGCCTTCCATAACAGCTTCATTGATGCTCAAAGCAAGTCTCTCCATAACCAACACAAAAAACTAAGGAGAGGAGGGATCTCCCTATCTAAGGCCCCTATTAGGAAAGAAAGAGGGGAGTTCATTCTTGTTCCAAAGCAAAGACAGAGTAAAAGAAGAAACACAAAATAATGAGCTTAATTATTTTTGGGGGAATCCAAAAGGACGAGAGTTTCCTGAAGAAAGCCCCAATCAACCCGGTCATAAGCTTTTTTTCTAAGTCAAGCTTATAAACAAGATTACCTTTTTTTCTTCTTGCATATATGCATGTAGTGAAGAGTTTCTTGAAGGATAATAGCATTTTCAGAAGTTCCTCTACCATGGATAAAAGCACTTTGTAGAGGGACAATGATATCTTCAAGAAAAGGATGGACTCTTTGAACAATGACCTTTGTTACGATAATTTGTATATCACATTGCAAATGCTAATTGTTCTGAATTCCATAAAGTTGCTAGGTTTTTCAAATTGGGAATTAGAACAATTAGTGTTTCAGAAATTTTAGCATCAAAATCATCGTGTTCAAAAGCATCATGCACAAGCGTCCATACATCATCACCTACAATGTGCCAATATTGCTTGAAAAATATGGCATGAAACTCGTCAGGTCTAGGAGATTTAAGAGGTTTCATAGAGTTTAAAGTTGTAAACACTTCCTCCTTTCTAATCGGGCGCAAAAGACTACTAATAGCCATATATGAAAGGGATGGGTGATTCCTTGTGATTAGAGAATACAAAGGTGTGGGTCTTCTATCACAAAAAAGTCTTTGAAAAATTTGATGGTCTTCGTCTCAAGAATACTAGGATCCACACATCTTTCACCATTAGGGAGAGTGAGAGTGAGGGTGTGAATCATGTTACGTATTCTTCTAATGATTCTTTGAGCATGGAAAAAGGAAGTATTTTTGTCACCGTATTTGACATGCATCACACAAGATTTTTTTATACCAGTGAAGTTCTTCTTTGTCCAAAATGTGATTGTATTCCTTTCCGAGATCCTCTTAGTGGTAGTAAAAGGCTGTAGAATCAATTATTTCAAGTGTTCTTTGAATTCCTTCGATACTTCTTTCAAGCTTATGTTTCATGTGTTTAATATGGCCAAACACATTAGTATTAAGAAGCAATAGAGTCAGATTTTACCTCGTCCAAGGATTGCACCACGTTCCTAGTGACTTGAGCCCAACCTGTAGAAACGATGTCTAAATAATCATGATGGCTAACCCACGCAGCTTCGAATCTGAAAGGTTGTGTCTTACATTCTATGACCTTCGTGGCACTTGAGAAGAAAAGTGCTATGATCGGAATGAAGGCGGAAAAGATATTTAGGTGGTTGTGTAACATCCCAAATTTTATTAAATAAAATAAAATTAATAAAATAAGAGAAGTAAATAAATAATAATATTAGTAAGATTAGTATATTTTATGAATAAGGTTAATTAATAAATAATAAGAATAATAAATAGAAGGATGAGTGGGTTGAGAGTGGGCCTAGCCCAATTAAGTATTTATTTAAGGAGGGGTTCTTAGTTCACCCTAATCCTTATTCGTAAAATCGTCAGAGAGCGAAGCGCCAAGGAGGGGAGAAACGACGTCTCAAGAAGGGGTTGCTGCAGAATAATCATTGAGAATCAAGAATTGTTGCGGTTCGATCCTCACTTCAAGGTACGGTGGGGGAGAGGGTACTGCTTGTATATGCATGTGTGGGTGCTTGGGTAGTGATCTAAGACCTTGAATTCGAATTGATATATGTTTACATTGAGTATGGATGATGAAAACATGTTGATTGTTGAATTATTTTATGAATCTTAATGAGTTCTTGAATGAGATTGAAGAGAATAGAGAAAATAGCGAAATGGGTAAATAAGGGTTTGATGAATTGGGGCTTTGATGGATTAACTGTATAATCGTGTTAAAGATTGATTATTTCATTGAATTTTTTTGATAAAAACGTGTTGGATTGAAGTATAAACGATGAGGATTGAGTAGAGATTGAAGAAGGGGAGAAAAAGGGGCAGAACGCAGTATAGTTGCGTTCTGCGTAATCTGCGTTGCAGGTTGCGCTGCAGCGCAGGTTGAAGCGCAGCCCTCTGGAATCTGCGCTGCAGGTTGCGCTGCAGCACGGGTTGAAGCGCAGCTCGCAGATTCTGTTTTTGACAGCTTTCTCGCCTGAGCAAGAATGTGTCTGTTAAGGGTGCAAACGAGCTCGGAAACCTATCATATAGCATATCAAACTGAAGCCCCGGATCTTAACTTTCTAATAGAAGTGGAATCATATTAATTGGATACCTAAAACTCTAGATAATTCCAAATTAGTGCACTAAGGTCATTAAGCTTAAAACTTGAAGACTCCAAAATTGAGGAAAATGCCTCGAGTAATCGATTACAGTTGTGTGGTAATCGATTATCAGGTCAAATTGAATATGAGAATGTTGTTTATGTGATGAATGTGACCCTTGTGTTTGTTGATGATTGTTATACATTGATTGTGATGTGAGTATGATGATATGACATATCCTTGATGATAGATGTTTATACTATTGCGATGTATGATGATAATGATCAGGTATTGATGTATTGAGTGTATGATGATGCTTATGATGATTTATGATGATTAATGATGCTTATATGATTATGACTATGATGATGATGATTAATGATGCTTACATGATGATGATAATGATGATGATGAATATGATGTCATATGATGATATTTAATGATGAGAACGATGATGTATAAAATGATACTTGACGATGTATGATGATGAGGTTTGATGATGAGTGCGATGTTGATGATGATGATGATGTATATATATATTTATGATGATGATAATTATGATGACTGGTGATATTTATGATGATGATGATTGGTGATATTTATGATGAGAATGATTGATGATGATGATGTTGATGTGGTACCTGAGGCTAACTCAGGGAGGTGAATAGTGTACCTGAGTCTAACTCAGGGAGGTGATGATGATGATATAACTAATCTTATGATGTTTATGATGTCTTGAGCATACATGATGTTGTACTTGAGATACACAAGCCCAGTGAGGGCTGGATTGTAGCTCAGGGAGGTGAGTATTGTACCTGACTCGGGGAGGTGAGTATGGTACCTGAGTCTAACTCGGGGAGGTGAGTATTGTACCTGGGTCTAACTCGGGGAGGTGAGCAATGAGTATGTTAATATTGATTATGGTACCTGAGTGTAACTCAAGGAGGTGAATGATGATTATGATGATATTGGTGATTATGATGATTATGATGATATTGATGAGTATGATGATTATGGTGATATGGATGCTTATGATGATTATGATGATATTGATGAGTATGATGATTATGGTGATATTGATGATTATGATGGTTATGGTGATATTTATAATGTTGTTGGTGTATATGATGATGGATGAATATGTCTTACATATGCTGATATAAAAATGAGTTATATGATGATGCTATGATTTTGTAATGATGAAATGAGTAATAGGTGTTGAGAATAGAGTAGGCGAATTATTTGGTGAATGAGATAGGAGAATTATATGATGATATTGATGTTTGTTATATGATGAATTATAGGTGATATTATCTGATGAATTATTTGATGTTTGAGTATGTGATATGATTGATGATGATGTTGTCTATATGAGGGTGAGGATATGGTAGCCTCCTATGTGTATGTATGAGTAGTATTCTTTTCCTCACCATTACACCGTGGTTATTTTACAGGTGACGATGGAGACACAATTGGTGTCGAGTCTTGAGTAAAGGGAGTGTTGCTCTGGTACATGTGACATCAGGGCATATCATTGAGGGTTCTTTCTTTATGTTTTTAGTTATGAAGGATTTTACAAACCTTTCTTTAAATGCCTTGCACGACAAGTAGGATGTTTTGTTATTTATATTTTGGAGATTCCGCTGCTTGTGTATTCTGAAAACCTTTGAGTTCTATTTTCGTTATAATTAAGTTGTTTTACTATGAATGAGGTTTTAAATGAAGAGTTATGTGAACCTTTTTACCCGTTGTGGAATACTATTCTTTATATATTTCAAATTATTAATTGTATAAGAGTATGGGGTAGAAGGGTGTCACATTAAGTGGTATCAGAGCAGGTCGGTTCACCGACCTTGAGTTATGAGTTTACTATGCTTCTGTGGTGCTAATGTGTTGTGTTGATTGAGTGAATTATATTTCTTTGAGTTAACAGTTTGCTTGATTGGTCGGTTCATCGACCTTGAGTTATGCGTTTGTTGTTTTTTCCGTGGTGTTATTGTGATGATTGATTTAATTGTGTTGGTTAATTCTGGTGCGATTCACTCTTTCATATCACCTGCTTGGATGTCTAAATTAAACTTGCTTGTCTCTTCTTTGCCTTTTGTGTTGAGTGTGGAAACGCCAGCCAGTGGGCCAGTTTCTACTTCTTATGTGTGCTTAAATTGTTTTATTCGTGTTGAAGGTAAAGAGCTCCTACTTAATTTGTTTTGTTTGCCTTTGAGCCAATTAGAAATTATTCTTGGTATGGAGTGGTTATCTTCCGACCATGTCCTATTGGATTATTCTGGTAAAGCAGTTGTCTTTGATCGACCTGTTGAGAGGAGTCTTTTCCAGAGTTGTTCATCTCGGGAAAATTCGAGGACGAATTTTTTTTAGGATGGGAGAGTTGTAACATCCCAAATTTTATTAAATAAAATAAATTAATAAAATAAGAGAAGTAAATAAATAATAATATTAGTAAGATTAGTATATTTTATGAGTAAGGTTATTTAATAAATAATAAGAATAATAAATAGAAGGATGAGTGGGTTGAGAGTGGGCCTAGCCCAATTAAGTATTTATTTAAGGAGGGGTTATCAGTTCACTCTAATCCTTATTCGTAAAATCGTCGGAGAGCGAAACGCCAAGGAGGGGAGAAACGACGTCTCAAGAAGGGGTTGCTGCAGAATAATCATTGAGAATCAAGAATTGTTGCGGTTCGATCTTCACTTCAAGGTACGGTGGGGGAGAGGGTGCTGCTTGTATATGCATGTGGAGGTGCTTGGATAGTGATGTAAGACCTTGAATTCAAATTGATATATGTTTACATTGAGTATGGATGATGAAAACATGTTGATTGTTGAATTGTTTTATGAATCTTGATGAGTTCTTGAATGAGATTGAAGAGAATAGCAAAAATAGCAAAAGGGGTAAATAAGGGTTTGATGAATTGGGGCTTTGATGGATTAACTGTATAATCGTGTTAAAGATTGATTATTTCATTGAATTTGTTTGATAAAAACCTGTTGGATTGAAGTATAAACGATGAGGATTGAGTAGAGATTGAAGAATGGGAGAAAAAGGGGCAAAACGCAGTATAGTTGTGTTCTGCGTAATCTGCGCTGCAGCGCAACCCTCTGGAATCTGCGCTGCAGGTTGCGCTGCAGCGCAGGTTGAAGCGCAGCTCGCAGATTCTGTTTTTGACAGTTTTCTCGTCTGAGCAAGAATGTGTTTGTTAAGGGTGCAAACGAGCTCGGAACCCTATCATATAGACAATCAAACTGAAGCCCCGGATCTTAACTTTCTAATAGAAGTGGAATCATATTAATTGGATACTTAAAACTCTAGATAATTCCAAATTAGTGCGCTAAGGTCATTAAGCTTAAAACTTGAAGACTCCAAAATTGAGGAAAATGCCTCGGGTAATCGATTTTAGCTGTGTGGTAATCGATTATCAGGTCAAATTGAATATGAGAATGTTGTTTATATGATGAATGTGACCCTTGTGTTTGTTGATGATTGTTATACATTGATTGTGATGTGAGTATGATGATATGACATATCCTTGATGATAGATGTTTATACTATTGTGATGTATGATGATAATGATGAGGTATTGATGTATTGAGTGTATGATGATGCTTATGATGATTTATGATGATTAATGATGCTTATATGATTATGACTATGATGATGATGATTAATTATGCTTACATGATGATGATAATGATGATGATGAATATGATGTTATATGATGATATTTAATGATGAGAATGATGATGTATAAAATGATACTTTACTATGTATGATGATGAGGTTTGATGATGATGTATATATATTTATGATGATGATATTTATGATGATGATGATTGGTGATATTTATGATGATTTATGATGAGAATGATTGATGATGATGATGTTGATGTGGTACCTGAGGCTAACTCAGGGAGGTGAATAATGTACCTGAGTCTAACTCAGGGAGGTGATGATGATGATGATATAACTAATCTTATGATGTTTATGATGTCTTGAGCATACATGATGTTGTACTTGAGATATACAAGCCCAGTGACGGGTAGAGTGTAGCTCAGGGAGGTGAGTATTGTACCTGAGTCTAACTCGGGGAAGTGAGTATTGTACCTGAGTCTAACTCGGGGAGGTGAGTATTGTACCTGAGTCTAACTCGAGGAGGTGAGTATTGTACCTGGGTCTAACTCGGGGAGGTGAGCAATGAGTATGTTAATATTGATTATGGTACCTGAGTGTAACTCAGGGAGGTGAATGATGATTATGATGATATTGAATATGGTACCTGAGTGTAACTCTGGGAGGTGAATGATGATTATGATGATATTGAATATGGTACCTGAGTGTAACTCAGGGAGGTGAATGATGATTATGATGATATTGGTGATTATAATGATTATGATGATATTGATGAGTATGATGATTATGGTGATATGGATGCTTATGATGATTATGATGATATTGATGAGTATGATGATTATGGTGATATTGATGATTATGATGATATTGATGAGTATAATGATTATGGTGATATTGATGATTATGATGGTTATGGTGATATTTATAATGTTGTTGGTGTATATGATGATGGATGAATATGTCTTATATATGCTGATATAAAAATGAGTTATATGATGATGCTATGATTTTGTAATGATGAAATGAGTAATAGGTGTTGAGAATAGAGTAGGCGAATTATTTGGTGAATGAGATAGGAGAATTATATGATGATAATGATGTTTGTTATATGATGAATTATAGGTGATATTATCTGATGAATTATTTGATGTTTGAGTATGTGATGTGATTGATGATGATGTCGTCTATATGAGGGCGAGGATATGGTAGCCTCCTATGTGTATGTATAAGTAGTATTCTTTTCCTCACCGTTACACTGTGGTTATTTTACAGGTGACGATGGAGACACAATTGGTGTCGAGTCTTGAGTAAAGGGAGTGTTGCTCTGGTACATGTGACATCAGGGCATATCATTGGGGGTTCTTTCTTTGTGTTTTTAGTTATGAAGGATTTTACAAACCCTTCTTTAAATGCCTTGCACGGCAAGTAGGATGTTTTGTTATTTATATTTTGGAGATTCCGCTGTTTGTGTATTCTGAAAACCTTTGAGTTCTATTTTCGTTATAATTAAGTTGTTTTACTATGAATGAGGTTTTAAATGAAGAGTTATGTGAACCTTTTTACCCGTTGTGGAATACCATTCTTTCTATATTTCGAATTATTAATTGTATAAGAGTATGGGGTAGAAGGGTGTCACAGGTTGCATTGAGAATTAAAACAAATATATGCTCTACATATTTTCTCTTTATTTGTATAAATATATTAATATAGAAAAAGTTAATTATATGAATTATCTTGTTTACAGTATTTGATTGATGACTTACTTACTTGAAATACATTATAACAAATGAATATATCATTTAATATAAACACCTCACGACCTCACTTACTGCACTCACATGACATTGTTCCCTCACGACACTCGCCAGGACTGAAAAACCCAATTCACCTGCAGTCTTGCACTAACAATGTGAGAGGTGTTAACTTGGTTAGCGCTACCTGCAATGTGCCAATATGAGAAACGCATTTCCAGTTAGCACCACACAACGCCTCTCCACTCTGAGTTGGTAAAAACTACCTCATCTATGTAATCTTGCATGTGACAGTGAGAATGTCCTAAAATCTTGGGATAGATTTAATTCAAGTAGACCATGTGAGGTTGAGTAGGCTCCTATTTTTTTGGAAAATGCATGATATAATTATATTTTGGTATAAATATTTTTGAATAATTTAGTATTAAACGTAATCCTTTTATTTTATTTAGAGCCTCGTTTTCATGATGTAATAAGATGTGCTAAAAAATAATTATATTTTTCTTTATAAAACCTAGTAGCCCACTTATCTGTCACTTTGTGTAATATGTTCTACGAATTGTGAAACACTAAGGAAACACTAAGGCAAAGTTGGGAATATCTAACATGTTGGAACTTTTTTTTTATTTGTTTATTTGAGTTGATAAATAAGTTTTTAATTAATACTACCTCCGGTCGTATATATAAGAAACAAAAATGAATTTTTTTTGTCTTATATATAAGAAACATAGTACTATTTTTAATTACATTAATTGCTAAATACTTTATATACCCTTAATTTAGTAATTTATTGTGAGTAGTTAAAGAGGTACCCACTCTTTTACTCATTTAATACTAAGGGTATTTTTGAGAAAAACTTAAATTCATGGCACTATTAATTACCACTAACAGATTCCAATGCATTTCTTTGGCCTTGATGATTTTAGTCCAACGTTTCTTATATATAGGACCGGAAGTAGTATCATTTATTGCCATTACACTTCCGATACCCTTTAGAAGGTTTCTAGATTCGTCCGTCATAAAATGTACGTAACGACGAGAAATAGTTGGTGAAGATGTGCATGAGGTGGATTCACCTATAAAATGAGTAAAGAAGTAAAAAAAAGTGATCGGAAAGGACGATAGATATAGAAAGAATAAAGTGGTGGAAAAATGAGAAGTAAGAAATGTAGTGTATGAATATAATAACTCCATTTCTATTACTATTAATGTTAATTGATTTTGTTATTTTCCGCATTTTTTTTTGTATTTGACTGAGAATCTCCCACAGACATAGTTGGGGGTTTTTAACTCTCAAGCGGTTAGATAAAGTCCTCTCAAGAGTAACGACTCCGAAATTCGAACCCTGAAAAGCCCGTCTAGGACAATCATAGTCCATTTTCATTGTGATTAACCATTGTTTGGTATTGCTTTTCACATACAATTGCACTCATAAAATTAATTTTCTTTAAACTAATTATTTTTTACTCTGAATAAACTATCTTAAGATATATTGTTAGCTATTTTATATATTTTAATTAATGTGATAGGAACTAGTTGCAATTGAAATTAACTACAACCTAGATGAAGCAAATTTTATTTGTAATATTAAAAAACTAAATAATAAAATCATCATTATAAAAAGAATTTTATTATAATTATGTTTGTGGATCATAATTAAAAAAATAAATTTTGGCAATATATAATGATATACTTCTGCATTTTTTTTCTAAGCAAAGTTAATTAAATTAAAAGGGAGTACAAGGGGTACTCCAACCCATACAAATTACAAAATCGCGTAAAAGAAAAAAGGAAAAATAAATTGGCAAAACAAACTGCCACAAACCAAAACAACCAAAACCCAATTGACAAACAATTGAAATGACCTGTCGAGTCACCTAACCAAGAAAGACTCCAAAACATATCAAGATCTGAATTCCATACATGTGAAAGGTTGCTCTGACCAACATGAAAAAGGATAGGAGAAAGAATGATCTTTAGCTTTAAGCCACTTCCAAGACCTCAATTTTATCAACTCAACCAAATCAGGTGGGGCTAACAAATTATGTGAAAAGACGGCTTCATTCCTTGCTAACCAAAGACTCCATAAAATAGACAACTAGACTAAGGCCCACCTATGTTTCATCTTTGTATTACAAATGGGAAGGCTCAAGAACTGTTCAAAATGAGCAGAAAAAGAGTGATGAAGTACCGAATGCAAACCACACCATTGCAAGCAAAACATCCAAATCTAATAAGCAAAAGGGCATTCGAAACAAATATGGGATGTAGACTCCAAGCCTTGTCGACACCACGCACAAGTCACCTCATCAAATTGAAGAATTCTTCTCTTAACAAGATTAGCTTTTGATGAAATTCTATCTAGCAACACCCGCCATGCAAAACAAGACACCTTGGATGGAGCCAACGGACACCATATGAACTCATGAAGAGGTAATTTGGCATAAATGATGTCATTAGTAATTGCTTTGTAAGCTGATTTTACGGAATAACAACCGCTTGGATCAGTCGACCACCGCCAAGAATCATCAACACTCTCCCGAACCTGTATCAAGCTTAAATCCCAAAGTAATAATAACAATTGAGATGATTCCCAATCAAATAAAAGCCTTCTCCAACACCAATTCCACCTAATTTCTTCCCCATCCCTAACAATCATCTCCTCAATAGACACCTCTTTATTGGTAGCAATGGAAAAAAGTCTGCTATAACACTCACAAAAAGGAATAGAGCTACACCAAGGATCCCTCCAAAAAGACGTATATCTTCCATTTCCCACCAGTCAACACACGAATTATAGAACCAGTCACAAGATATGTGCTCTCCCTCATCTATACTCCATAAATCATACCACCACCTAGACCTAACTCCCCTCGCCCCCAAACGTCTTTCATGGGACCCCCCATATATGGAAGTTAATACTTTATTCCAAAAACTACCCCTCTCAACTAAAAGCCGCCACCTCCACTTTCCTAACAAAGCTAAATTAAAAGCTCCCAAATCCCTTAGACCTAAACCACCATGTTGATTTTCTTTACAAACATCATCCCAAGCAACCCATGCTATTTTCCTATTCTCATCATCCCCACCCCAAAGAAAATTTTTAAATAAATAGTGAAGGTTAGAAATGATACCTTTGGGAGCCTTGAAAAAGGAAATGAAGTAGATCGGGATTGAATTTAACATGGATTTCAAGAGGACAAGTCTACCGCCGAAGGACAAGGATTTACACTTCCATTTGGACAATCTCTTTTCCACCTTTTGAATGACAGGCTGCCAAGTTGATAACCGAGTGGGATTTGCACCAAGAGGTAGCCCCAAATATGAGCACGGAAAAGACCCAACTTTACAGTTAAGAAACTGAGCCATCAACTCTAACCACTCCAAATGAACATTAATCCCCAGAAGTTTATTCTTATGAAAATTTACTTTTAAACCAGCCACCAATTCAAATAACTGTAAAACGGATTTAATGGCCCAAACATTACTTACAGAGGATTCCCACAAAAATAGTGTCATCAGCATATTGAAGATGAGATACCATAACATTATCCCTGCCAGCATAGTAACCTGTGCAGACCTGCTCCTGCACTGCTTTAGACATCAAGGAATTCAGCCCTTCTGCTGCTATTAAATTATAAATGAGTTCTTGTTAAGCATTATATGTTGAGTAATGTTTTTGCTGATTTCATTGATTTTTAAAACGCTATATTTTTAAAGTAATTCATGTATACTGCAAATTGCTTATAATACAATATCAAAGAAATTTAGATTTTCAAATTCAATAATAATTAAAATATTGAAAACATTATAAGAATGTCAATACTAAGAAAAATGGCAAATGCTATGTATCCTCTTCTAAAAAATTTGGACATGAATTAGTTTAAAATTTAATTTACAGAATCTACTTTTTATCTGTGTTCAAGTGCAATAGGACAATAAAACATTAAAAATTATCAAGGTGATGATGATTCAATTCAACATAAACACCTTAATTAATTCCTGTTAGAATAAGAGGGATAAAAAATCCAGAAAAGACATGCGACCTACCCGAATAAATTATGAGCCGTTGATAACGTGGAATTACATTATCTAAAGCAAAGAATGTTGCATCTAGAACTCTTTATCTTAATAAGTAATATTAGTATGTTATTTAAATTGACATTTTTTTAACATATTTTATATTGTTAAGTAAATTTCAAGTAAGTTTCACTAAACACGTTTAAAAAAAGTAAGTTTCACTATAAATATAAGTTTATTTTTGTCTTGAGTGAGACCTAAAAAATTAAGTAATAATAAATAATTAACAAAAAGTATAGATAATTTTCTTTTAATAAATCAAGATTAAGTATAATAACTAATTAAGATTACTTGTCAAAAAAGATGTTCAATGTGAACGGTGGGGGCCACTTAAGCGCCTAATCATGTTTTGTGTGTGATCACAATGTCTCCACGTGATTACTGGTGTGAATATGTTCCGCCTTATTAAAGACATTATCTTTACTTTGTTGACTAATTAAATTAAAAATAGTACTTCGATTATATACTATACTATATATTAAGTAAAGTAATAGTACATTAAGTAATATTGATCACTTCTTGGTTTAAGCCACATGTTAATTGTTTTATAAAAAAATAAAAGTAAAAAAAAAAAAAACGAAAGTGATACCTTAAGACTTTAATTTATTGAAATTGATTGGTAATTTACCTAATTAATCAGAATTGGGAAACCTTACCTACCTTAATTTTTCATGGAAAAAAATAAAATATACATCTGCTAAAACATTTTAAGTTTGCTAGTACTTTTTAATGACTTCATATTCGTAAAAACAATTAAGT
Source organism: Sesbania bispinosa (assembly GCA_026901365.1). NCBI lineage: Eukaryota > Viridiplantae > Streptophyta > Magnoliopsida > Fabales > Fabaceae > Sesbania > Sesbania bispinosa. The sequence continues at coordinate 383,515 of QLOH01000704.1, read as the reverse complement.
ATAAACATTGAAATATTTGTCGTTATTTCACTACAATATGTGACTTATCCAGATTTATATGATAGTGGTAAGAATTGGATTAATCTAACCGGTGAGTTCACTTGAACAAAATTAATCATCTTTAAGTTCAAAATAAATTTTGATGAAATTTTTTAATCACTAATTTAGTGATTTGGTGACCTAATCATGCGACGGGTCGTGTTTTGCGCTTCTATTCTTACACTAATGATTCACGTTATGATTGTTTCACACTGCAGCTCCTGAATAAAAAAATAATCAGAATATACCATCATCTTGGTATCTTAAATATTATAAAAATATAATAATTTAGTCCCTTCAATTAATTTTAAAGGTTAAATATATTTTGATGACAGAAAATTTTATAAAATTTATTTTGATTATTTATTTATTTTTATTTGATTTTAATCTTTTATATTTTTTAAATCACGTGGTTTTTCCACTAAAAAAAGTTTTGTAGATTTTTTTAGTGATTTTTTTAATTTTTCTGTAAATTTTAAAATTTATGAGAAATTTCTTATAAATATTTTACACTAAAGTAAATAAATTTCACATTAATTTTTTTTAAAAAGGGAGATTGTTTTGGTAACTTATTACATGTGATTTTTCTAAAAAAAATACAATTTTTTTTTGTGAAGCATTATCCATGAACAAAATTTGATTTAATGAAGTATACCAATTAAAACCATTTTTAAATATTAAATTAATCTTCAAAGTTACATTTATTTTACGTTATGAATATTTAAATTAATATAAAATTTTTGAAAAAAAAAAACTTGATAAAAGTATTTCAAATATTTATTGTTTGAAGTTTGAACTATTGAATTTGAATCCACCACATGCGGTGCATATGGAAAGCTTCCGCCACAGCGCCACCGACCCATGACCGCCATTAACATTCTATTGGCAGCTTAAATGTTTCATCACTATGACAATACCCATCCATCATGTTCATGCTCCCAGCAACTTCAAATCAATTGACTCTTTCTAAATTCTAATGAAGAAGGAACCAAAAAAATGAAAATAGAAGCATGCACCTTTTAATCTTATATTTCCTTATAAGATGGAGACATAGATAAGTATGTGGCATGGCTACATTAACAAATTGGGAATTGAATGGACATGTTTTGTTTTGAGAGTTATAACATATGACGGTTCCACGTGACACTGCAACAAATTAATGGGAGGGACCTTTATCATACGTGTCGACCTTATGATTTTTGAGTGGACACCATATAGCCGGACATCTCAACCCACTTGCAAACTGCCCCAGTAATTTTTTCTTTTTTTTAGCAAACTCATTCATTCAAAAAATAAAAATTACATATGCTTTTATAAATGTCGATAAATAAATTTTATATAAGTTTATGTCAAAATGTGTTTTTCTTTTAGGTTAAATATTTTTTGGTCCTTGTACATATAGTAAATTTGATTTTAGTTCTTCATTTATTTTTTCTTTGATTTTATTCCTTCATTTTTAAAAGTGACGTCCTCTTTGTGTAACTATATATATTTTGTTAAGTTACTTTCGCAGCTCCACTACGACTATTTTTAGGGTAAAAATTTACAGTAAATTTTTTGCAATTTTTTCTCTAGTAAAGTCATTTGTATTAACTTTCAAAAAGACCATAAATTTTGTACATAAAAATGCTTCTATAAATTTTCTTTGCTTTGTTGTAAAAAATATATATATAGTAATTTTCTCGCAAATCTTAGAATTTGAATAAAATTTCTTTTGAATTTTAAAAACTACAGGGAAATTCAAAGGAAAGTCCATAACAAAATCTACAAGAAATATTGTCACGTTATCGCTTAACAGAATATAAATAACGACAAGGACTAAACTCACGTGATTTAAAAAAATGGACCAAAATTAATGAAAAAATAAATAAGGAATCAAAATCAAATTTCACTATATTTTGAGGAAAAAAACATATTTAACTTTTTTTATAATTTTATACATATATACAAGCAATTAGTTAATGTATTCAATATTCTTGTAAAAATACCTAGCTATGAATAAATTTTGTTTTTCTGAACTAATAGTGCATATATATTGCAATTTATTTAATTTGGAAGAGTGCATCTGCATTAGGCTTTTGAAAGGCATGCTATGAAAATGGATATGGAAGCCAGGCAACATCGTTGTTTCAATGATTGTTGCCTCTCCAAAAGGACAGACAAAGGGAAAAAGAAAAGGGAGTAAACTAACAAGGAAGCATGAGTGGATGTGCATAACCATATAGGCCCTTTTCACTGTTAATATGATATGATATGAATTAGTGCTCAACTCAACACAATGAAGAAGAAGAAGGAGCCGTATAAATATATATATGAATTAGAATTAATTTGTAATATGCATCGATGGTAGCTAGTAAGTCACAATTACATCTTAGGAAGTGTCAAAATCTTGGGTATAGCTAGCTAGAGGAAAGTTAAAGGCTTTAAGTAATTAACACATGGGAATGTGATTGTGGAGTGAGTTCATGAATTGACCAGGTTCATCAGGTTGGGTACATACATATGCTTTTGTGTGAAATCATGAATGGAACCATACCATATAGCATACCAGCTAGTGATAATTGACAGGGTCCTAATTTTAAATTTTAAATTTTAAAGGGTAAAATATTAATTTGGTCCCTGTAAAATCATTGAGATTTGAAATTGGTCCCTCCAAAATTTTTTCTTTTTTTTTCACCCTTTGAAATATTTTTCGTTTTTTTTTTCGTCCCTGCCGTTAAATGTTGGATGGAAAACGCTGACGTGGCAAACTCCTGACACTGTGGCAGATCACATGGATATTGTTTTATGGGTAAAATATTAATTTGGTCCCTGTAAAATTATTGAGATTTGAAATTGGTCCCTCCAAAAAATTTTCTTTTTTTTTCATCCTTTCAAATATTTTCTTGTTTTTTTTGTCCCTGTCGTCAGTTTTGGATGGAAACTGCTAACGTGGCAAACGGAATACACAATCAGCTATCCTACGTGGCATTTTTTCTGCTGAGATGGATATCATTTAAAAAATCATGTGAACTGCACGTGGGTCAGCATTTGACCTTGTTATTGGAATCCATACACATTTGCCAATCAAAGGATCGATTTTCTTCTTCTTCTCCCCTCCGCCGTGCTTAATCTTCGCCAGCCTTAAGTCAGTTGCAGCGAAGGTTTTACCGTCCATTGAAAGACTTCAAAAAATAAATTTACTGTCCATTGATCTTTTACAAAAAAATTATATATATCATTCCAAATATACCCCTATATATTTAAAAGTCACTATATTTTAGAGACATTAATTGTCATATGGTGGAAGACTGACTCCAAAAGTCATTTTTCAATGGTGTAGTTGAACATGTGGATAAAACTTCATTAATTATTCACACCTGAGAATTAAAAAGAGTTAAACATTAATGAAGAGTAAACACTATGCCAAAAATGGCATAATAATTATCAAGATCATTTTGTTATTCTTTCAATGGACGGTAAATTTATTTTTTTAAGTCTTTCAATGGACGGTAAAACCTTCGCTGCAACTGACTTAGGGTTGTCGAAGATTAAGCACGACGGAGGGGAGAAGAAGAAGAAAATTGATCCTTTGATCGGCAAATGTGTAGGGATTCTCAATAACAAAGTCAAATGTTAACCCACGTGCAGTTCACGTGATTTTTTAAATGATATCCATCTCAGCAGAAAAAATGCCACGTAGGATAGCTGACTGTGTATTCCGTTTGCCACGTTAGCAGTTTCCATCCAAAACTGACGACAGGGACAAAAAAAAACAAGAAAATATTCGAAAGGATGAAAAAAAAAGAAAATTTTTTGGAGGGACCAATTTCAAATCTCAATAATTTTACAGGGACCAAATTAATATTTTACCCATAAAACAATATCCATGTCATCTGCCACGGTGTGAAGAGTTTGCCACGTCAGCGTTTTCCATCCAACATTTAACGGCAGGGATGAAAAAAAAACGAAAAATATTTTAAAGGATGAAAAAAAAAATTTTGGAGGGACCAATTTCAAATCTCAATGATTTTACAGGGATCAAATTAATATTTTACCCAATTTTAAATTTATATATATATATATATATAATAATATTAGCTAGGAAAAGCATCTCATCACACAAGTTCCCCTTGCACCCAAAAGGGTCATGTCATTGACCAAAGGAGGAGCATCCAAGTGAAGTAAAATCCCTAAACAAGTAAAACGGCCAGCTTGTTGGCTTTGAAAAAATTTTCTTCTTTGATTGGTTACCATATAGGACAAAGCATATTGGACAATGGATGTCAACATTATTGAGGGGGGACTTTATTAATATTAGTGCAATGCAAACTGGCTCCAGATGTTGATGTTTGAAACCACCACCAGCTTATGACAATTATTAATTAAACTTTCTCTTAACCTCTTTCTCTATCTGATTATTATAACCATTAGTAACATCATGTATTAGGCCTATAGGCTAAAATGATATAATTATTATACTAATTTCATGATAATGACTTTTTAAACATCAACAGTCCTAATCTTTCACAAAGTGAAGCAACAGGGAGTGGCCAATTGATATGTATGTAAACTTGCCTTACGTGCAAAATGACCTGTAAAATTAGTCACGGCACGGAATCGATGTGGGTCTTAATTATATATAGTCATCACTCAAATGCATCTTTTTTAGTTTCAACCATAATAAAGAGCACGTATTGGACGCTTGCTTCCTAATGTTACTACTTTCTAATCATGTAGTAGTGTTTGACAAGAATTAGGGTGTAAGCGGGTCCGATCCAACCCGCGAACCAGATTGACCCAACCCAACCCGAATGATATTTAACGGTTCGGGTCGGTTCGGGTTTCAGCTCGGTTCGGACATTTCCTTTCAAACCCAATCTAGTTCGGTTCAGGTATCGAGTTTACCTATCTTGAACCCGATAGACCCGAACCAAACCAAACCAAGAAAAGAAGCCTTAATCTTATTTCATTTTCCTTCCCATAGAGAACAAAAATAAGCGCAACGGCAACACAAGGAGCGGTGGTTCCCCAAACCCTATTTCATTTGCTCCTCTCATTTTATGTTTCCCTATTTCTTTTCTTTTTTTCATGTTATATTTTAATTTCATGTCATCTTCCACATTCTTTTTAGAAAAAGGAAAAATGTTGACCCGATGACCCAACCCAACCAAACCCGAACATGTTCTGGTTGGTTCGGGTCGGGTTATTCACCCAAAAAATACAAAACCCGAATCAACACAACCCACCATCATTCTATCGGGTCGGATTTGATGTCGACCCGACCCGACCCGATTACACCCCTAGCAAGAATCATGAAATTATATATTCTTTAAGAGTATGTTTGTGAGTTAAGTTTTGGAGGGAAAAGGAGGGAAGGGGAGGGTTTATTGGAAGCCCTTCCCCCCTTGATATTTGGGTGTTTAATTCTCATAAATGTATTTTACAAACTCTACCTCTCCTCTACTCCCCCTCCATTTCCCTTTCAATCCTTTCCTTTCCCTCCTCTCAAAACTCACAAACACACCCTTAATATAGTTTTTTGGTATATACCTATAATTTTGTTAACTTTGATCTTTATCTTGACTTTTAAAATTTTTATTTTATATTTTTATATTTTTAAAATACCTTAATTATAATTATTAAGGTCGGTTAGTTTTACTAAGTCACTTACCAATTTATTAGACTTCCACATTACCCTTTTAGTGGTAGTTGAAATTATTAATTGATTGAATTTAGTAGCAACTTATTATAGTAAATTAATATAGAGAATATGTTTTAAATGTTTTAAAAGTATAGAAATTAAAACAAATTACCAATGGGGGTTGGTATTCCCCCTTAAACCAAAATTAAAACAAATCAAGGTTTTAAAGGTCGGGAACAAAAAGCCAGAATTGACTAAAAATAGAGGGACGAAATAGATATTTTGCCCTATTCTTAATCACATAATTGAGTTCTTTGTATTTTCTTTATACCACAACATTGGAAGTAAAATTGTAAAAATTATGAATATTGATGGATATATTGCTTGATTTTGAAGTGTGTCCAAAAAAAGAATACACTATAGTGACAAAAGAACAATTTGAAAGACAGGTAAGAGTGTGAAGTTAAGTTAAGAGGCGTCCCACTTCACTTCCCTTGAGTTGCCATTGTGAATGGTGAAGAGTGTCGTTTCTGGTGTTACTGCTTGGAGGGTTATTGTTTTCTATCCGAGTAGGGATGCCCCTTTTATTTTTCCATCGAAAGATGGTGACATAGCCTTGTGAGCACTGACGACCTTCGCTTAATTTGGTCCTAAATGCACCAGTCTTGTCTCTTTTTCTGACCCATGGATCGAGTTGCAACATTTTATTAACGTCACGAATTTAAAGCTAATTCCTATGTATCACACACATATATACTTTTAAATTTTAATTAAGATGGTATGTCTGAAAAATCATATAGTACATATTAACACATGATGATGGAATGTCTCAAATTAATATGAATGCATCAAATTGTTCTCCCAAATACTTGAAATTTTACTTTGTCTTATTTCATCAATCATATACTCCCTCCGGTCCTATTTATAAGAACCTTTTAACTATATCACACGGATTAAGGAAGTTGGTTAATTTAGTTGATTGCAATAAATTTGTCAAGAATGTGTATGATATTTCCTAAACTACCCTTGAATTTATTGAGACTCATTATCTTTCTCTTTCCAATTAACTACTCATTTGTGTCATACTCTCTCTACTAATTAATTACGCACCTACCTCCACTAATGGGGTATTTTTGTCAAAAAATAATTAATGCATGAGACAATATGAAAAGGTTCTTATAAAAAGGACCAAGACCCACCCTAAAAAAGTTCTTATAAATAGGACCGGAAGGAGTATAAAGTAATTTGAAAATATTGGTTGGTATTGGGCTTGAAGCCTGGCATTTATGGGTGTTCTGACATGAGGTGAAGTTTTGGCATCGTAATAATTTATAAGGCCTAAAATAGTATTGGTTCTTGGATTGGACTGATGGACATTAAATCCTGCAAGCCCAAAAGCACTTCAAATTTGTCTCATTCACCTGAGATTCTCCATGAAAAACAAACAAAAACCTAAACCTAATGGGCCCCCAAGGCTGTTTCTGAATACTGAATAGACCATTAAAAAAAGGGTAATTTATTAGTTTAGTTATTGACCACAAAAAAAAAAAAATTTTAGTTAAAAAAATACGAGTTGGTAGAATAAAATTTGTGGGAAAGATCCAGAATATTAAGGAGTGGGTACTTGGTTTCGGTCATTGGATCTCCCTGATATTATATTATGGTACTTCTTCCACTTCCCAATCTTCATGTTCTTTTTCCAATTCCAATATATTTCAATCTTTACACCTTGTTAATTTTTTCCCCTAGTTTCATGCCCTTCACTCTGATTTAGATATAACAATTTTTTTCAGTCTCTCGTTTGTTTATTTTGTTTTATGTTTTATTTGTTTATTATTGGCGAGTATTGTGAGTGCAAATGAGTATTTATGAACTTTATGTGAAATTTGAAGATGTGAATTAAAAAGTGAAATAATTAATATTGTAAAAAAAATTACGTATATAATTAATTCAGATAAAATTTAAAAAAATTAAGAAATATTTTAAATTATAAAATATATATAATTTATTTTAAAAGAGGAGGGTTATAATTACACCAGTGTAAGTTACACCAAATATTACACCGCTAATAACTACAAATCGAATATGTTTTTTAGTAATCCAACCGTTGAATTATGTTTGTTCATCATCATTATTATATGTGTCAAATTTCGTAAAATTTTGACACTAATAACTTGATAATCAAATGGTTGAATTTTTCATATATTTCAAATGTATATAGAACGTTAATCTTGAGACATCTAAATGGCATATCAAATAATTTCGGATTAATGTGAAATTTTACATGTATGATCTATATGATAGTAACTTTTAATCCAACGGTGGATTATTTAATACAATGATTCGTTAAAAAAATATTCAGCGGTGTAATACTTGGTGTAACTTACACCGGTGTAATTATAACCCTCCTCATTTTTTAAAAACTTACACTTGATATTTAGAAAAATAAAAACGATTGTCACTTTTAAATGGACAATGAGATTAAACTACCAATGAAACAATGTATTTTAATTTAAGAGTTTAATTAGTATGCACTGACAGTGTAAAAGAGTTTTACATTGACATTTAATCATGATTCTTCATTTATATGACTTTTTAGTATTAACTAGTAAAGTCAACAAACTCACCATAAATCAAGGGTTGTGATTAACCGTCAGTGTAAATTTTTTTACACTGTCAGTGCACAATCTTTTTTCTCATTGAGTAAATAAATTTGAAAATTATTTAAGCATAATTTATTTATAAGTTATAAAGAGAAAAAACAAGAAAGTCGAGAATAAATCAAGACTATTAAATATAAACAATTGAAATAAAAAAACAACTGATTTTCAAGAAATGAGTCATTTAATTTATGTTGAAATATAAAACATAAAGAAATTATTTCATTTTTTATAATAAGTATTTTAATTTATTATATAAAAATTATATGTCACTAGTAAATATTTTATGTATTGCACAAAAAAATTTAAATCTAAGCAAAATTTAAAAAATTATAAAAAGAATAGCATGTATTACGTCAAGAAATTTAAAAATAATTATTATCCTCATTGTTATTATTAAGAATAGTCTTTTTTTTTTTCAAGTTGCGTGGCTTTAATGGAGCTTGTCTTGTGGGTCTTTGTCTAGCTCTATCCATCAAAGGTTCAAACTTTTGTAATGAAATTGTACCATGGCCAATTGGGGTCGTTGTTTTTTGTGGACAATGTCAAGGCGTATTGCGGATGGGAAGGTTTGACAACAACATTACGAAAAGAGGAACTGTGCAAGAAGCCACCCTATTGCCCCACTTCTTCATCTTTGTTCTCTTCTCATTTCATTATCTTTGTTTGAGTGTTAATTGTATGTTTGGATGCTAGTTTCACATCAAAAACTCGGTTTTGGAAATTTGCTCATATTTGGGTTGAAATTTTGAATGAAGAGTAATCTGATTTTTAGGATGGGTAACTTCTTTATGAGGAATTAATTGTAAGTCCTTTTTTGTAAATTAAATCTTGGTTTTGTACCTTTCTAACTCATTTAATAATTAATAGTATGTTCGGTTTAAATTCCAATCACTCTAGAATCAATTCCACCTAATTGATTTTAAATTACTTCTGTCCAATATATTTTATGTTCGTTTGATTTACAGTTGAGTAGAATTGATTCTAGAAATCAATGAGTGATACACGTTTTACAAAGTACGTTGGACGGAAGTGATTTAAAATCAATTCTGTAAATCATGGTTTTGCACTGTAGCAACTGGGAAACAAACGGGCATTTTCAACCATTGATTATAGAATCAATTCTACCCAACTGTAAATTAAACAAGTACTAAATATTTGATTCCCATAGAAGTTTGTCTTTCTTTTCCGCACATTTCAATAATTTATCTCTAAAAGTAACTTAACTTATTTCATTCAAACAAAATCTATTCTTCTCAATCAACTTATAAAATATTTTATTCAAACACAAATCAATTCTCACAAAATCAGCTATACCAAAATCAATTCTCTTCAAATTAATTTTATCCAAATCAATTCTATAAAACTTTAAATCAAACACTAAATCATTAATTATTTTGCTACTTTGGAAGGTTTACGTTTTACAATCATAAAAAAGTAAAAATAGCTTATCAAGAATTCACAATGCAGACTCCACACTTAAGGATTCTTCACAAACCACAAGTCCCACATCGGCCAAGCCATCAGACCCAACTAAGGCCCAGAGTCCCACATCGCCTAGCCAAACCAATTGAGGCTCATAACACGTGCGCACTCCATCATTCTTCCTTCAGTTTTTCTGTTAGCAATTAATAGAATCTTTTTTTGATTTTATTCCTTTTGTATCATTCTCTTACAAGTTTGATTTTCACCTGCCTCCTTCCATATGCGTATATATGTATGAAGGCTTGTACTGATTCAATCATCCAGAAAAGTAAAAGCTCATTTTATTCACTCTATGTCTTTATCTTTCAATGGTTCAAAAACTATTATGGTATCAGAGCTCTTGATCAAGAGCTCTGGTTTTCTTCTTCCATGGCAAAAGGAAATTCTTCAAACAATGGAGGTGGAAATCAACCCCCTCCACCTCCTCCAGTAGATCATGCTTTAAATCCACTAAGTGAATACTATGAAGGGAATCAAGCATGTGGTCAGGGTGCAGCGGAAATAAATGGATTCCCTCCCTTGTTATAATCATTTTGCGAAAACACGAATCAAGGCATAAAAGGTATTGAAACGAAAGGTCGTACCTTATTAGGATTATAAACGAGGCAAGTGTAGCCACGTCTCTATTGGTATCCATGCCAACAGCCGAACTAGGATACCCTCCTCAGCTCTGCTAGTAGCCTCAGAAAGTAAGAAGCAATTGCTCATGTGTCTGGGGTAGTGCATCTTATGCTCTATTTATAGAGTGGTGGCTAGGGTTTTACCCCCTCACTCACTTACCCTCACACTTATGGGTCTGTCCCATTATGTAATAATTCTAATTTAATTTAATTAGAATTATTATCCTTTCCTAGTGGCTTGTTGTATGCGTGTGACCTAATAGGCTTTTAATATTTGGTTATAATATTAAAATAAAACCCTTTTATATTTAATATCATAAATAGTGAGCGGTATCTAGCAACAAGTCACTATCCAAATATTGAGTTTATCAATAACTTTGATAAATCCTATTTTATGATAATAATTTATATGATTTGTCCCTTTTGTTGAGTCTCAAAAATATCATAAAGTGGTTTATGATGTTTTAAGACAGAAATATTCCCAAGTTTTAATGAATAGCAAATTTGGCTTAAAATACTTATCATAGATTCTTATAAAGTTAAATCTTTCATCTATGATTTCAGCAAGAGCCATTAAAAGTTCATATAAAAAGACTAAGTGCATAAGCTGTCTGAAGCAGTGCACCCTGTCTGAAGCATCAAGGCTGTCTAAAGTCCCTTGATGACGTGGCATCTCTTGTCTGAATTTGTGAAGACCTGTCTGAATCTCATTTTGAATCACACACGATCTCTGCTACAACAGCTGGCACTCCTCGTTGCATTTCAAGCACGTTCTCTGCCACAACGTGTCCTCTGCTACGCAGCCATTGCAGCAACAACAAATAGCAGCTTTTTGGCAGGAGCAAAAACTGCAATGTGTCAGATTTGTCAGAGAATATTTTGTGCATACAGCAGGTTGTCTCACAACGGAATTCAGGTATTTCACAAACGGTGGTTTTCTCCAACGGACTAATATTTGGGTATAAATACCCCCATCCTTGAAGACCATCAAAGGAGAGAAGAATTGAAAAAGAACAAAAACTCTGCAAGTTTTTCGCTGCAACACTCTGATAAATATTTTTATCTTTGTACACACAAATTGTTTTATTCTGAGCATACCTCAGAAATTTCTGTACAATCTGTAACTGTTTAAGTCTCAAAACTGATATAGTTTCTGAGCTTAAGCATTTCTCTCATTTGTATTTGCTTTTGAGCCTGGAGAGGCTTGTCTGAAAAAGAATACTTGGTTGTAGAGCCTGGAGAGGCTTGACTGTAAAAGAATACTTGGTTGTTGAGCCTGGAGAGGCTTGTCTAAAAAAGAATACTTGGGTTGTAGAACCTGAAGAGGCTTGTCTGTAAAAGAATACTTGTAATCTTGAAAGATTAAGAGAAAATCCAATTGCTAGTTGGCATTGGGACTGGACGTAGCTCACAAGTGGTAGTGAGTGAACCAAGATAAATTTTGTGGCTAAGTTTTCTTACCCTTATCTCTTGTAAATTCAGTTTAAACTAATCAAGGGGTCTGAGTAATTAATCTAATATTTTAAAAGGCACAGAACATCTTTTAAAAACAATTTTTACAAACCGTCTGAAAACTTCAGACAGCCCTCCAAAAGCCTGTCTGAAATTCTGTTTTGAGAACCTGTTTGCGAAAAGCTTTCTAAAGTATTTAGAAACACTATTCAACCCCCCTTCTAGTGTTTCCCTGTGTTCCTACAGTTGGTATCAGAGCTCTACTCAGGGTTGAAGCACCTAACAAGTGTTTGAGGACTGAAAGATCCATATGGAAGCTTCTAACAGCAACAGGCAATACATCACAGAAGGAGCCTCTATCACAAGACCTCCAGCATTCAATGGAGAGGATTACCACTACTGGAGAGATAGAATGAAGCTGTTCATTGAGAGCACCAACATTGATGTTTGGGATGTGGTCACTGATGGAGACTATGTGCCCATGCAAAATGGTGTGCCTATACCTAAGACTGAATGGACCTTGGAGCAGAAGGCTAGAGTCCAGATGAATGCTAAAGCCAAACTCTATCTGATATGTTCCTTGAACAAATCAGAATATGAGAAGGTTCATGGATGCACCTCTGCCAAGGAGATCTGGGATACTCTTGCAGCAGCCCATGAAGGAACTGAGACTGTCAAGCAATCAAAAATAAGTATGCTCATACATCAGTATGAGATGTTCAAGATGGAAGAATCTGAAACCATTGACCAGGTGTTTGGAAGGTTTCAGACCATAACAAATGGACTCAGGTCCTTAGGCAGAACTTATAATTCTGGAGAGAACAACAGAAAAATTCTAAGGAGTTTGCCTAAGTCCTGGAGACCCAAAGTAACTGCCATTCAAGAGGCAAGAGATTTGAATTCTCTTAGAGTGGAAGAACTGTTGGGATCTCTTAAGGTCCATGAGCTTGAGCTTGGAGAAGATGACAACAAGAAGAAGTCTTTAGCACTAAACTCCAAGGCCAAACAGTCTAGGCATGGCAACATCAAGGCTATGCAAGCTGAAGCAGCTTCAGAGGCAGACGAAGACTCTAAAGATAGCTCAGAAGATGATGATGATCTTGCTCTTCTAAGCAGAAAGATCAAAAGAATGTTGCAGAACAGAGGAAAGTTCAGAAAGAACCAACCCTCATCATCTAAATCAGGTAAGACAGGTAAAGAGTCTAACTCTGATAAAATCATTTGCTTTGAATGTAAGCAACCAGGGCACATGAAGGCTGAATGCCCAAAACTGAAGAAAAACAACTTTAAGAAGAAAAAGTTTTTCAAGAAAAAGAAAGGTCTTATGGCAACTTGGGAAGATCTTGATGAGACAACCTCAGAAGAGGAGGAAGATACTTCAGAAGAGGCAAATCTGTGTCTCATGGCCAGTCTACCATCTTCAGACAGTTCTGAAGCTGAGGTATTCCCTCTTACCTTACAAGAGATGTATGATGATCTGGTGGAAAGTTCCAAGGAACTTTTCCAAGAGTATAAGAATCTATCCAAAGCTCACACAGAAATGTGTAATAAGTTTGAGGCTCTTGAGATAGAACATATTATGCTCAAGGAAAAGGCCCTTGAGACTGAAAACTGCAGTCTGCAAGCTGTGTCTGAAGAAAATGAAAAACTTCAGAAACAAGTTGCAGAACTGACAAAAGATCTAGCCAAATTTGTCAAAGGAACAAAAAATTTGAATATGATGCTTGGAAATCAAAGGCATTCTCTTGACAAAAGTGGACTAGGCTTTTGGGATTATAACATGTCTGAACCTCTTACTGTCTTAAATTTTTCTAAAGGCAGAAAGAAGGTTACTGGTGTTCTCACTGTGGTAGGCCTGGACACAATGTGACTCAGTGCAAACACAAGAGAAAAGCAAGATCCAAAGCTAACAAAACAGGACCCAAAAGAACTTGGGTACCTAAAAACTTAATTTTTCCTGTTGCAGATGTGTTTAACAGGACAAAGGATACCCCACGTATGGTACCTGGACAGTGGGTGCTCGCGACACATGACAGGAGAAAGGTCTTTGTTCCAAAACCTTAGACCTAAAGAAGGAGGAGTGGTCACCTTCGGTGGAAACCAGCAAGGGAAGATCACTGGCATAGGGACTGTAGGTATAATTCCTTCATCCCTTATTAAGAATGTGCTTCTTGTGGAAGGACTTCAACATAATTTACTGAGCATAAGTCAATTATGTGACAGTGGTTATGTAGTATCCTTTACCAAGGAAGGATGCATAGTCAAAGACACCTCTGATCAAACCCTCTTTACTGCTAAGAGACACGGCAATGTGTATAAAATTGATCTAGAGGATCTAGCAAGTCAAAATGTAAAATGCTTCATTTCTGTTGAAGATGAAAAACAGATTTGGCATCAAAGACTTGGGCATGCCAGCTTGAGATTAATCACAAGATTAGAAAAACACAACCTTGTTAAAGGATTGCCCAAGCTTTCATACAAATCTGACATTTTATGTGATAGCTGTCTGAAAGGGAAACAAACAAGACACTCTTTCAAGAGTAAAGATGTTGTTTCAACTAGCAGACCACTAGAACTTTTACACATTGACTTGTTTGGTTCCATTAGAACAGAAAGTCTTAGTGGCAAGAAATATGGTTTGGTCATTGTTGATGACTATTCTAGATTTACATGGGTAATATTCCTTAGAAACAAGGATGAGGCTTTTAAGAATTTCACAGTATTCTGTAAGAAGGTACAGAATGAAAAAGGATTCTGTATTTCTGTCATAAGAAGTGATCATGGTGGAGAGTTTGAGAATGCAAACTTTCAAATGTTCTGTGATGAGAATGGGATCTCACACAATTTCTCTGTGGCTAGAACACCTCAACAGAATGGGGTTGTTGAGAGAAAGAACAGAAGTTTGCAAGAGATGGCAAGAACCATGCTCAACTCAAGCAGTTTACCAAGAACCTTCTGGGCAGAAGCTGTTAGCACAGCTTGCTACCTTCAAAACAAAATATTGGTAAGACCAATTCTGAAAAAGACTCCATATGAATTGTGGAAAGGAAGAAAACCCAACATATCATATTTCCACACCTTTGGATGTGAGTGTTTTATACTCAACACCAAGGATGATCTTGGAAAGTTTGATGCAAGGTCAAACAATGGATTTTTCATTGGATATTCTGAAACATCTAAAGTCTATAGAGTGTATAATTCTAGAACTTTAACTGTGGAGGAAACTATTCATGTAAAATTCAATGATAACAAAGAGACTGATAGAGAACTATCAGATCTAGAGGATGATTTTGCAGGAATAGAGCTGAATGATCGCAGCAATTTGAAGGATGAGCAGCCGTCTGAAGTTCCTACTGTTACTGAACCTCTTCATACAAATGTTGAGTCTCAGACAGATTTGATACCTCCTCAGAGACATGAATGGAGATACAAATCACATCATCCTAAAGAGCAAATCATTGGCAACACTTCAGAAGGAGTAAAGACAAGATCAAAATTCAAGAATCTGAATTCACTTGCTCTCCTATCTGAAATTGAGCCAAAGAACATTGATGAAGCTCTGCATGATGAAGGGTGGATCCTAGCCATGCAAGAAAAGCTGAATCAGTTTGCTAGGAGTGATGTCTGGACCCTTGTTCCTAAACCCTATGGGAAAACAATTATTAGAACCAAATGGGTGTTCAGAAACAAGCTGTCTGAAGAAGGCAAGGTAGTCAGAAACAAGGCAGGATTAGTTGCTCAAGGATACAACCAGCAAGAAGGTATTGACTTCACTGAAACCTTTGCCCCAGTGGCCAGGTTAGAAGCAATTAGAATTCTTTTATCTTATGCTGTAAATAATGGCATCAAGTTATATCAAATGGATGTTAAAAGTGTCTTCCTCAATGGTTGCATTGAAGAAGAGGTTTTTGTTAGACAACCCCCTGGTTTTGAAGATGTAACTTTTCCTGAACATGTTTTTAAACTCAAGAAAGCTCTCTATGGTCTGAAACAAGCCCCAAGAGCTTGGTATGACAAATTGAGTAGTTTTCTTATATCAAATGGTTTTGAAAGAGGAAAAGTAGACACAACCCTTTTTAGAAAATAGTCTAACAAAGATCTTATTCTTGTCCAGATATATGTTGATGACATTATCTTTGGTTCTACTGATTCTTCTCTGTGCAAAGAGTTTTCTGAGTTAATGCAATCAGAATTTGAAATGAGTTTAATGGGTGAACTAAAATTTTTCTTAGGACTTCAGATTAAGCAAGATTCTGATTGTATATGGATCCATCAAGAAAAATATACAAAGGAAATGCTTAAGAAGTTCAACTTAAGTGATTGCAAACCCATGACAACTCCAATGCAACCCTTCTGCATCTTTAAATAAAGATGGGAATGAAGAACCAGTAAATCAAACTTTGTATAGAGGAATGATTGGTTCATTATTGTATCTAACAGCAAGCAGGCCTGACATTATGTTCAGTGTATGCCTCTGTGCTAGATTCCAATCTGATCCAAGAATTACTCACTACAAAGCTGTAAAAAGAATTTTCAGATATCTTAAAGGTACTACTAATCTTGGTCTGTGCTATAAGAAAAGTAAGGATTGCAGGCTAGTAGGCTACTATGATGCTGATTTTGCTGGAGACAGAGTTGAAAGAAAAAGCACCAGTGGTGGATGTCATTTCTTTGGAGAGAATATGATTAGCTGGTCAAGCAAAAGGCAGAGCACAATTGCATTATCAACAGCTGAAGCAGAATACATCTCAGCAGCCAGTTGTTGTTCACAACTGCTATGGGTGAAGTATCAGCTTAAGGATTTTAATATTTCAATATCTGTTATACCTGTGTTGTGTGATAATACTAGTGCTATTCATCTGTCTAAGAATCCCATTCAACATTCTAGCGCTAAACATATAGAAATCAAACATCATTTCATTAGAGACTATGTTCAGAAAGGTGTTTTTGATATTCGGTTTATTGATACAGAGCATCAATGGGCTGATATATTCACAAAACCTCTATCTGAAGATAGATTTAAGTTCATTAGAGATAATTTGAACATACATGCATTTTGATTGTATGAAAATTGATGTGTCTGAAATTCCAGCTTGTCTGAAACAAGTGACTTGTCTGAAATTTTGGGTCGTCTGAAATTAATATGGATGTCTGAAATCTATCACTTGTCTGAAATGAACAAATGATGTGGCAATAAGGGACAGTTTAATTTCCTTTATTTTTGTCTCTTCCACTTCGCACGTTACCCTATGTCTGCGCAGCCAGTACATGCCATTATTGCTTCAGAGGTCTGTATATACAGAAGGCAGTGGGTCATGGTAACTTTACCACTTACTCTATTCTCAGAACTCTTGCTATTCTTAGTCTTCAAGAAATCTCTTTCTCTCAAGTTTCTTCAAATCCTCATCAATGGCACCTAAGAAGTCAGCTGGAGGAAACATAGTGAAGACCAAGGGTGTGCACCTTGATGATCTTGAAGCACTCGGTATGGACCTCTACGCAGAATTTCAAGTAGCTGGGTGGCTTGAATACTTCAACAAAAACCTTACACAATGGCACGAGCAGAGTGTCTTGGATTTCTGGAGTACAGCTAGAGGTATTCCTAATCCTCAAGGCATTTACACTATCATAAAATCCATTGTGCGTGGTGTTCCAGTTTTTGTGGATGAAGATATCTTGGCCATTGTATGTGGTGTCAAGAAGGAAGGGGCTGTGTTTACCCCAGGCTGGGAGAACAGGAATGGTGGAAAGCAACGTTTCACTGAGTTCTTGTATGGAACAGCAACTCCAGCCAGCTTGGATGCCAAGCACATGTCTAATAAGGCTAGGGTTCTGCATGCCATTTTAGGGAGCTCTGTAATCCCTAAAAGTGGAAGCAGGAACCATGTGTCTGAGTTGGAGAGGTTCTGTCTTATCCACTTGTTGCACAAGCAGAAAGTCAATCTCCCCAACATCATCATGTATCACATGCAGAAGAGACTCAGAGACTCTGCAGGGAGCTTTCCCCACAACACCATCATCACCAAGGTGTTTCTACACTTCAAAGTTCCCATTGAGATGATGTTTGATCACCTTTCACTCCCTGTGTTTGGTGAATCAAATCTCAAGAGCATGGAGATTAAGCTTACTCCAAAACCTCCCTCACCTACCATCAAGGAGAGCTTGCTGATGGAGAAAGCTGCAAGGAAAAGCACAACAATGCAGATTCTGGAAGAGGATTTGAGAGGAGATATAAGGAAGCATGAATTTAAGCCATCAAAGCCCTCTCCTCAACCCAAGTTGAAAAATCTTCCAGTAAGGAGCTTTGCTAAGGTGGCACCTGCATCTGTGAAGAGTCAGTTGTCTGAACCTGTTCAGAAGGCTTCTCATGAGCCGTCTGAAATTGTGGGTCAGGTGTCTGAATCTACATAGACTCAAAAGCCTACTTCTGAAATGGAAGGACAGGCTGAAGAGTCAGATGCAGCTGATGTTGTTACTGCTGAACCTTTGGCTGCCTGCCCATCTGATCCTGAACTCATTCAGGTGGCAGCTTTGGCTACTGCTTTGGAGCAAGAAGAAATGGAGAAGAAAGCTGAGCAGGAGAAGATTGATAGGGCTATTGTTGTTGCTTCTCAGTTAGCTTATGCTGAAGATGATAGGCAAGCCACTCTGGCTGAGGTTTCCAAGAAAAGGAAGAGGTCCAGTGCACCTTATAGGAGAAGGAACAAAAGCAAGCTTCTTCAGACAGACCCTGAGCCTAGGGTGACAAGAAGCATTGCTTCACAACTTAAGGCAGAGGATGAAGCAGGGAAGTACCAAAACTTTGTCAAGGCCCAAGAATATTTCAAGAGAAAAAGGGCAGAAAAGTTAGCTGAAAGGGAGCAGGCTAAGAAAGAGGCAAAGCCTAAACAAAATGAAGCATCAAAGCCTCCCTACAAGAGGATCAAAGTGAGGTTTGATAATGTTACACCCTCACCTCCTTCTTCACCTGATTTGCAACCATCCAAACTAAGCCCTCAACCTTTACCTAAACCTATCTCACCAGAAAACAACCTTCACCACCTCCTTCACAACCTTCATCATTTCCACAAACAGAAAACCTACCATCTAAACCATCTTCACCACAATCCACTCAATCAGAAAACCAACCTGAACCTACATCACCAAAACCCTCTGAAAACCAACTATTTGTTCCCCCATCACCTCAAATAGTCCAACCTTCTGAACCCTCACCCCCTCAACCTCAACCATCAACACCATCACCTATACCTTCACCATCATCATCCCCACCTCATACACCTTTACCAACTTCATCATCTCCACTCTTACTACAATGTTATAATGAAGAAGAGTCATTGCCTGCTGAGGCTCTACAACTATCTCTTTCTCCCTCTGATCCTTGCTCATTGCCTAAGTTTGGCAACCTTTCTGAAGAACTACAATACTTCAGAGCAGCACCTGCTATATCTCTACACCATGGCCTCATCAGAAGAACTGTTGCTGAAGAGAGAGCCAAATACAGTGATGAATCAGGTTGCTTAGAAAAGCTCAGAAAGGGTGTTGTCCCTCCTGCACATTCATGGGCACCTATCAACCCATTTTCTGAAGAGTCATGGAGGCTGAGCAATGAAGAATGGTATCTTGTGAGACAGCTCAACACAGAGTCTGAACTGTTTCAAAGAGATCTGGAAAGGGGAGTTGGGATGATAGGCTACAGGCCACCTAGAACATGCTCCATCAGGCCAACCACTGCAATCTTGGTGAAGCCTGACAGAATTGTTCCTAGGTATCCCTTAAAGGAAGGCCAGGATGAGAAGTTCAAAGAACATAAAGTTTACTCAGTATCTCCACCCCTATCTGAAATGATGAGTACAACAGAGTGGGATGCTTTACCAGAATTTATCAGCAGTCAGGGAAGAGGCTTAGATCAGTTGCTGCAAGACTGGATGTGGGATTCTTATTGGAAGATCAGAGAAGATGCTGGATCTTTTTCTAGATCAATTGGTCCTGATGCTGAATCTGAAGTGGGACTTGGCAAGACTACAAATGTCCAATACCACTATCTGAAGGATTACTTTCCCCCACCTGCTGACTCCTTCAATGAAGACTGGGTTTTGCTTAAATTCATTGGCACTTTCTTTTGGCAAGTGTTCGGACCATCTGTTTACAATTTGAAACCAGGCTTCGGGGTCCTGAGATTTGTCTGTCCTTATATCCAAATCATTCTATATGAATCTGAGCAAGACTTGTCTGAAGAGAACTTAAAGCTAAAATCCAAAGTCAAGAAGCTTGAGAAGAAATTTGTGAACAAGAGAAGAAGTCTAAGCATCTGATTGCTAATCAAGAGCAAATTCTTCATGAACAGCAGCTTATCAAGTCTGGGCAACAAGAGCTGAAGACATCAGTAGAAGCAGCAATAAACAAGGCCAAGGAAGAATTAATTTCATTTCTGACTGAAGCCTTGCTGAAGAAAAAGGATTAAACTGTTTTGCCATTGTCTGATGTTTATTTTTCTTATGACTAGTGATTGATTGTCTGATTTATTGCACATCCATTAAATAAAACCAGTGTTTTTGAATCAATGTTTGTTTGCTCTGATATCTATTGTTTATCTCTAATCTGTATTGCTCTGTTACTATTTTGCTCTGATTTTCCCTTTTGATTGATGACAAAAGGGGGAGTATTAAAACTAACAAAATCTGGAGTGATTACAGGATTCAGGGGGAGTACAGTACAATAAGCTTTAAGCTTTCTGAGATTTTTGAGAAAATAAGGAGCATATACCTTAAACAGATCCTGTTAAAGGATATGTATCTCAGGGGGAGCTATTTAAAGCTTATTACAGATTTATATATTTTAAGAAAATTTGTCATCATTAAAAAGGGGGAGAATGTTGAGTCTCAAAAATATCATAAAGTGGTTTATGATGTTTTAAGACAGAAATATTCCCAAGTTTTAATGAATAGCAAATTTGGCTTAAAATACTTATCATAGATTCTCATAAAGTTAAATCTTTCATCTATGATTTCAGCAAGAGCCATTAAAAGTTCATATAAAAAGACTAAGTGCAGAAGCTGTCTGAAGCAGTGCACCCTTTCTGAAGCATCAAGGCTGTCTGAAGTCCCTTGATGACATGGCATCTCTTGTCTGAATTTGTGAAGACCTGTCTGAATCTCATTTTGAATCACACACGATCTCTGCTACAACAGCTGGCACTCCTCATTGCATTTCAAGCACGTTCTCTGCCACAACGTGTCCTCTGCTACGCAGCCATTGCAGCAACAACAAATAGCAGCTTTTTGGCAGGAGCAAAAACTGCAATGTGTCAGATTTGTCAGAGAATATTCTGTGCATACAGTAGGTTGTCTCACAACGGAATTCATGTATTTCACAAACGGTGGTTTTCTCCAACGGACTAATATTTGGGTATAAATACACCCATCCTTGAAGACCATCAAAGGAGAGAAGAATTGAAAAAGAACAAAAACTCTGCAAGTTTTTCTCTGCAACACTTTGATAAATGTTTTTATCTTTGTACACACATATTGTTTTATTCTTAGCATACCTCAGAAATTTCTGTACAATCTGTAACTGTTTAAGTCTCAAAACTGATATAGTTTGTGAGCTTAAGCATTTCTCTCATTTGTATTTGCTTTTGAGCCTGGAGAGGCTTGTCTGAAAAAGAATACTTGGTTGTAGAGCCTGGAGAGGCTTGACTGTAAAAGAATACTTGGTTGTTGAGCCTGGAGAGGCTTGTCTGAAAAAGAATACTTGGGTTGTAGAGCCTGAAGAGGCTTGTCTTTAAAAGAATACTTGTAATCTTGAAAGATTAAGAGAAAATCCAATTGCTAGTTGGCATTGTGACTGGACGTAGCTCACAAGTGGTAGTGAGTGAACCAGGATAAATTCTGTGGCTAAGTTTTCTTACCCTTATCTTTTGTAAATTCAGTTTAAACTAATCAAGGGGTCTGAGTAATTAATCTAATATTTTAAAAGGCACAGAACATCTTTTAAAAACAATTTTTTCAAACCGTCTGAAAACTTCAGACAACCCTCCAAAAGCCTGTCTGAAATTCTGTTTTGAGAACCTGTTTGCGAAAAGCTTTCTAAAATATTTAGAAACACTATTCAACCCCCCTTCTAGTGTTTCCCTGTGTTCCTACACCTTTGTCCAAATATCTAATTGAACACAAGGGCATGGATTGTGTCAACCTTGTATAGTTCAATTTATATATTTTCTTGATCCCCAAGTAGACTGTACAGAAAATAAACATCTCATGTTTATCCTCCTGAGCATGGCCATGCATTTTGCAGTCTCACTTTATCAAGAGGCCTATAGATATAACTCATGTTACATAGGAGGGACAAATCCCATCTAGGGCACTCACATTCCACCACATAATTTATTATATGTCCAAATACCAACTTTATGATCACCCTATTACATGCAACGTTTGATGATATTCAAAACACATAATTCCTTATGTAGGAATCGTAGTGATTTCAGGTCAAAGGACTTTATATAACATTTGTCAATTTAAGAAACGTTCATGACACTTATGTAACAACCCATGCAACGTTCTTAAGGTGGGCCTGTCCAGTACACCATTACTCTTAATGTGTACCTATGTGAGCACATGATATCTCATATCCATGATCTGTGAGATCTGATCATCAATAAACTCACATACTAGTTTAAATGCATCTTTGTCCTAAGATGATACTTGACTAGGGACTATTTAAGAATAGTTCTTCATAAGATCTCACGATCAAGTCATCTACTTGATATCTTATGAAGTTTAAGCTTACTATTCTAAGGACAATAATTATATTCTAAAAGAATAAGTTTGCCTTTATAAAATAACATGATACAAGTGATGGATGTTCATAAATATATAAGTCTCTAGTGCATATTCCTAACATACTATATACACCCGGGAGAGAATCCCTCTCTTGTCCTAGCCACTCCATTGCAGTCTGAAAGAAACTATCATAGTTGGGCCAGAGCTATGAAGAGATCCCTCATTTCTAAGAATAAATATAAGTTCGTCAATGGAATGTTACCGATGCCATCTTCCTTCGATCCAAGCTTTGAGGCATGGGAGAGATGCAACAACCTTGTGCTATCCTGGATCTTCAATTCTGTGGAACCAACAATCGCTCAAAGTATTGTCTACTTGGAGGTAGCAGCAGTAGCATGGAAACTGTTAAAAGACAGGTTTGCTCAAGGTAATAGGATCTGAGTCTTTGAATTGCAACAAGAGCTAAATTCTCTAAAACAAGGTACTAATTTAGTCACTAGTTACTTCACTGAAATGACTACATTATGGGATGAAATTGAAAATGTTAGACCACTGCCACACTGTATTTGTACTGTGAAATGTGCCCGTCATGCTAGCAGAAATGGTAAACTCTATAGAGATAAGGACTGTATTTTGAAATTCCTAAGTGGATTGAGTGATAATTTTGATGTGGTGAAGTCACAAATACTTATGATGGAGCCATTTCCCGACCTGGGCAAGGTTTTCTCACTAGTTATTCAACAAGAAAAGAAATTAAGTAGTACGGGCAGTGATGTTGATGTGCAGGCTTTTGCAAATGCAGCAGAGTGGAAAAGGCCTTATGGCAGAGGAAGAGGTAATTCATCCAACCCCTTTACTGGAAGAACTAATCTGAAAGTGTGCAGTTACTGTGGAAAAATAGGACACACTGTTGAAGTATGCTATAAAAAGCATGGTTATCCAACCAATTTCAAGGCAAAGGCCAATGCAAGCATTGCGGGGGATTCATCAAACTCCATTGTGTATGCTGATGCAGATTCAAAAGGAGACACTGACACGGCTTCTCAAGTATCTTCTCAGGTTTCATTTTCTGATGAGCAGTTTAAGTCCATCATGGCTCTGCTCCAACCTTCCAATATTGCCAGTTCCTCAAGGAATAATCAGGTAGCAGCTGTCACTACTAAGCAGCAAACTGAGTCAGGTAATCATATAGCTTGCAATATTCAAACCTTCTCTGACACTTGGATATTTGATTCAGGTGCAACTGACCATATCTGTTCCAATAAGAAATTATTCAGCTCCTTAAAGCTAATAAATCATGAACCAATCATAGTAAACCTTCCAAATGGACATACAAACAAAGCAACACATAA
Organism: Sesbania bispinosa; assembly: GCA_026901365.1. NCBI lineage: Eukaryota > Viridiplantae > Streptophyta > Magnoliopsida > Fabales > Fabaceae > Sesbania > Sesbania bispinosa. Next base: position 359,503 of record QLOH01000704.1, on the reverse strand, counting down.
AGGAACCATCACCATTGCTCAGAATTTTATTCTAACTGATGTTCTTTTTTTTGCCTGGATTCTCATTGAACCTTATTTCAATTTCTAAATTGACTTCACAACTTAACTTTGGTTTCCTTTTTCTCTCTGACCCGTGTCTCATACAGGACTGAACACCTTGAAGATGATTGGTTCATCTAGGATGAGGAATGGGTTGTATTGTCTTCCTCACCATCATCCTTCACAATCAGTCACAGTGAATGCAACTTCAACTAAATCATCCTTTTTTCCAGAAACTGCTTTATGGCATTTTAGATTGGGACATGTATCCAATTCAAGAATGAACATGCTATGTGATGTGTACCCTTTTTTACAGAAATATAATAAAGAACTAGTTTGTGACACTTGTCACTTTGCAAAACAAAAAAGATTGCCTTATTGTGATAGTACTAGCAGGGATAACAAGCCTTTTGATCTTATTCATGTGGATGTATGGGACCCTATGCTACTCATACTATACACAAACATAGATTCTTTCTCACAATTGTGGATGACCATAGCAGATACACTTGGCTAATTTTAATGAAGCATAAGTCAGAAACAGAAAGTCACTTGAGAAATTTCACCAAAATGATTGAGACTCAATTTGAAAGCAAAATTAAGGTCATTAGATCAGATAATGGGACTGAATTTTTTATGGAATCCTTTTACAATGATTTTGGAATTCTCCACCAAACTAGTTGTGTTGAGACACCTCAACAGAATGCTAGAGTTGAAAGGAAGCATAAAAAAATTCTCAATATTGCTAGAGCTCTTTTATTTCAAGGAAACTTACCAAAATACCTTTAGGGTCTAGCTGTAGCACATGTTGTGTACTTACTAAATAGATTACCATCTCCCATTATTGGTTTTAAATCACCTTATGAAATTCTCTTCAAACAAAAACCAGATTTAACTTCTTTGAAGGTTTTTGGTTGTCTTTGTTACTCATCCACAACTACTTCACAGAGAGGAAATTTTGATTCAAGAGCAAAGAAATGTGTTTTTGTAGGTACAAACCAGGAACAAAAGGTTTTTTATTATATGAATTAAGTACCAAAACATTGCATGTTTCCAGAAATGTTACTTTTGAGGAGTTCATTTTTCCCTTTCAAAATGACATATCAATTGCAGTTTTAGAACCAAATCACCACCAACCTACCACCATAACCCAACCACATTCTTCTCCACAAGACATAAGCCCCACACATCCTGATCAAGATCATTTACCAGACTTTACAGAACCACTACACACCAGTACACATCCTCTCACCAATGAGCAACATTCACCACAAGGACCAAGAAGATCACACAGACCAAGACAGAAACCATCACACCTGCAGGACTTTCAATGCAACTCAGTCTCCTCCTCCAAACTGACCAATCAAGGTAGTCCTTATCCTCTTTCATCCTTTTATTCTTTATCTAATCTATCCCCATTCTATGCTGCATTCTGTATGAATATCACTACTCTCAGGGACGGATGCACTAATACTTGAGTGGGGGCAATTGCCCCCACTATGTTTTGACTTTCTTTTACTAATATATATACTATTATATTTTAATTGCCCCCTCTATTATATTTTAATTTCCCCCACTTCACAGTCAAAGAAACACACTTCAGCCACTTTTTATTTAATTTATTTTATTAAATTATTGCCCCCAAATTTTGCTAAAATTACTTTAATGACACTCAACTTTTTTGTCTTAAGACTTCTCCAACAAGTCAAGTACGTAAACACCTTTTCAACTTCTCTATGTGCCTTTACGTTTTTCTCACTTTAATTACTATTTGGCAAATGCTATCAAGTATCAACAGGAGAAACTTTTCACCTTCTTTCAACTTCTTGAGTTTAGCTCTACAGGTTGTGGCTTTGCATTTCCTAATTGCGATTGCGAAAACTTGTGAGAAAGGAAAGGAAGAATATTAAGTTATGCTGTGACTGTGAGCTTCACTCGAGCATTCAACAACTCTCGGTTCTATTTTTTTCAAAAGCTTCAATTTTTAGTTCAACAAATTTCTAATTCTACCCAACAAGCTGTGAGCTGTCCAACAAGTGGAGAATATTGGGTAACATTTTCACCCCCTATTTTTATTTTTTCAACTGTAATATACTTCTTTGTTTGCTCCATTGCATTGTTACTGTTTTATCAATAAATTATTTGCTTATTTGATTATTTGATTTGCTCTATTTTATTATTAGATATTTGGATTATTTGTATTAGTTTTATTTATTGTTGTTATTTTTATGTAAAATAGTACCATCTTTATTATTGATTTTAGTTTTATGAACATGAAATTAATTATGATTATATTGATTTTATTTCTAGCAATGGAAAGGTTTCTCAAAAGAAAATCAACATCAGAACAATCATCTTCCCCTCAAGCACTTGATGAATGTAGAAGTACAATATTGGGTCCATCCAATAAAAAAAATATTTTTGGAATTTGATTTGGAAAAACTTTCTAATGATCCCGATTTAAGGCCAAAAATGTCAGATTATCATCCAAGTGATACAGATGAAATTAGGAGATATTATTTGCAAAAGGGTCCTTGTCAACCAAAAGAGATTGATTTTCCACAAAGACAATTTGGGGATACAACTCGTAAATTTAATCCGGATTGGTATTCAAAATATGGCAATTGGTTAGAATATAGTCAAAAGGAGGATGCGACATATTGCTTATGTTGTTATCTTATGAGATCACATGTTGGAGAACATAAAGGTAGTGGTGATGCATTTATAACAGAGGGTTTTACAAATTGGAAAAAAAGTGACAGGTTTCAAGTTCATGTAGGAGGCCCAAATAGTTTTCATAATCAAGCATGGAGAAATTGTGAAGCTCTAATGAAACAAAAGCAACATATTGATGTTGCCATATGTAAACAGTCTCATCAAGTTAAAGAGGAATACCGAATTCATTTGACTGCAATAGTTGATTGCATTCGATTTTTATTGTGCCAAGGGTTGGCTTTCCGTGGTAATGATGAGTCAATGTCATCATGTAATAAAGGGAATTTTCTTGAACTTTTGGATTTTCTTGCTAACCACAATGAAGCTATTCATAAGTTTTGAAGAATGCTCGTGGAAATCTTAAGTTAACAGCTCCTAAAATATAGAAAGATATTGTTAGAGCTGCTGCTTGTGAAACCACTAAAGTTATACTTGAAGATCTAGGAGATAATTTATTTTCTATTTTGATTGATGAATCTCGAGATATCTCTGTTAAGGAACAAATGGTTGTGGCTTTACGTTATGTGAATAAGAAAGGGCAAGTTGTGGAGCGTTTTCTTGGTATTGTTCATGTTTCTAATACTAATGCTCTATCATTAAAATCGGCTTTGGAGTCTTTATTTGCCAAATATGGGTTAAGCTTGTCAAGGTTACGTGGACAAGGATATGATGGAGCAAGTAATATGCAAGGTGAATTCAATGGTCTCAAAAGCTTAATATTGAGGGAGAATTGTTCAGCATTCTATATTCATTGTTTTGCTTATCAACTCCAATTAGCTCTTGTTATGGTAGCAAAAAAGCATGTTGAAATTGCATTGTTTTTTAATTTAGTTGCTAATTTGTCTAATGTTGTTGGAGCATCATGTAAGCGTTGAGATATTCTTCGTGAAAGTCAAATTACAAAGGTGAAAGAAGCATTGCAAAAAGGAGAAATCTCCAGTGGACGTGGTTTGAATCAAGAAACTACAATCAAGAAGGCAGGGGATACTAGATGGAGCTCACATTATGGTACATTACTTAATCTAGTTTCTTTGTTCTCTTCTATGATTGATGTGCTTGAAATGGTTGAGGAAGATGGCATTAGTTTAGAGCAAAAAGCTGAAGCATGTGCTTTGTTGAATTCTATGCAATCTTTTGAATTTATTTTCATCTTGCACTTGATGAAAAATATTTTGGGGATTACTCATGAGTTATCTCAAGCATTACAAAGAAGTGATCAAGATATTGTAAATGCTATGAAATTAGTTATAGTGTCCAAACAAAGGTTACAAGCTATGAGGGATGATGGTTGGCATTCTTTGCTCACTGATGTTTCATTATTTTGTGAAAAGCACAATGTTGCCATTCCAAATATGAGTGATACCTTTCAAACAAAAGGAAGGTCAAGACGCAAAATGGAAAAAGTATCTAATTTACATCATTTTCAAGTTGAATTATTTTATCAAGTGATTGATCGACAACTTCAAGAGTTGAATAATCGTTTTACAGAAGTGAATATTGAGTTGCTTCTTTGTGTAGCATGCTTAAATCCAAGAGATTCATTTTCTGCATTTGATAAGGAGAAGTTGATTCGTCTTGCTCAATTTTATCCTTTAGAATTTTCTCCTGTTGCACTTTTGGCACTGGATAGTCAACTTGAAAATTATTTTATAGATGTATGCTCTGATAGTGCATTTTCAGAACTAGGGGGATTAGTGATCTTTCCATAAAGCCTGTGGATACCAAAAAACATGTTGTGTATCCGTTGGTCTATTTGCTTTTAGAGTTACCTTTAATACTACCAGTGGCAACTGCAACAGTTGAAAGAGCTTTCTCTGCCATGAATATCATCAAGAATAGGATGCGAAACCGCATGGGAGATGAATGGTTGAATGATTGTTTGGTTACTTATATAGAGATAGAGATTTTTTGTAATATTGAAAATGAGAAATTTATTAATTGTTTCCAGAATATGAAAACTCGTAGAGAACAATTATGATATGTATTTATACTTTCAAATATTATGTTATATTGTTAATGCTATAAAATTTGTACATATTGCCCCCACAACAAAAAAATTCTGGATCCGTCACTAACTACTCTCAAAGAACCTAAGACATTTCTTGAGGCTAGCAAACAGGAATGTTGGAGAAAATCCAGGGAGGCTGAAATCTAAGCTCTTGAGCTCAATGACACTTGGACTCTTATAGATCTTCCCCCTGGAGTTACTCCAATTGGCAGCAAGTGGGTCTACAAGATCAAGAGGAAATCAGATGGGACCATTGAAAGATTTAAGGCAAGGTTAGTTGCCAAAGGATACAATCAAGTTGAGGGACTTGATTATCTTGACACTTTCTCACCAGTGGCAAAAATGACCACAATCAGAACCATCATAGCTCTTGCTGCAGTTAACAATTGGCATTTGCATCAATTAGATGTAAATAATGCCTTTCTACATGGAGAATTAAAAGAAGATGTGTACATTGTTCTTCCACAGGGCATGGCAGTTTCTCATCCAAACAAAGTTGTAAGCTGACTAAATCAATCTATGGTGTAAAACAGACTAGCAGGAAGTGGTTTGAAAAGCTTTCTTCCTTTCTTTTAACCTTAGGATTCCACCAAGCTGCTGCAGACCATACTTTGTTCCTAAGGTTCCATAATTCTGGTTTATTGGACTTTTAGTTTATGTTGATGACATCCTGCTGTTTGGTACCTCTCTACAGGATTTTTGTGCAGTCAAAGAACATTTACATGGGGTGTTTGGAATCAAAGACCTTGGAGTTTTGAAATATTTTTTGAGGCTAGAAGTAGCACACTCCTCCCAGGGAATTACCATCTCACAGAGGAAGTATTGTCTTGAGCTCTTGGAAGACACTTCTTTGATCAATTGTAAACCAACTTCTACTCCCTTGGATCCAGTAATGAATTTGCAACAAGATAAAGGACAACCATTCGCAGATGTTACTGCCTACAGGAGGCTAGTTGGGAGACTACTCTATTTGACAACTACAAGACCACATATCACCTTTGCTGCTCAACAAGTCAGCCAATACCTCAACTGTCCTACTCATACACATCACCAAGCTGCCATCAGAATTCTTCGTTACTTAAAGGGTGCACCAGGGTTAAGTTTATTCTTTCCCAAAAATAATAATCTGCAGGTTCGTGGATTTGTTGATGTTGATTGGGGAAGATGTTCCGTTACCCGGAAAATCTATCACTGGTTACTGCTTCTTCATTGGCTCCTCCTTGGTTAGTTGGAAGTCCAAGAAACAACCCACTGTAGCACGTTCCTCTGCAGAAACTGAGTATAAGGCCCTTGCCAATGCCACCTGTGAGCTACAATGGATCCACTACTTACTTCAAGATCTTCACATTCACTCACCCAAGTCTCCTGTACTGTTCTGTGATAATCAGAGTGCAATACATATAGCCCAAAACCCTATCTTTCATGAGAGAACCAAACACCTAGAGATTGATTGCCATCCGGTCAGAGAAAAACTATAATCAGGCCTCATGCATTTGCTACCAATTTCGTCCCATGCACAAATAGTTGATTCTTCACCAAAGCCCTGCTTCCCAAGTATTTTAATGCTTTTTTGCCCAAGCTTAGAGTGCATAACATATTCTGCCCTCCAGCTTGCGAGGGGGTATCAAGAATTCACAATGCAGACTCCACACTTAAGGATTCTTCACAAACCACAAGTCCCACATCGGCCAAGCCATCAGACCCAACTAAGGCCCAGAGTCCCACATCGCCTAGTCAAACCAATTGAGGCTCATAACACGCGCGCACTCCATCATTCTTCCTTCAGTTTTTCTGTTAGCAATTAATAGAATCTTTTCTGATTTTATTCCTTTTGTATCTTTCTGTTACAAGTTTGATTTTCACCTCTCTCCTTCCATATGCGTATATATATGTGAAGGCTTGTACTGATTCAATCATCCAGAAAAGTAAAAGCTCATTTTATTCACTCTATGTCTTTATCTTTCAATGGTTCAAAAATTGTTATAGCTTATGATTTATGTATAATTGTACATATTCGGATTAATTTTTTTAATTTAAAATGAATTGTAGTTAATATTTTAGTAATAAAGTAAAAAAGAAAAGTTTAAGCAAATCTAAACATGGATCCCATTTTGATTTTCATGGCACTGCTTATAGTTTCGCTGACATATTTGTTTGCTTTTAAACGACAGCGCTCTTCCAGATAATCAGGACAGCAACGAGTGGAGGCATGCGTAATTCAACTAGAGACATAATACTTGTTTGCTTTTTTTTGTTTTGCAATTGTGTCACCTTCTCTTTGTACAAATTGGAAGCCCAAAACGTGTATTTGTACTTGAGCCATTGGTTTGGTTGTTCAAGTTCTCTGAAATTTCAAGGATTTCTAAATAAAATGTATCTGACTCCTTTGCTTGAAATAGGTAGAGAAAGTGAATTCCACCGAATATAATTTATGTGGAATCTATATAAATTTTACTCAATAATGAAGAATGTGTTAAAAAAATACTTTAATGATTATATTGTTAATACTTTTAGGAGACTGAATATTAGTATGTTTAGTGTGTTTATGTAGCATTTTTTTATATAAAGCATTTTTCTTAAAAGTAAATTAATCATTCTATTTCCGTCAAAAAAATATTAATCATTCTATGCAGCACTAAATTAATTCATAAATCCAAGCCTTTTGTTTAGCTCTTGAAGAAGTTTTTTTTTTTGAGACCACATGTATCGAAAGGCAATTATACTCGAGAAGAATGTATCTATTATGAACAATAAAGTTATTCCTTCGAGTATTTAACATAAATGCATATTCTTAAACTTGAAACCTTAAAGCAAAGTCTGCATATGCCTATTTGGAAAAAAATTAAATTGTAATAATAGCATAGTTGTGTCAAAAGATAAAAAAAAATCAATCCTCTAAGTAAGGAAAAGGTTATTCTAAAGTGAATTTTCCCCTGAGATTATATTGATGGGAATATTGAAGACAAGTGAGTTACGTAATGTACTTTCAAAATATGTCTATGTTGAAAGTGAGCTACATTCCATCATAGCGCACTATTTCACCATTCTTTGACTACAGAAACAATTTCCGTGTTCGAAATCTCTATTATGTGGTCAAACGCCTAACAATGAACAAAGATTATCAGCAAAGTGAAGGAACTTCTAAAGGTTATTTTTTTAATCTATGGCTGAATATAGAAAGGTCACTTTGTAAACCAAAACGTAAGGAATTATGCTATAGCATGATGAACTTTTTCACAAATTCGTCTATAATGCAAGAGCAAGGTTCAACTTTGGTGGCCAAATGATAGCAGAACATTTTGTAAACAATATCTATTAATGTATTTGATTACTTCAAAATCACATTTTAAATGTGAATCCGACCAACGCCAACCAATGCTATTTTCATTAACGTTGATCCGATTCCATATTTATATTATGATTTTGGAATAAACCAAACACTACGATAAGACTTCAGTCCACGTTTTGGAATGAGCTTTCCACCCTCGTCCAAATTCCTGTTAAACCAGTGCAGTTCATGAAGCATCAAACTACAATTGCGCTAGGAATATAGTTCTTGATGACTGGACTCCCAGTAGAGTGCGAATTTGGTTTCAATGACTTCAAAAGCATAGCAAAATTGTTTCCTATACGAATTTGGCAATCAAATTATTGGTAATTACATGGAAATAAAAAAGAAAAGAAAAGAAAACGGTCTTTTCTAATTTTCTTCCATCCAAAAAATAACTGTTCCTGAAATAAAGACCCTTCCAAACCCAGAGGACTAATTCAGAATCCTCTCTCGCCCCCACCCCAAAGAACATATAGCCACAAGAAAAACCATTCGCTTACATAACACAGAAATGAACTGCAGTTTATATCACCTTTTACAAGGTGTTCCAAGGATGAGGCATTTGTAACATGAAACCAAGTGATGTTTAGTTGTTTACATGCTTGTGAGCATGAATGAACATGAATCACTACAAACCCACATTATTTTTCATCTACTTTGTTAAACCAGCAATGGGCGTCAGGATTACGTACATCAACACCAAAGGCCTGCAAATTGCATTGAACCACAAGACTGGAGGGAAAAAATGGCAGGCCATTGCTGTAAGAGATACAAGCTAAATCAAGCCACCGCAGTCAGGCATGGATGAAATGCAGTACCACATGCTATCCACTGCCGTTTTCTCCCATGCGGCACCACACACCCGGGAACCTTCAGCCATTCCTTCTTTGCTATGTTGTAAGTAACCAACCGATTCATTTGTTTCGATCTCAAGGACAACATGAGCAAGCCTTTGTTCCCCAGGCAAGTCATTCTAACGTGCTTCCCATAAAAGTCCAAGCACCATATGTTTGGCATTCTGTCAACCTCCTTCCACAATAGTGTCATTTTCTGCAGCTCCCATATGCATACACATGTGGCTGCATTCTTTGTGAGCAAACCCACAAGCATGATCTGGCCATCACACTCCGCCAGAGTGTGGTCAGTCAGATGCAGTGGCGCTGGGATTATGTACTGTTTCCAAACCCCGGTTGCCATATCATAGGAAATAATCCCTTCTGGATCTGATCGCATGAAGTAAAGTGTGCTGCCAACAGAGACAGCTTGTGACCTAAAGTTAAGCGATAATGGCAGCTTCATGCCTCCAGGCATATTTCCAGGACGACTCCAAGAGTTTGTCAGTGAGTCATAAACTTCATATTCTCCATCACAGCCCACCCATAGGATCTTGTAGCCTGAACCAGTTGAATTTCCATTTATTGTCATCCCAACAGCAACACGAGACCAGACCCTAACTGACCGAGCTGGCAACTCCTTGAAGGATTGAGTCAGGGGGTTACATACATAGAAGTTTCGGTGACCAATGTCAAGAAAGCAAACCAAACCCCCTGCAGAAGCTACTGGTAAAACAATCACCTTTGTGGGCAGTGTTGATATAGAGGGATGATGCCATTTTTTCAAAGAAGGGTCATACATGGCTCCTGAATTACATTTTCATGGGTTATGGTGTAAAACCATGGATTTTCTTGTCGGACTTCAGCACAATGCTGAGAAAAACTTTGAGACGTCAGCAAAGAGTTCCATTGCCGGCATACAGAACGGAAGCGGAAAAATGTGGCAATGGGAAGTCGTGCAATCACAGCCTCAAATAAATCTTCAGGAAAATCTTTCCAAATGTCTTGTTCCATAACTTCACTTGTACAGGATCTTCCAGATGTTTTGCCCCTGCTTCTCTCTCTTCGAGGCTTCTTAGCAGGTGGAGACTTTAGAGGCTCCGACATCCTGAAACTACTAGACTTTCCAGCTGCCATTACAAGGCCACAACAGTCATCTACAGAGCTATCTTCAATGTCAAGGGAGGTCCATCTGTGAAATGGATAAACAAAGATTTTCATATGCTTCCCCATGTGAAGTAGAAGAACCAACATTCATACAACACTAGCATGATTCACAATTTCACAGATAGTAAAGCATAATTGGAAAGCAATTGCAGAACCATACAACTAAAATACAAATTGATACTACAACACATGCAGAGCCCACATGATCAGAATTATTTATACCAAGGGAAATTGCATGTAAGCTAAAAGATATCAAAGTAGTTAGCAGGTGGGATGAAAATGCACATTTCAAGGATCAACAGGATTTAAAAGAAGCATCAAATCAAGTATGTATTCTCATAAATTTGTGCAAAAACAGTTGTCCTGCAGTCCATATCTGTATGAGTGTATGACTAAATTAATTTACAACAAGGATATCCATAAACTGGATGACTCCACATAACGAAAAAGCACAAATTTTTCTCCATCAGCTCTCTAATCTGATCTCAAGGATGTTCCCTAGCTGCCAAAATGGACATTTTCAAACCCATCTTTGTACAAGAAATGCAATTATACATCACTATATTTAGTGAGTAATATAGCAAATATCCTTACTCTCTAGCTTCTTGTTCCTTGGGGAGTAAATGAACAGGGCTACCCAAGAGTCGCACATTCATTTCATTGAGATAAAGTCAATTTCTACTACAATATGGTCCTGCTGGGGATCTAATTATACTTTTCAAAAGAGCAACTTGAATAACATACAAGTAATCACCCACACAATTGTGTCCACTTCATTAGAATATTATTTTTTATGATAATCATACGCAGCCTGAAGTCAGAAGTTACTACAGAATATCTGCTTAACCTAGGTATTCTGTACCAAGTTCATCTGCTATATGTGCATCAGAAACTAAATTTCAAATTGTTAGTGTTCCAAAGAAACATAACAAAAAGAAAACTTCAAATGGAACTACAAGCAACAGTTTAGCTTTTCTCTTATCCTTTTCTTCCTCGTTTTTTAAGGAAGAGGATTCAACAGACTTCAGGATTAAAATGGACAACCTAGTGCTATAAAGCTCCCACCATGGGCACCATGGCAGGGCCCAAGGAAGGGTTAGACCCATTATGGGTTTATTGCAGGAAGCCCTGTGACCGTAAAAGTTCCAAACAGACTTGAATTTTTCCAAACAATTCACTAAAAGTTCCATTCAATTCTATCAACTTGACTGCCCAAGGAATGAGACTAAGGTGCAAATTCACAACACAAAACTTTCCTTTGTGTGACACTTTGACATGAAAAAAGAACGTACAGAATGCAAAAATAGCTGTTTACTCAACAATGACTGCCAGAACACACACTGAAAAACATAGATGCTCAAATATTAATATATGCTTAAAAAATAGCTGTTTACTAAACAATGACTGCCAGAACACACTGAAAATATAGATATTCAAGTATAAATATATGCAATAGAATAGATAAGCCAAAAATCAAATAAAAGTACATAATCTGACAGTGATCTTTGCAAGGATTGCTTACTGTCAAGTATCTCTCCTAGTGCAATAGCAACCGTAACGTTATATATCCCTTGTCTCATTGTTGCTGTTGCTAGGAAAAGAAAACGCTTAATGATAAGAGATAAAAAAGAAACAAAAAGGTTGTATACTTGTATTGTTCTCCTCACATGTCTCCTACTTCTCTCTAAATCATTATATATATGAAATAATGATTTTCTTTATTTCTTTCTTTTCTTTTAAATTTGCATCCAAGTGCACCTCTTCCGTTTCTCTTTTTCATGTAAACGTCTACCCCAAAAAACAAGGAAATTCTCAACCAATAGAAGAAAAAGGAGCAATCAGCAATGTGAATATCGAAGTTAACAAACATAAGAGTAAACCATGTAAACAAATAGAAGGCATGAGCATGAATTTAGGGTCGAATGCAAGAGGTTTATGCATCACCAGAACACACAAGCGATCAACATAGAAATCTTACGAATTGGTTGCATTTTAGGGTAACCTTTCACGAAAGCACGGAATCAGAATCAAAATGAATAATTGGAGTAAAGTGAAGTGCTCAAATCCGTGACTCACACATTACATAGCAGAAAGAACCTAACTTACCTAACCGGTTAATTCGCTTCAAAGATTAAAAACAACAATAATAAAAAAAAAACTTACCAGCCAAAAATACAAACCAAAAAATAAATAAATTACACGGAGGTGACGGAAAAATAGCTTAAAAACCTAATCTTAGAAAGAATGAACAAATTTTATTACGAAAATAGATCTGAAAAGGAGAGAGAGAGAGAGAGGGACCTGGTGGTAGGGTGTTGTTGAAAGAGGAGAGTGTGATGATGAGAAGGTTGAAGGATGAAAGAAGAAGAATGATGAGAGTCTAAGAGTTGCTGAAGCTGACCGATGAGCTGCTTGAGCATGGCCAGTCCTTCCATGCCCCTCTCTCCCCCAAAAAAAAACAAACTCGCTCACTCGATTGATTCGATTGTAATTCTATTCCTCTTTCTCTTTCTCTCTCTTATCCTACTACCCACCCTTGTTTTTCCACGGAGTTATGCCTCTTTTACATTACTCACCCGTGCGCTACTTTTACAATGGAATGCCATTCCATTCCCATCCCATTGTCAAATGCCAATAAATACCCAAAGGATCTTCCCTACGAATGTCCTAAATTCCCACAATAATATTTATCCACCTTCTGTGTTATAATTTTGAGAACTATTTTGGAGAGTGAGATATTCATTCATTCTACTCTCCCTCTGAATGATTTTTATTATTCTCTTTTTCTCTAATTAGATGGTGAATTTCAATCACCATATGTAAAAGTGATATTCTTTCCTTTCAATCCTTAATAGTAATTTTCTCTCTTTTCTTATTTGATTTTTAAAATGCTAATAAATGTTAATTCTAAATTTTAAAATTTATTAATATTTAAAATATTATCCTATCTTTTTCTATTCCAATTCTTATTTTTAATATAAATCTTTATTATGATTTTAATTAATTTCATTATATCTTATTATCAAATAATAATATTAATTATATTTTAAAATTATTTAAAATATATATTTATCCGCATATTACACGGGTTAATATACTAGTTATATTAAAATTTTAAATATCCTTCCTCCAATTCTAGAGAGTTAGTTTTTTAACTGAAAATATTGAGCGGTTGATGCCTTAGTTCAAAGCATGCAGATTCAAAGAACATTTATAGAGGTACTTATATTTATCCCAAACTAAAGAAATCAATGACTGTGACCTATCAAATACGAGACTCTATCTTACTTCACTGTTAATCTTGAGTTGGTTGATGATCTACTCCTCTTTTTCTTTTCTTTTTTATAAAATAAATATAATTTTCAATCTTTAAAATTTATTTCAAAAAGAAGCTTACCCTTTGGCTTTTGCCCCACCTGTGTCACCTTTTTATCCCTTCCGTTCGCCTGATTCCGTCAAAATCACATACGTGCGGGGCGTAATATACCCCTTCCCCGTTCTATCTATAATCTCAAATTACAAACAAGTTTGATACCCTTGAAAAGTAAAGTAAGTCAAATTTAATTTTTTTAAAACAATTATTTATAAGGTTGGAAATTTGATGTATTCTTTCCCCATAAGTCGTAACGCAACTTCTTATTAGCTGCCTCCGGTTTATGCCATATTCTCATTTCTCAAGTCTCAACAATAGACCACGCAATTGTTTTGTTTTGTGCAAATTTTCTCCCAACGTAAACCTGCGTTTGTGAAAAATGCTGTTGTTTTGTGGTAGGTAGCGATCGTCAACGAAGATAAAAGGAACAGTAAAAAATTTATTCCGAAGCTCAATTAAGAATTTGTGCAAAAGCTAAGTTCGTGTTAGGATTTTTTTCCATGAGGTTAAAATAAAATAAAAAATTGATAATTAAAAGTGTTATATATATTTTAAATAATAAAAAATTATTTAAATAAAAACATTTATTCTTTCATAATACTAAGTTTATCTATTAATTATTATTTACCTCATGTAATACACAAAAAAATTATTATTTTATGTAATCAATATCTTTGAATATATATTTTAAATGATAAATAAACATATTAATATATAAATATATGTTGAATTTAAAAGCAATTTAAATTTATATGTAAATATTAAAGCATAATTTGTTTGAATCAGAGATTTAATTTAAATATATACTAAAAGTATTATTTTAAATTTGAATTATTAATTCACAAAATCAATTATTTTAATTATATTATTCAATCAATAATATTTCATATAATTTTAAGGTTATCATATTTTTATATAGTTAAAATTTTGAGACATTGACTAATTATTATATTATTAAAAATTTTAAATTGGATTATTTGTTGTTATAATTATTAATTATATATTATAAATAATAGTTATAAGAATTTGAATTTGAATTGAAACTAAAATTAGAATAGGAAAAAGAGTAAGTTAAAAATTAAAATGCAAAATATGAGTTTTTTATTTCAAGGGAGAGGAGTGATGCTATTTTATTTTGTTTGGTCAGAGAAGGGGAAGAAAAATTACGTTGTATTTATTTTGTTCACGGTAGGGATGACAATATGTAATGTTATAAAGGAGAGTGTCCGCCAAAATGACCAACAAAGCAACAAATAAGCGGAGTATTTACCCATAAAATAGGTATGCGTATTTGTATGGGTATGACTAATTATATACACATATATATTATTAACTAATTAAAATTACTACAAGAATGTGGGTTTTTAGACGCGAAAATGTAGTGACAACCATCACCTGTCACTAGTAGCGACGGCCCAGCCGTCGCGACTCCGTCGCTACATCATTAAATGTGAAATTCAACGCGTAATTGTGCAATTAAAACTTGTGATGGCCCGGCCATCGCTACGTTGTCGCTATGTTTTATACTGTAGCGACGGTCGTCGCTAAAATTAAAATGCCATTAAATTTTGGTTGAAAATTCATGTTTGGCGCGGCTACATCACGGTTGTGACGGCTAGGTCGTCACTACGTTATGGTTTAACGTAGCATCGGCCACGACCGTCGCTAGGTCATCCGTATTAATTGCTTAAAAATTCAAATTTGGCATGCGCTTGTGACGGTCACGTTGTCGTTACATGATTTTTTAACGTAGCGACGGCCATGGCCATCACTACATTTAAAACATACGCGCACAAAAAATTTTCCCCCTCCCTTCCCCCATTCTTCTTCACCTTCTCCCCCCGCCGCACCCTCCTCTCCCTCTTCTCTGCAACCTGCTTCCTGCCCCCTCCCATCCCTCCCTGCTTCACTGCCCCTCCTTCGTCCCTCCCCCTCCTTCCCTGCCCCATTTTTGTGTCTCCCTCACCATTCTCGCCGCCCCTCACCGTCATCTGTCGCCCCCTGTTGCCGTCTGCCATCACCGTCCGTGGCCAAGCTTCTACTTACAGCAATCTTCAATCCATGTAAGTTCTGTGTACTAATTATTATAAATATTAATAAGTGTAATTAGTAATTATTAGTGCATAAAATATTAGTAATTATTAATTAGTTGATAATAGATTAGTAATAATTATTAGTAATTAGTAATTATTAATTATTAGTAGATAATAGAACTTATATAGATTGGTAGTAATTAGTAATTATTAATTATTAATAATTATTAATTATTAGTAGATAATATAAATAATGTATATAGATTAGTAGTAATTAGTAATTATTAATCAGTAATTTATATAAATTAGTATTAGATAATAGATTAGTAGTAATTAGTTACTAGTAATTATTAGTAATTACTAATTATTAATTATTAGTTTTAATTAGTTACTAATAATTAGTTTTATTTGATTTAGAAATGTTTGTAGGATGATTATTATTATTTTGTTTGTTTATGTTTCATGGGTATACTTTTTATTGTTTAGGGTTAAATTGTTTTAATTATGTATATAATTATTAGGTAATTATGTCTCGTATACATGGTCGAGGTGGACAGAAGGTTCTACCAGTTAGAGGGAGGTTCATCCCTCCAGGCAAGCTTAATGCACAGGCAGCTCGCGCATGTCGGGAGAGGACCAACCTTACCATCCCTCATCAACTGCCGGAGCAGCCTTCTTCTTCAGCCCCTCCACCGTACATGCAGCCTACCCCTGCAAAATATTACCCGACATGATGCGTCTGACCAGCCAGCATTCGAGGGCATAAGGTTCATCCCTATACCGGGATATCATGAGATTGTTACAAAGGTGCAGGATGAGCTTCCACATCTCTTTGAGCCTGAGGACAACGCTCAACCTAAGGCCGACGCTCAGGCTAAGATTGATGTCGAGGCTGATGTTGAGCATGTTGGGTATCGGGGTGCCAACTCTAGTACTGCTCATGAGTGGGATCCTCAAGGTAGGGTTATTATCCGACCTTATGGAAGATGGTGAGTTTCTACAATTTTTTTTTACTTCTTTTGAATTGTTAATATTGAATTTTTATAAGTTTTTAGAGTTAATATTGAATTTCTTTATTTGTAGTTGGGTGCCTAACAACCCCTCATCACAGCCATTGGTCATGCGATCCTATCATAATTCCAGGGTCCTCACTATTTGTGGGAGGTCACCCTGATGGATGTGAAGGACAAGTGGTGGGAGGAGTTTGCGGTAAAATGCCTTCATTTACATAATTGTATTAACGTTACGACATTTTCAAATAATTACCATGATATTTTTTTTTTGCAGAGAAAAGTTACCTAGGTGCCTAAGGATGAGGCCCAAATTAAGAAGGTGTACGAGCAGAGGATTACTAGACGCCTTCGAGATATGCTCAACAAGGCCCGGGCGAGTGGGACTAGACCTACCTGGTGTGGTGAGGAGGCCTGGGAGGGTCTTTTGGCCTGCTGGGCCTCTGATGAGTTCAAGGGGAAGTCTGCACGTAATAAGACCAATCGGGCTTCTCGTCGAGGCGGAGCGGTCCACACCATGGGCCGTAAGGCTCATATTGAGGTGGCTCTGGATATGGTGTGTGTAAACCTTTTTTTTCTATAATTTCTTTGTATTTGTAATTAAAATAATTTATTAGTGTAATTTTTCTGTGTAGGCTCGAGAGAGATCAAAATGAGTTTTTTGTGGCTACCCACACAAAGAAAGATGGTGGCTGGGTAGATGATCGGTGCGGTCCACATATGTAAGGAAAATTATTTATACCAGTAATTTTTATATAATTTGATATAATTGTAATAGAATAACTAACTAATTATAAGTTCATCCCTATTCAACAGATAAATTATCAGGACCGCTTGAGGGAGATGGAGTCACAGATGGGAGACAACTTCATCATTGATGTATCTACCAAGTTATAGATATGGAAGGATGTTGTTGGTGGCAAGACTCGAGGCCACTGTTATGGCACTGGGGACTTGTCAACATTCGACCTGGTGTGACCATCCTCACTCAGGAGTCTTGTCTCGACATTCGTCTGAGGAGGCATTGAGGTAGGAGGTCATTGAAGCAAAGCTGCACGCCAACCAAGCTAATGAGAGGGTTGATCAATGTCAGTCAATGTATGCACGCTTGGAGGAGGACTTCGCATGGCTCCGACGACCTGGATGGTCGCAGCGCAGGGGCTCTGCCAGTGTCAGTCAGGCGCACTCGCACTACGGCGACGACCTGGATGACCAGCCCTCGATGATGATCGTGGCCTACCACCTCAGCAACGCCTCGCCATCAGCCATGATTTTTTTATTGACTTTACGTTGTGTACAGATTTTTATATGTACTGTTTATATATATTTTTATTTTCTATATGGGTGCTTTTATATACTATTTATTATTTTTCTTTATATTATAAATCATTAACAAATATGATATAAAATTTTTAAATAAATAAAAGATTTAAATTTCTCAAATGATTGAACCGTAAATCCATAAATTAAAATAAAATTAAATATAGACCGTAAATTTAATTTTAAAAAAATAAATTATTAGCGAGGGCATGGTCATCCGTCGTTATGTAGTGACGGCTTAGCAACGGCCATTTAATCATTTGATGTTGGGACGGGCTTCAGCATAGCGACGACTTTAGTGTCGGGTTAGCAGACGCTATGTAGCGACAGTTGATTTTACTCTTGCTACTGTATTAACGACGAGCATAATAGCGACGTCCGTATGGTCGTCATTAATTATCTGGTAGCGATGGTTCTTAATCATACACACACAGAAACTCACACATATTATTCTACATTTAATCATTATATTATTCATTTTATTTAATAACATTATTGTGTTATATTTTAAATTAATTAAATGATTTTGTGTGCAATATTTTATAATTAAATTGGAATTATTTTTGAATAATTTTTTAATTAAGTTATAATTATTTTTTAATTAATATTCTTTTTATTGATTTTACATAATTAATTAGACAACCATATGTGTAAGCTTTTGGGGTAAACTACTGGCACAAAAATTTTAATTTTTCATAATCTTATCAGTACTGTATGTAATAATTACCCTTAAAAATGTTATATTTTTAATGTGTGTGTTTCTCCCACAACTTTAAATTTCCAAATCAATCAATAGCATGTTTGGGAACAGATTGGCCCACCTCAAATCCACATCCATTTCAATCCAACTATTAGTGTGTTTGATTTAACTTAAAATCACGTTTCAAACGTGAATCAGACCAACGCTACTTTCTGTAGCGTTTGTCCATATATATCCACGTTTGAAACGTGGTTTTGGGATAAATCAAACACACACTATGTGTATGTTTAGATTGCAGTTTGAAATATTAGATGTACGTTTGCAAATGTAAAATTCTTTTTGAGTATGTTTGGTTTTTCATTCAAAATTGCGTTTGAGTACAATTTTCATTTTAAATCCACGTTTAAACCAACGTAACTCCATGTTGCTTTTACAAACTTACGTTTGCAAACGTAAATTAGGTTTAAACTTACGTTTGCAAACATAAGTCAGATTTAAACCAAAAGTGGATTAGAAACGGCCACACAAACATGCACTTAGATAACAGAACAACCTGGATCAGACTACACCGGTCCGGATTTACCTAGGGGCTAAAAGGGTCGACCCGCATTTAAACAAGCATTTCATTATTTAATTTTTTATATCAGTTCGTGTGTCATCTCCACCCCAATACCTCACTCCTTTCACATGCCCTTATAATAAGTATTGGAACCAAAAAAAAAAAAAACTTGATTGTAAAATAAGAACCAATGCGTTAAATAGAAATTACTGTGTACTCTTGCGATTTTACAGCTAAATAGAAATTATTTTCATGACTGGTTTAAATTAATGAGCAGAATTGGTAAAAATAACTTTACTAAAAAAATATATATTAACACTGATATAACAATTTATTTCATTCCTTTCGTTTAGTTTTTCTCTTGTTTTATAAATGTTAACCAAGATTTTTTAATGCTTGAAAATTAAGTATATTGCCTCTAATCTAAATTTGAAAGTAATAGAATGAAATAATTGTTGAGCCGTGGCAGGGCAGGAATTTAGCTAACCAGAACTTTCTTAGTTTAAAAACAAAAATAGTTGACGCGTGGAGTAGAAATAAAAATATAAAATAGATAGTTGATGCTTGGAGTATAAAAGGGTGATACGCGAGGAATAAGATTATTAACAGGTTGGTGCACAATTTCACATATAAGTTTTTGCTTGCCACCAAGTTAGGCACCGATTGCACCAAACGCTTATCGTGGCACACCACTCGTCAGTCACATTTGTTGTTAGGCGCCACACCCATTTGCCAATAGGCAATAGTGCATTAGTGCTAAATCCATATACAAATACACCAATCTCTAATTTCCAGAAATATTTATAAGGTTTCTTATTACTTAAGTGTTTGTTGAATAGTGTTAATAAGTTTTTTTTTAAAGAGAATTTTAGCATAGACCAAGAAAAAAAAGTGGTTTATGATAAACTTTATCATAAATAATATAATTTTAATAATATAAATTTTATTAAAATTATTAAGAATATATAATAAAATTAAATTTACTTTAAATAATAATAAAAAAGAGGTCTATTGTACATTCAAACTTATAAGTATCCAGCACCAAAAAAAAACTTATAAGTATCTACCTTAAAATTACTCTTTGTTCAGTCATGAGTTTTCGTATCTCGTATCCCTATGAAATGGTAAATCTTATTTTTTTCATTACATTTTAAATGTGTTTCAAGATAATGGTGCACACCAACGGGGGTTGGTTCAAGTGGTACACTAATCTCCCGTGGAGCATACCTGTAATTAAACCAAAAAAAGATAATGGTGCACACATTAAAACATATATGTCTTCATTATAATTAAAGTTCTTATTAATATATATTGTATCTATTTGATACATTATTTTTTTTTTTTTTGCTAAGCTTTGATACATTATTTTTCATACTATAGTTTTAATGTTATTTAAACTTTTAAAATGATAAAAAAGGAAAAAAATTATGGTACTTAAAGAATGAATATATATATATATATATATATATATATATAATATGTCATCTTTTATCTTCTAAATGTGAGGAAGTCACTTTAGTTATTTTTTAATGGATAAAATAATTTTTTAGTCCCTATAAAATATCTGAGTTTTGATTTTCATCCCTGGAATTTTTTTTATTTCATCCTTATAAAATATTTAAGTTTTTTTCAGTCCTTGGTATTGATTCTACTGTTAATTGTGGATATTTTGAACATCTATAATAGTGACCAATACTTGAGAAGTACCCTGGTACATTATATAAGAGTGTTACCCTCCTTAAACTCATTCAGAGAATCAAATTTCATGCCCGACTTGAACTAAATTTTTTGTACATTTCATCCTTCCTATATATCATAAACAATCTTTGAATGAGTTTAAAGATGCTAGCAATGTTGTATAATATGTCGGGGTGCTGCACATATGATTATTGACTGTGATGAGCATTAGACACATCCCCATTTAACAGTAAAATCAATAACATGGACTAAAAAAATAACTTAAATATTTTATAAAGATAAAAAAAATTGTAGGGACGAAAAATAAAATTTGGATATCTTATAGGAACTACAAAATTATTTTACCCTTATCTAATTCATTGTATAATGATGGTACACTAGGAGCGAAAAAAGTTATTCCCTCCACTTCATATTTTTATTTTTTTTAATTTTATTTATGTTTTGAAATTTTTATTGTTTTATAAATTTAGAATGAATTTAATTTTTTTACAATTATATCTTTATTTACCAAATAATGGTTGGTTATTGTGGAAGACGGGTTTTACCTATAAGGCCAGGGTTCAAATCCTGGAGTATTTACTTATAGGAGAGTTTTACCTAACTTTAGTATTTTAAAATTATTTAGACGATGTCTTAATTCTTATGGAATTCATTTTTCCTTTATAATGAAATTTCAGAATTATCGCACCATCGCAATAAAAGTATGCCTTCAAACACATAACTAACATTGGTAGATTCATTTGTTTCTTCTCATATGCCACATTTTTTTATCTTTGAACTTTAAGTTCAAGAATTTAAACTTATTATACACGAAAGTATAATATAATCAATTTTTTAATAAATATCATTTATAAATCTGAAAAATATTATTTTACATTTTACATATATATATATATATTTAAATATATGAAATTACTTTTAAATTTACATTTAAAAAGTTATTTTTAGCTTTAGTTAAAATTTATTTCTTAAAAAATCTTATGTTAGTACTTTTCATGATTTTCTTTTTCCAAATATCCTTATCTATGCTCTACAAATCTGGAAATAGTTAAAAAATTAAATATAAAAATTAATCACGTAAATTAATTAAATTGTGAAAAATAAATTATAAAATTAATCACGTAAATGTGAAACTATTTAAATTAATTTAATTTTAAATTCAAAAAATTACAAAGCTTGGTTGGGGCTAATGGAAAAGGTTAATGCTCTTTGGGTCAGAGTTTTTCACAGTAAATATGATGTGGGATCTGGTGCTATCCCCATGGTCAAATGACCCTAAAATGCCTCTTTGACATGAAGAAGGTGCTTGTGGTGGAGTGTTGTGTGATGTTTCCTGCTATTGGTAAAGTGAGTTTTCTCATAATTTAGGCTCAACAATCATTACAGTGACCAAGTTGTAGGGAATTTTTGTGAAGCTTTCAATCCAAAGTGAGGATAAGTTTGTTTTGGTAGAGAGCGATTCAAGGATTGTGGTGGATCTATTGCAGAGAGGGTTCCATCCTAATCACCCATGTCATACTTATAACATCTCGGTTTTCATAAATCAAGTTATATATGAAAGTAGGAGTAGTAAAGAGTTTTATAAAAGAAACTAGGTAAATAGAGGTTTAAAACTGCATTTAATGGCATAACACTGCCCCTTGCTCGCTTAATTAGAAATGGCTCGCTTGAGCAAGGGAGAATGGAAATTTGGAAGTTCCATTATGAAGGATTTTCGCTCAAGCGAGAGCATTCTCACTTGGGCGAAAATATCAGTCAAAATGGGAAATTTCGTTGCTGATATTTTCAGCTTGAGCGAGGGCCTCCTCGCTCAAGCGAAAAAGAGGCAGAGCAAGGGGTGCTCTCTGGACGATTGTTGGATGCCAAATCCCCGGTGCCATAACAGCGACCATGTGCCTTGCCACCAACAACATCCTTCCATATCTGTAACTTGGTGGACCCGTCTACATCACGTTGCCCTGTGATGGAGTTGTCCCCCATTTGTGACTCCACCTCTCTCAAATGGTCCTGATAATGCGTCTGGTGAATAGCGAAAAACTTATAATTAGTTACTTATTCTATTCCAAAACCAACTTATATATATATATGTATAGATATATCGTTAGTATAGACGTCAAATGCTTACATATGTGGAGCGAGAATGCTCATCTACCCAAACACCATCTTTCTTTGTATTGGTGGCGACAAAAAAATCATCCGGATCAATAGCCCTCATAAGTTGTTAAGCCTACACAAAATATTACACAAATCACATATTTTTATAACACATAAATATTTTTATGGAAAAGTAGGTTTATACATACCAAATCAAGAGCCACCTCTATTTGAGCCTTGCGGCCCGTCGTGTGGACTACTCCGCCATGACATGAAGTCCGGTTGATCTTATTACGAGCAAACTTCCCCTTTGAACTCATCAAAGGCCCAATAGGCTAAAAGACCTGCCCATGCCTCCTCACCAATCCAGATAGGCCTAGTCCCACTTGACCGGGCTTGGGTGAGCATATCCCAAAGATGTATGGAAATCCTATGCTCATAAAAAGAAATAATAATTATGGTAAGTATTTACAAATGTCAAACTCCTTCCACCACTTGTCATTCACCTCCTTTAGGGTGAACTCCCATAAATAGTGAGGACCCCAGAATTGTGATCATATCGCATAAGCAAGGGCGTATCCAAGCAGGCTAGCAGGGGCCACGGTCCCCCCTAGAAATTTTTAAATTTTTTATTAAATATTTAGGTCCTGTATAACATATCTCATTAACTATTACTTCGGCCCTAAAATTTCGTAGATTTTGTAGTATTAAGTACTTCTATATGTCTCTTGTTATTTATCTTTATTTTGTTTTATTATTTTATTTTTTATATTGATTATTTTTTCTTATTTAGAGATGATACGATAATATTCAAAATATAGATAAAATTTGATTAGAAATATTGGTTATAAAAAATAATTTGATTAGAAATATTAGTCTATAAAAAGTAAAAAGATCAAAAGGGGAAGCATACGAGCATTACAAAGAATAGGAAATGTAACATCCTAATTTCGTGAACTTAAAAATAATGCCCGTTGGAAACACATTTCCAAGTTTATGAATTATTTCGTGTCATTATCGATATCGACATACAATCAACTACATAAACTTGCTTAAGTAATCCAACGTTTACATAAGCGGAAGTTAACCATACAAAACTCAAGTGTATAATTTAAATGGCACTTGGTGGCTTCAAATACAACATCACTATTCCACATGGAATTTCCAATTACCACTATACAATTATACTAAAAGTCTCCCTAGGGCAGCATAGGCAACCCAGGGGACAAATCCCGCCATTAAGCCTCCAAGTCGTCTAGCCCTACTTCTGACAGAAACTTCCTGCACATTAAGATGAAATCCACAACGTGTGGTGAGACTTACGTCCCAGTGAATGTGATCATGCATACAGTGTGGGGATTACAGGCAAATGAGAATGCAACAATTCAACAAGTGGATACATAATCATGTAGTCATGCATATCACAATGAGTAAATCAATCAAATCCTCCACAAGGAGCAATCCGGTGTTTAACCCACACCAAGGTGTCTTTTCACTATTACATGATTTGATCGCTCTGCATCGTGACCAAGGGTCTTCGTCCAGGGACACTTATATGATTAAATTTTATTATCAAACATAGATGCAATGCATGTCATCAATTTAATTGAGGATCCCCATTTCCCTCTTGGCCGAGAGGTCCATGTGATTACCTCGTTCCTCTTGTTATTAGATGGTCCGAAGACCCTGTGATTGGTATAAAGACCCTATGATTGGTCCAAAGACCCTGTGATTTATCTCTTTGGCCATAGGCCTATGAAAAAGTTTGTACATGAATAGGATTTTTGAAGACATGAGAGTATGTTTCATGATATGCATACATGTTCTTCCTATGCGAAATAATGATATTATCGCAATCAAAACCTCATAATCAATAATCATATAGAAATCCTAACCTCTAGGATCTAGGGTTCAACCAACAATCAAGAAGTCAAGACCAAAACACATTTAAACCCTAGATCAAGCTCAATCAATCACAAGAAAATAAAGGAGAAGAGGAAAGGAGGAGAGGGATCATGAGGGAGCCTCACACATGATGAAAAGTGAGTGGGTGACCTGCACACACCTCAAGAACAAGAATGTAGGTGTTGGAGGGGTGGAGGATGGTGGTTCCAAGCCCCTCTCTAGGTTGGGGACCTCAAGCTAGGCTTCTTCTCCTTCTTCCTCTTCGTTCTCCTCTGCTAGGGCGCCAAGGGGGATATGTGGGAATGCAATTAGAATGGGAAAATAACTCTAAGAATATGTTTTATAGAACAGGATTCGCGTTTTCTCGCTCAAGCGAGGATTTCTCGCTTGAACGAGCCACTAAAACCTTCTCTGGTCGCACGTTCTCGCTCAAGCGAGGATATTCTCACTTGAGCGAGACAAAGTAAGTGAGAAAACTCTGAAATTGCGCTCAAGCGAGAGGTTTCTCGCTTAAGTGAGAAAACCATAAATGAAATCCCTTTGTTTTACTAATATGGTCGCTCAAGCGAGAGATTCCTCGCTTGAGTGAGAATGAGAATCCAAGGAGCGAAAATGAGACAGTAACCCTATCATGTAGCATATCAAACTGAAGTCCCGAATCTTAGCTTTTTAATGCAAGTTGAAACACCTCAATCGTCCACCTAGAACTTTAGATATCATCAAATGAATGGACAAAGGTCATTAGGCTTAAAATCTGAAATTAAGCAACAACTTTAATTGAAGCCCAACGACTAGGCACATACCACGTGAACAATGGTATAAATCATCACTTCACTCCAATTACCTTAATCAAATCCTATCTCTCTACTTTCCTTCACCTCCATAGTTTACATTTTCGAATCTTAACTTTGTTTCCCTTAAGTCTCTTCAAAATAGGTATTCATAGCTTAACTCTTGATTCCTCCCTTAAATTCTATCTAACACTCTAAACTCTAAATAAATTTCCGATCATCTCTCTTACTTTATTCCTGAACTCCTAAATTCTCCTTCTACGTCTATCTTCCTTCTCTTGGTGGAATTCACAACCTAAGGCTTCCACTATATTTTCTAGGTCCTGATTTTGGGATGTTATGGGAAAGAAGGGAGAAAATATCATTAGGTATCATAATATAACATTAAAAAAGATTTTGTTTGATTTGAATATGCTTTTTAGAATTACATGATAAGAAAAACTAAAAACTTGATTTGCAATTATTTGAATAAAATAGAAGATTTAACGAAAAGGCAGTTGAAATTCTTATACTCGACTCAACTTTGGATCCCAAAGACTCTTTGAAATCATTTGATATTGAACAAATTTGTCAAATTGTTGAGAAAATTCATACAGATGAAGGAACGAAGAGTTTTATTTAAATAAAATTTACTATTCTTAAATGAAATTATTTAATATTTTTATCATAAATTTTAATATTTTATTCCAACCCCCCAAAGAAAAATTCCTAGCTACGCCCCTACGCATGACCAATGGACTCGATGGGGGGATTGTTAGGCAACCAACTACAAAATAAAGAAATTCAATCTTAACAAATATTTATAAAAGTAAAAGCATTTGTTTATTTATACAAAAGAAATGAATGTAATTAGACAAACTCACCATTTTCCATATGGTTAAATAACAAGCCTACCTTGAGATTCCCTCTCATGACCAAGTGACCAACACTAGTGCTGGGACCCAGACCTCAGACATGCTAATCCTCATCCTCGGGAAGAAACTCGGGTGGAGGGGTAGGGAATCCCGGAGTAGGGACGAACCTCATGCTATCAGATGGTGGATGGTCTGATGCAGTAGGTTGGACCACTGGTTAAGGGGTAGGTTGGACCAATGGTGGAGGGGTAGGTTGGTCCTGTGGTGTAGTGGTAGGGGTAGGATGGACATGTGGAGTATGGGGCAGGGGTAGCAATCCTATCGCGACGATGACGAGCTGCTTGTGCTATAAGCTCACCTGGAGAAATTGACCTCATCCTAATAGGCGGAACCTTTACATCACCTCGACCACATGTACACATCTAAAAAATATAAATAAAATTAAAACTAAAACAAAAATTAATTACATAAATAAATCCTAAACATATTCACTTAAATAATTAACCTAAACCTTACCACATAATTTCACTACATAATTATTTAACAAAATAAATAAAAATAATAAATTTAAATATAAAATTAGAAAAAATAAATTTATATAATTTTTTAATTATAAAATAATTTAAATATATAATTATTTAATTTATAAGATGATGGTTAGGGAACCAATTAAGAGTTATGAGTTTTAAGGGAACCGAGAAGGGAAAAACTAAGTATTAAGCCAAACCTGACTGTAGAGTTAGCATAGGAGGAATCGCACCCGGTGGTAGAAAGGCTAGCATGGTGAAGAGGTGAGGAAGGAAGTAGAGACATTGGAACAAGGGAATAGAGGAGCATAGTCTCATGGACACTTAGAACCCTTAATGTTAGCCTTATTGGAGCGAGTGGATGAGTTATAGCATGACTCATGTAAAGTTTGCCACATTAGGCTTCAATCAAGGTTATTGCTTAATTTTGGGTTTTAAGCCTAATGAACTTGGTGCATTAATTTGATAATATCTAGAGTTATGGGTGCCAATTGAGCGAAAAATCTACAATACTCCAGGAGTAGGTACTCCTTCCATTTAAAATCAAACACCTGACATGATTAGTTATGCATCCCCAATTTTAATTTAAAAAAAAGAAGTTAAAAAAAGAAAAAAAAATTGTCAAATAATGAAGGGAGAGTACTGAGGAGTGGGTACTTCTGGAGTACAAAAAATTTGTTCCCAATTGAGGTGATTCCACTTGCATTAGAAAGCTAAGATCCGAGGCTTCAGTTTGATATGCTATAGGATAGTATTCCGACCCCATTTTCACCTCCAAACAGCAAGTTTGCGCGCTTGAGCGCGCGCAACTCAGAGAGTCTGCGCGCTTGAGCCTGCGAAACTCAGAAAGTTTGTGCTCTTGAGCGCGCGCGTGCAGTTTTTGTTGAGAAACTCTGAGAGTTGCGCGCTTGAGCGCTTGAGTGTGTCTCTGTCTTCTTTAAACGAGCAGAACCACCCCTTCTTCTTCATTTTTATTATTCCCTTAGGGTTTTAGAGAGGGGGAGGGTTCTAGAGAGAAAGTGAGAGAAAGAGGAGCAAAGCTAGCTTGGAGCCTTCCCCGCCACCCCTTGGAGGTTGGATTCACCTTCCCCTCCATCCTCTTCTCCATTTGTGCTCCATTAGAGGTGAGTAAAGCTCACACACTTCGATTCCATCTTGTAAATGTTCTCCCTTATGAGCCCTACCTCTTATCTTCCCTTTCTTGAGGTTGTATGTGATTGTTTAGGACTATTTACCTATTGATTTTAGTTGTATTGAATGTTTGAAAGAGATTGAGCTAGGTATCCCTATCTAGGGTTTGGAATTGGGAATTTTGCTAAGTTTAGGCACTATTTATTGCTTGTGATGAATATTATGAGCATGCTGATTGTATTCCATGCATTGGTGGTGATTATACTAGAGATTTTCATTTAGGGTTTGATTTGGGGGTTTTATCCTTAGATTCACATGTTTGGGGTGGTGTTGTTACCATGGAAAATATTTAGATCTATTATGTGGTGTATGTTATCTGTACATGTGATATTGTTGTCTTGTGGCATTGCATCTTTTTGGCCTCTAGCCCAGTTAAGATTGGGAAAATGAGTTTGGCTTCGGCCTGAGAAAATGAGTTTTGGCTTCGGCCTGAGAAAATGGCTTCGGCCCGAGTAACCTAAAGAGAAAAGATTGATTTTAGAGTTTGAGTTAAGACGGGGTGATTAGTACCCAGTGGTGGTGATTAGTACCCAAGGAAGACGTTCCTTGTAGTCTGAGCTCAAGTCTAGCCACATCGAGTTAAGTGATAAGATCTCGCCTGTCGGGTAATGCAGATCATGCATGACATATTTGAGTTGGGTTTGCATTTATATGTTTAAATCGAGTTGGAATGATATTAGAGCAGATTATGTATGATTTTGCTTAGCTATGAGTTGCATTTATATGTTATCCCAATTGAGTTAAGATATGATGTGATGATGGAAGGTGATTAGAATAGTTATGTTTGAATTGTGGAATTGTGTTGGGTGTTGCATCTCATATGCCTACTTTCTCCACACTGCTTGTTGCATGCTTGGCTCATTGAGACACCAGTCTCACCCCACGCTGCGAGATACATTTTAATTATGCAGGATGTTCTGGCTGAATGCTTGGATGGAGATTTGAAGCCCTTGGGGTGGATCCTCCCACCCCCAATTTTCAGTTAGAGGCTGTGAGGGACTAAGAAGTATTTGGATTAGATTATGTTGTATTAAATTAGAAACTTTGTATTTATGATTGATTGTTGTTGTGAGCCACTGAGTGGCATATGGATTATGAGATGTATGTTGAAATGATGTATTCAACTTATGTAAACATTGGACTTACAT
The DNA here is from genome assembly GCA_026901365.1 of Sesbania bispinosa. NCBI lineage: Eukaryota > Viridiplantae > Streptophyta > Magnoliopsida > Fabales > Fabaceae > Sesbania > Sesbania bispinosa. Next base: position 330,207 of record QLOH01000704.1, on the reverse strand, counting down.
TAAGATTTTGAAGTCTGTTTGTCATGATACCGTTAATGAAGCGAAACAATTTCAGAAATTTGATAATAGTGTCTCCAACGAGCATTATCCTTGAATTAAGAAATTAGGACGTTACAGTTTGCATCTAATTTGCTGCTTTTTTGTGTTAACCACATGTATCCCCTATTACCAAGGACAATCTTGTTCGGGACTTAGTCACAGTTAAGGCTTCTCACTCCTCCCTAGGAATGTGTTTAGTGGGGATCGAATTTGGGAGCGCTTCCCACAATCTCAGCCTGCGTTACCCATTGAGCCACAACTCTTTGGTATCTAATTCGCTGATTTGTTGTAGTGATTATAATTTTTTTAACAAAATTAACTTATGGTATAATCATATATATATAGTAGTAGAATTTGAAGAGTATATATTAAAATTTTATATAGATCATGGTGTTTTTTTTATCCTTTTTTAATAATATTGTTAACTATACATAGTACTCATGCAATGATAAAAAAATAATGAAGATAAACATTTCATATAAATAAAAAATGGTATAAAAATTATATAAGATAATCAAATGTATTTCAATATTTCTATCTTCATATGATTTGATTATTTAAATATTAATATATTCATGACATGAGCATAATTCCCTCCTAAGAAAGATATATGTGGTTCATAAAAAGTCATTTTAAACCTATAGTTAAAAACTTGACTTAACTTTTAAATTTACTATAATCAATATATAAAATAATAATTTCATCATAATAGATGAAAATATTTAACATGATTTTAAATTTTATATTTCTAATTAAAAAATATGTTCATATAAAATACTCCACTCGGTCCTTTTTATAAGGCACTTCCTACAAGTTTTTGCGGTCCTTTTTATAAGGCACTTTACAATTTCAATGTAGCATTTATTACCATTTTCCTTATTTACCCTTATTATTTTTAATGTCTTTCCAATTATCAAATGGTAGTGAAGTTAGTTAATGATATTAAACAAGGGTAAAACTAAAAAGTTAAACTATTTTTTATAACTCTGATAAAATTAATTAATTTTAACCACTTTTATTGATATGTGTAATTCGATTAAGTGTGTCTTGTAAGAAGGACCAGGGGGAGTAGTATGGAAAAAAAACCCTTGTTGAGAGAATTAGTTGCACCATGATGTGTATGTTCTTGGAAGGAGTAGGCATCACAATGGGCCAGGTCGGGGTGGGTTTTCCTCTCCCTTTCACCGTAAAAGTCGGGGCGGATTCGGGTTTAAAGAAAGATGGTATGAAATTATGAAACTCAACCCCATCCCCGTGGATCATTGTCAGATTCGAGAAAACCCGCACGGATCTCACATTCTCAATTTATTTATTTATTTTATTTATTTTTAATAACTACAGTACATGTTTTTAAATAAGCCATATGTATCTAATATATCCTAATTCAAATGACATGTTAATATAGATATTGAGAATTTTAAAAAATGATAAATTATATTATATTTTAAGGAAAATATATAAATTTGTCTTTATTATTTAACTATTAGTATAATTAAAATTATTTAATTAATATATCGCAGCGGGGGCAGGTTCTTGCACCCTCAAACCCTTCTCCTACCCAATTAAGGTGGGGCGGCGACGGATCGGTACCTACAGGTTTGAGTTTGATTGTTGTGACACCCTTCTATCCCAAACTCTTATACGTTTAATAAATCGAAATATAAAAAAAAATAACGTCCCACGATGGGTAAAAGGTTCACATACTCTCTTATTAAAAACCTCATTAGTTCGAAAACAACTCAATTAAAATGAAATAGAACTTAAAAGTATTCCAAATATTCATGCAGCGGAATCTCCAGAGAAATAAAACACCTAAACATCCTACTTGCCGTGCAAGGCATCCAAAACAGTTTACACCAAAAACTTTCCTAACTAGAAACATAAAGAAATAACCCTACTATTATGCCCTGATGTCACATGTATCAGAATACACTCCCTTTAATCAAACTCGACACCAGTCGTGTCATCATCAACACCTGTAAAAATATCCACATTATAACGGTGAGGAAAAAAATACTACTCATACATACATATAGGAGGCTACCCTATCCTCACCCACATATAAACAACATCATCATACATCATACCTCATACCAAAACATCAAATAATCCATCGGATAAGAATCATCTATAAATCAACATATAGCTATTCATCTAAATCAACATATAATCTCATACCATCATTCACCAAAGGAATCACATACTCACATAATACTCATTCACCATCGATATTCATAACATCATTTAATCACACAATATCATTATCAGATATAACACATGTACACCCATCATGTATGCACCAACACTTATCAACATCATTATATAACTCAATTCCATCGTTGAGTATAACACATCATCATATTTACCAAACTCATCAACTACATTATATAACTCAATACCATCGTTGAGTATAACACATTATCATATGCACCAAAACTCATCACCTCACCTACCCAAAGTTCATGACTTGGAACTCCGCACAATGGGTGCACCTCGTCAATCACTCTAGTTAATACCAAGATAGTCTACCGGAGTCACCACACACAATCCGATAGGTTGCACCCCCTCTATGGGCCCGCACAACGACATTTGGCCCTAGGTTGCACCCCCTCTATGGGCTAGTACAAATCACCCCTAGGTTGCACCCCCTCTATGGGCCCGTGCATCGAACGCCCCATCCCCTCTATGGGCCCGCACAACTCAGTTCACCTCCCGAATTGTACCCCCCTATGGGCCCGCACAATTCAGATCTCATCACATATGCTCAAGGCATCTCTCTTAAGTTGTACCCCCTCTATGGGCCCGCACAACTTAAGTAACATCATCATTAATCATATTGCATATTCACCAACCAATATGCACACCAAAATATTATCAATCATATTGCATATTCACCAACCAATATGCACACCAAAATATTATCAATCATATTGCATATTCACCAATCATTATGCATACCAAACATCATCATTCATATTGCATATTTACAATTCATTATGCATACCAAAACATCACCTATCATATTAAATATTCACCAATCATTATGCATACCAAAATCACCTATCATATTACATATTCATCAATCATTATGCATACCAAAACATCATCAACATCATTAATTATCACACCATAATCAATATAAAGCATTATCAAGCATCATCACCCATCATCAAGCACTTAGGCTCTCAAAATCCACTTTGGTAATCGATTACCAACCTCTAGTAATCGATTACCTGCAAACAAGGTCTCTGGTAATCGATTACAACCACCTTGTAATCGATTACCTGCAAGCAAACACACTGGTAATCGATTACAACATCCCTGTAATCGATTACCTGCAAACAAACTCTTTGGTAATCGATTACCACAATCCTATAATCGATTACCAGCGAACAAACAACACTTCTGGGTTGCCCAGAACACCCTGTGGTAATCGGTTACCCGCGACGCAGATCACAGATTTCACGATTTCTAACATCTATAAACCCCTCCAATTAATCTCTAATCAATTCGTTTCGATAAAACACCATTCATAATCATCAATATTCATCAAATTCATCAAAATCATCAATCTTTAACAGTTTTATATGATTTTCCCATCAAAACCCCAAATCATCAAACCCTTATTTAACCCCTTTTTCACTATTCTCATTATTCTCATTCAAATCACTCAAGATTCATCAAGAATCATTCAATCATTCATAAATCACAGTTTATATCATCCATTCTCAGTTATAACATACATCAATACGAATTTCTAGTCTTAAATCCCTACCCAAGCACCCCTACATGCATATACAAGCACCACCCTCTCCCCCACCGTACCTTAAGCGAAGATCGATTAACAGCAAGGAAGTCCCTTTCTTGGTTCTTGATGCTCACTCTGCAGCAATCCCCTTTTGAGACTCGGTTTCTCCCCTCCTTAGCGTTTCGCTCTCTGATGATTATACGAATAAGGATTAGAGTGATATAATAACCCCTCCTTACTAGAATGCCTAATTGGGCTTGGGCCCACTCTCAACCCCCTTATCTTCTTTTTAAATTTAAACTAGCTTTATGGATAAAACTAATAATAATATTAATCCTATTATTTATTCATCTATTTAATCAATTATTCCCTTTACTCATTTATTTAATTTAATTAATTACTTAATAAAATTTAGGATGTTACAATTGTCATACCTATGCAGAAGCGGGAGTACCTCCCGTGGAGGATACATGTGATTCATAAAAATCAGTCACTTTAAAACCTATAATTGAAAAATTTGAATAATTTTTAAACTTACTCTAATAAATATATAATGAAACAAAATATAAAATAATAATTTTACTCAAATAGATGAAAATAACATAATTATATAATTTTACATAAACAATATGTTCATAAAAAATAGTAACCAGTACATCATAAATTTAATTATAAATTTAAATTATTTGTATTAAGATTAGAGATTCATTAACCCAATCACTATAAACATATATAAAGTGTATGGAAAAAAAAGAGTTGGTCCCACCGCAACATGGATGTTCATGACATGACTCCCTTGGAGAATACTTATGCTTTATAAAAAAATCACTTTAAACCTATAGTAAAAAAATTGACTTAACTTTTTAATTCACTTTAATAATTATATAATGAATCAAAATGTAAAATCATAAATTTATTCAAGTAGATGAAAATAATATAATTATAAATTTTATAATTTTAATTAAAAATATCATCATTGAAAATAGTAACCAATAAATCATAAATATAATTATAAATTTAAACTATATTGAGATTTGATATCTCACTACTCAATCACTTTTTTTTTACGTCAAGGCTAAGATTGCATTATCAAAGGGAACTCTGGGAAACATCCAAAGCCACCTGGAGAGAGATACAAGAGGGGGTGTCTTCCACCCAAACAGTATCAGGATTATTACATGCAAACTTAGCTAGCAAATGAGCTGCAACATTGCACTCGCGGAATAAATGACTAGAATTAAGTGAAAGAAATCTTGATCTAAATTTAACACAGTCAACTACTAACATATGAAAATAAGATGGTCCTAACTTCTGGTGGAGAATAGCAGAAATTAGCACCTGTGAATCTGACTATGCTTCCAAATTTAAGAATCCCATATCAAGAGCAAATTGCAAGCCTTTCCTAAGGCACATAGCTTCAACTATCAATGGATCAGGGCCGCATCTGACAATGCTTGCAGTAGCACCAAGAACCACACTCTCATGATCTCTAACTATTGCAGCAGCACCCCAAATACCCCCATCCATCTTAGCTACATCGGTATTCAACTTGTATGAGCCATCCACGGGCGGCCTCCACTTGGCAATGCGCTGTTGGCGGGCAGCAGCAGGGTGCAGATCAGTTTGAAGTGCAACATGCTTGAATTGATCGCAGTACTTGATCGCATAGTTGATGGAGGATGAAATGGGAATGTCCACATGCTCAAATATAAGCTTATTCCTACTAAACCATAAGCTGTACAGGAGAGAAGCAAATAAACCACTCATATTATTCTTAGGGTCTTGAATGAATTGATCTATCAAATTGGATACGGTTGACCGAGAGAATGCATCAGGTGGAAGGGTCAGAGGGGAACGACCCCAGAATTCTTTGGCCCATGCACATTGGAGAAAGGCATTCTCAATGGATTCATCATGCTCCTGGCACCAGGGACAAATAGGATCAATGTGTAAGCCTCTTCTAATGAGTTGGACTCTAACCGGTAAGCATCCCTTTTTCATCCTCCAGAGAAGATGTTTGTATTTTGGGGCAGTTTCAAGTTGCCACAGTTTTTTCCAAAGTAACTGATCTGCAGCAGAAATACTACTCACAAGGGTTGTGTTATCTTGCAGCGGATCACAGATGAAATGGTAAGCAGTTTTGACTGTAAACTCTCCATTTTTGGTGCCACCCCAACAAAAGGTATTTGGACGGTGGTTAATAGGCAGAGGAATATTCAGAATTTGTTCGACCTCAAAGTAAAGAAAAGTAAAGGCAATTAAATCATGGTTCCACGAGTTTGTCTCATGATCAATCAAAGAAGCCACCATATTGTTAGGAGGGTTGTCATTAATAGGGGACCAGACATGATATCCTGGTTGTAAAGGCAACCACCCATCCTTCCAGATACTAATTGAAGTACCATTCCCCACTGTCCAGAATGCACCACGTTTCAAGACCCATTGTGAGGAATGAATACTTCTCCATGTGTAGCTCGGGGAGAAACCAAGTGCAGCATGGAGAAAATCAGCTTTTGGAAAATATTTAGCTTTTAAGCACTGTGACATGAGTGAGTTTGGGTGTGTCATCAACCTCCAACCTTGCTTTGCAAGTAAAGCTTGGTTGAAAGCTTGAAAGGACCGAAAACCCATCCCACCTTTGCTTTTAGGGACACTAAGCTTCTTCCAAGAGATCCAATGAATCTTCCTCTCCTTTTGCTTACTCCCCCACCAGAATTTATTTATCATTGATTCAATGGAATCACAAATAGCTTGAGGTAAAAGGAAACATCCCATGATGTAACAGCGGATTGATTGAGCAATGGATTTTATCGGAACTTCTCTTCCAGCCGTAGAAAGCACTTGTTCCTTCCAACCTTTGATCTTCTTCCACACACGCTCCTGAACAAATTCAAATATTTGTCTCTTGGATCTACCAACAAAAGTAGGGAGGCCTAAATACTTAGAATGAGTTTCAACTGCCTTAACTTTCATCCAGCTTTGGATCATGTTTTGCCTATCATGGGGAACATTTCGGCTAAATGATAACTCTGATTTATCAAAGTTTATTAGTTGTCCCGAAGCTTGTTGGTAAAGATCAAGCACTTGGAGAACAATGGAGATTTCTGGATCCGTGCTTCTACAAAAGATTATGCTATCATCTGCAAAGAACAAAGTGGGTAATATCTGGAGCGCTTCTTGCAAGACGAATGCCATGAATTGATGACTGGAGTTGAGCTTTGTGGATCAGTCCAGAAAAAACCTCAGCACAAATAATGAACAGGTATGGTGAGAGGGGGTCTCCTTGACGTAAGCCCCTCCCCGGGAATAAATAATCACAGGGGTAGCCATTTAGGAGTACTGCCGATGAGACCGAATTAACACACCGCATAATCAGATTAACCAAATGAATTGGAAATCCCATTGAGATCATTGTGGTTTCCAGAAAATTCCACTCAATCCTGTCATAGGCTTTAGCCATGTCAAGATTTAAACCTATAAAACCTCTTTTCCCTGTCTTTCTTTTACACATATAATGGAAAGTATCATAAGCAATTAATGCGTTGTCAGTAATCAATCTGCCTGGAAAAAAAGCACTCTGTTGCGGACTGATAACTTCAGGTAGGATCAACTTTAGACGATTGGCTATTGTTCTAGTAACCAATATAAGCAAGACATTGCAAAGGGAGATGGGTCTGAAGTCACGGGTGTGTTTTGATTTCTTCACCTTTGGGATCATGCAAATGTGAGTCTGATTGATAGGTCCTGGGTCCATGCCATTATTCAGAATATCCAACACCAATGTGAGACAACTGGGCCCTACAGTGGACCAAAACTTTTGGAAAAAGAAAGCTGGGAGGCCATCTAGGCCGAGAGCTGTCCAAGGTTTTAATTGATTGAGAGCTGTCAAGACTTCATTCTCTAAAAAGGGGGCACTCAATGTTTGGGCCATGTGGGAAGAGATTCGGTCGTGTACAACAACAACTGCTTCTTCTTTCCTCGAGTTGTTACCTGCTTGGAAAAGCCCAACAAAGAAATTAGTCATTATGCGAGCAATATCTTCCTCTTTTTCAAACTGCAGCCCGTTGTCATCTGAGATCATATCCACCCAATTCCTCTCCTTGCGTTGACTAGCTTTCAAGTGGAAAAATTTGGGATTTCTATCACGATGTTTTAACCATGAGACACGGCTCCTCTGTAGCCAGAACACCTCCTCTGTGTCCAGCAATTCATCAAGTTTGTCTTCTTGCTTTTTGATTTTTTGTAGAGTATCAGCTTCACCCAGCTTTGAGTTTAGGATATAGAGTTTTTCTTGACACTCTTTAATCTTTCTGGGAATATCTCCATAAATATCATCCCCCCATTTATCTAACTCATGCAGACAATGTTGCATTTTAGAAGGCACATCACCAATGGGAATACTCCAGGCTCGGGCAACACGACTAGGAAGGTCCACCTCACGGGTCCACACCTTCTCAAAACGCAGAATTCTACTCCTTTTTCGCTGACCCAGGTTGCTATGATGGAGATCTAACAGTATGGGCCAATGGTCAGAAGTGAATTTTGAAAGGTGAAAAAACTTTGCAGTTGGAACTGCATCTTTCCAGGCTTGGTTAGCTACCATGCAGTCCAATCTAGCTTGAATCAATCCATCTCCACTAATACGGTTGCACCATGTAAACTTCTCACCTTCAAAGCCAAGGCCTAGTAAACCTCAATCTTGAAGGGCATTCCTGAACATAGCTAAGTTCCCCATTGATGGGGGATTACCCCCAACTTTCTCCTGGTTTGATAGCACAAGGTTCATATCACCGAAACAAATCCATTGTCTAGCAGTATGGGCATGAGAGAGAGATAGTAGGAGCTCACATGTTTTATGCTTATTATTGGCTTCCGGGTGACCATACAGACCTGTAGCTCTAAATGTCAGTTCACCATCCTCTGTAGATAGAAGGAAATCAATATGATTTAATGATGATGATAGAATCTATATATGTACTGAGCTTTCCCACATTAGAGCCAACCCACCTCCATGATCTCTGCTGTCCCCTCTACAACTAACTGCAAAGATGTTGTTTAGGCCACTAGTGTATCTCAGCTTCATCATCTCTGTATCTTTCTTCCTGGTTTTTGATATGAAAACCACGGTTGGGCACTTAGTTGCAACAAGCTTCTTAAAAGCTCGCACTGACCGAGGGTTCCCAAGCCCTCGGCAGTTCCATGATATAGTTTTCATTGCTCTCGACAAACCTGGTGGACCAAGCTCGCCGTTGAATTATCATGGTTGCAAGGTTTTTTGGTGGGAATTTCAGGAATAATTGAGGTGTCATCATTCAGTTCTCCATAGGATTTCCTTTTAAGGCCATCTTCATGTGGCTTGTGGTTCTCCTTATTTGACCCATTATGCCCAGTATGTTCCATTCTTTTCCACGTACGAGGCTTTTTTCCTGAGGTGTTGGATATGCATTTGAGAGGGGATGAGTTTAAAGGGTGCAAACTGCAGTTTTCCTTCACACCATTGGATGAGACATTCAAACCATCACAAGTCTACTGTTGTGTGTCTAGCAAAAGACCATCATGGGTAGTCACGGGATCAGAGGCTCTTGTTTCCGCAATAATCAATTCTGTTTGGATAGTAGGTTGGGACAGGGTACCTTCTACTGTTTTATTGGTTTCCTGCTGGGACTTTTTATTCATAGTTAGAGATGATAGCTTCTCCAAGAATTCCTGAGGCAGGGGGTTTTCTTCTTTTGTCTATTATTTCCATGAGATGCAGCATGCCCCTTGTGAGTATCACCAATTCTTCTTCCAACTTGAGAAGCCCGTAACCACGGGCCAAGATTGCTCTCTTCCGAATCTTCTTTCTCCCCTGCAGATGGACTAGAGCCACATGTGTCCTCCTCATGTCCTACAATCCCACATGAATAACAGAACTGAGGCAGACGCTCATATTGGAAATATACCCACATCAACCTATCCGTCTGACTCCCAATCTGAATACCAGGTAAAAGAGGTTTTGTGGAATCGAATTCCACTAGAATCTTTATGAAAGACCCCTTTTCTCGGACTTCAAAAATTTCAGAATCTTTAACTTCCCCTAAGCACGAACCAATACGATGCCCCATTCTTGGAGTTCTACAATGAAAGGGTAACCCCAAAATCTGGACTCTGAGTGGGACAGTAGTAAATTTCAGCGTGTTAAAATCTTGATTTCTTTCCCAACGAAGGAGAGACAGCCACGAGTTGCGAAATATCCAAGGACTTCCACGTAAAATTCTCTCCATATCAGCATCCTCTTCAAAGAAAAATCGGAAAGTTTTTGGTTCCAATTCCTCCACCTTGAAGCCTTTAGGATTGCACCAGATACTTGCCAGGGCGTTTTGCAGACTGTTGACATGCACAGGTTTTTCCGTGATGATGCGCCCCACAAGACTTCGCGAACATAAAGAAACACCATCTGATATGTCTTCTTCTGTAAAAACTACAATAGGAGGTGTTTGACTACGCGACATATTGACTCCAGGAAGGGATGAATAACAATAGGAAGCGACAAAAGCACGAACAACGGAGGAAAACGCACTACGTAGCGCGTCACTGCATGAAAACGCACTACTCAATCACTTTAAACCTACATAAATTGTATGAAAAAAATCACCGTTGAGAGAGTTAGTCTCACCATGATGTGGATGTCCACAACATGAGCTAACTGCCTCATGTGGAGGATACTCGTGATTTATAAAAAATACCACTTTAAATCCATAATTGTAAAACTAGCTTAATTTTTAAACTTACTCTAATAAATATATAATAAATCAAAATATAAAATAAATTATTCAAATAGATGAAAATAACATAATTATCAATTTTATAATTCTAATTGAAAATTATGTTCATAAAAAATAATAGCCAATATATCATAAATATAATTATAATTTTTATATTAAAATTTCTATTATAAAATAGTAACCACTTCATCATAAATAGAATATCTAAATATTAGAAAATAATATACCTACACCAACAAATATATAAAATTCTTTCTCATAAATTTTGTATCATTGTGAATTCATAATGATTATGTAATTAAATATTTTGATAATTTAACCAACTATATTTAACAATATACAATAATACTTTTTCCGTTTTTTTGTATTTTTTTCTTCAACCACATATTGTTACCAAAAACAATATACAATAATACTACAAAGAATAATTTAGTGTCCAAAAATCACAAAGAATTACAAATATATATTGATATTAAAGATTTACAATAAATCATTTTTAAATAAATAAATTTCTAAAATAAATAAGTGTATGGATGTGAGTATAAAAAAAATTTAATGTGAGTCCACGTGTTTATTATATTTTTTATGCGTTTTTATGTAATAAGACAAATAAATAGGAATGAAAGTGGTAATAAATAAAAATGTAAATATTAAATAACAAAGCAATGTTGATATTAAGTAAAAATAATAAGTATAATAATAAGAGTAGTAGCATAAAACCCAATTGTTCTAAAATCATCGTTCTCGTTGTCGTTGTCCTTTTTAATTTGTTCAGAAAAAGTAAAACAATTTATATGACTAAAAAGAATGAAAGTAGATTGCTAGAAATTTGACACAGGACGAACAATTTTATTATGTAGGCACTACCTGTGATTATATTTATCTGTCATGTTTAATTTTTTTTATTTCTATTTTCCTGACTCATTTAGAACTTAGAAGTTTAAGAGAATATCGATTACATTTTTCTATTTTTACCTTTAATAAGAAAAATAATAAGTGAAAATTAATAAATAAAATAGTTGGATAAAGAGTATATCAAAAAATATAATAATTTTAATATAAATCAACATATTTATTGTATTTCTTAATCTGTGGATATGTTTTTATGTAATTAGATAGATAAATAGGAACGAAATTATAATAAATAAAAATGTATATATAAATAACAAAGTAGTGTTGACACGGGACGGACAATTTTATTATATAGGTATTACCTGTGTTTATATTTATCTGTCCTATTTAATTTTTTTATTTCTATTTGCGTGACTCATTTAGAAGTTCAAGATAATATCAATTACATTTTTCTTGTTTTACCCTTAACAATAAAAATAATGAGTGAAAATTAACAAATAAAATAGTGAGATAAAGAGTATATTAAAAAAAACACAATAATTTTAATGTAAATTAATAAATTTATTGTATTTCTAAATTTGTATATCTGTTTTTATGTAATTAAATAGATAAATAGGAGAGGAAATATGTGTGGTTATACAAAGATCCATTTGTTTCAAAACTATCGTTGCCCTTGTCCTTTTTGTATAAAAAAGAAAACAAAAAAAGTAAAACAATTGATATGAATAGAAATTAAGAGTGAGTGTAAATTGCTAGATATTTGACATAAGGAGAACGATTGTATTATATATGTACTACCTTAATTCATATTTATCTTTCTCATTTGATTATATTCTTGTTTCTATTTATACGTTCTATTTAGAAGTTTAAAAGTATTAATTATGTTTTTTCTACTCTTACCCTTAGTAAAAGATATAATAATTAAAATATTAATGAATAAAGTAAATAGATAAATGATATATTAAAAATAAACATAATAAATTTAATGTAAATCATAATATTTATTGTATTTCTTAATTTTTATTTTTATGTAATGAGATAAATAAACATGGATGAAGGTAGTAAAAAATAAATGAAAAATAAAAAATGTAAATATAGCCATTTAAGTGCAAAAATAATAAAAAGAAGTAAAAAACGTAAAATATAAAAGGAATGAGAGAAAGATGACGTGTTTCGGGCGGACATTTTTCTTATATAAGTAATAGGTAATAGATTTGCATAAACAGTTAAAAAATATTAAAAGTTATTTTTTAATAGGATTTAATAAATATACATTGTAATTGTAAAGAAGTTTTATATAGACATTCAATGGTGTGTTATCACATCATTTAATGGATATGATATCTTGTGTGTTATTAAATTCAATAAATGATACGGCAACACATCATTTGATGTCTGTATAAATCTTCTTTATACTGATAGTGTATATATATTAATTTTTTTAATATAACTAGTCTTTTTTTACGTTTAATATAACTACTATCTGTTATAGCATTGTATTTTAGAATTTTGATTTATTTTATGAGTTAGAGTATCTCTTGTATTCTCTTTTATTAATTTATTTTTACTTATAAAAAAAATTAGTTATTAATATAATTGTGCAATGCATTTAAATTTAAAACGTGTAGTTATAATTTTTTTATTTAATATATAAATTATTGTTTCTTTTGATTAATATAATTTAAAATGGATAATTTAAATTTGGTATCTAAATATTAGATGATAATTAGTTTGAATTAGAAATAAAATTTAAACGTATATAGGGTAATTTTATGATAGACCCTTTAAGGGCATCTCCAACGCCAATATTTAGAGTTGTTGCACTGACACAAAGCAACTTCACTGAGTTTCTTAACCCTTGGGGAGGATTTTAATATTTTATCATGTTACTCCCTGCAGCAATCCAAAAAGTGGGTTGCTTTGCTGCAGGCTTTTTTATTTTTTTTTATTTTAGTAAATGATGAAATATAGGGATATAAAGTATATTGTGGGGTCCATTTAAGATATTTTGTAAAGTTGTTGGGTTGGAGATAAAAAGTGTTTGAGTTGTTTGAAATAATAAAAATAATATGATAGTATGAAAAAGTGTGAAAAATTATAAAATAATAGTTTAAGAAACTTTTAAGAGTTGTTGGGTTGAAGATGACCTAAGTTTGGGTTAGACCCCACACTTTATTACTATAAAAAGTAAATTTAAATTAATAAAATATATTATTAATTTTAATACTAAATTTATACTATTTATAGTAAAAGTTTATCGTAAACACAAAATATAGGAGTCTATCTGACACGATCCCATCCTACCTCAACCAGGATGCCTCATATGCATTGCAAGGGATTAAAGATCCAATGACGGGGCCTGATATGAGCGGTTAAAGAGAGATTTGCAACTCTTGATCATTGAAGTCCAAAGGAAAGTAGACCACCGAGCAGAAGAAGAACCAAAGAAGTGGTTTAACTTAGCTCGGATTGAAGTACAAGAATGCTATCCGATCTGATAATTGGTTATGTCTGTTATCTGAATCTTAGGAGAGCCTATTTCGGGAAAGTGTATCTAATCAGATCATAACTAATTTATTTAGGATGAGATCTGTTAGAATCAATATCATGATCTCTTAGGATTATATTTTATCTTATTTAGGATTAAATCTTTTAGGATTATATTTTATCTTATCTAGAATTAAATCAATTTAAATTAGGACTGTATCTTTTAGATAGTTTATTTTAGGAAATTCCTTTGCTATATATTAAGAATCAGTTTGTAGACAGTTATTTTATCAATAAAATTTGAGTTTTCTCATTGTGAGAGCTTATCCTTTGTTCTTGGATAAAAGAACTACTTGATAACTTAGGTTCTACCAGCAGGTCTTGGTTAGGGTCTAGTTGCTTATATCTTGGTAACTTTGGTGCTTCCGACAGGTCACAGATTGTGTCAAGTTCCTATCTTTGATAGCTTTGGTGCTTCCAGCAGCTCTTGGATTGTGTCAAGCTCCTTACAGTTATTTACCGTTATTTATCGTTAATTGATCTTCAAGACGTTCCTATCTTTACACTTCCGGTTGGTATCACTATCCTAAAATTTCTCATGTATATATATTAAAATATAATTAATTGGAATTTGAATTTAATATTATAATATTAAAGGATAAATAAAAACAATAATTTAAATATCATGATGCTAGTGTGGATGAGTTCTTAAGGATTGATATAATATTTAATTAATAGTCTCACGTTCAAATTAGGATACATTTCACTACATAACTCGAACCTCCTATAAAAAATATAGGGATGAATTTTTAATATATTTATTTACTATTAAAAATAGATAAATATTTAAAAATATTGATTATGTAAAATTAATATATTTTTCGTATATTATATAAGATAAAATACTAGTTTATATTATTTTGCCCATTCTGTAGCCCCTTTAAATATGGGATAACATACCATAATCCTATATGATTGACTTATTTTTATCAATATTTTATCACATCCAAACCACTTAGAACATGTTTGATTTAAGTTGAAACATGATAAAGTCACATTTTTAATGCTATAAATAATTACGTTGAGAAATCTAAACTTGAGTTTGGACAGTTTTAATGCTAAACTTAACACATACTTAATAAGCATTTATTTAATTCCAACGCTGGATTTGACTAAATTCGGAGAAGAGTTCATAATTATTCCATATTTGATTTGATAAGATTCACAATGGAGTGCATCAGTGCATGGTTTTTGTCTCTATGATTATTTATGGAAGGAATCAATTTTCTTTATAATTATTAGATTCCAATTATATTTTCAAGATTTTTCAAATTTTATACTAAAACATAATATTTAATCATAAATGTTTGATCTTACGTACAAATTTGAAATTATTTATTGCATATTAAAGGATTAGCGATTTAAGAAATCTAAATCTTTTCGGTTTTCCAAATTGGAATATAAAATTAGGAGTTGAACAACAAGACCTAACTCTTACACCGAATAATTGACATATTCTCGTAGAACTCAAATTTTCAAGAAGTTATCAAAGGCAGAGTTTTTGTTTTTCCAAAAAATTGCGCAGTTGCTCAAAGCAAGATCTTTTCTCCAACTAAGAGGTAATCCCAACCTTCGAAAGGTTTTAGGCTAACATACCATGGTAATGGAGTTTAATTTTAAATAGCGACTATAAACTTATAATCTTATAAAGTTATTTCTTAAAAATCAACGTATTAATTGCTTTTTCTTAATACGTGTTTTTATCTGAATTGTTTTATAAATAGTATCGGAGGGAGTAAGTGCTCGATTATATATTTTCATAAATTATTATTTTCTTCATGTAACTAAATTCATCATCATCAAGTCAGATAGTAATATTGAAGATTGGACAATGAGATCAAGAAGACATCACAGGCCAAACAAACTACACAACAAAGACAGTGGAACCCTGTTGCAAGTCCTGGCCTCCTTATACCCGCAAAAGGTAGTAAAAAAACCTAGGAGCAAGGCCAAGGCTATAAAAAAACACTAAACGCCTCTTTCTTGATCTTGAAAATTCCAGTACTTCAAAAACCTTTAGTCAATGGGGAATGAAAGATTCATGTCAAAGCCCAAGTCAAAACAACTCAGAAGATTCAATTGAGTGCATAGCAGATATTGTGATTCCTGGAAACATTCCGGACATTGATTTGTTGATTGGTGACAATGACATGTTAGCAAATTTTTTTTTGGATCTACCAACCTTTTAGTCCATCTTTTTCTGTTATGCATATTTCATAACAAAAAAATTGTTATCTCCAGATATGTATCTTTCATAATTATGAGAAAAAAAATGTAGGCTTAAATATGTTTTTGGTCCCTCTAAAATACATCTATTTTCATTTTCGTCCCCCTAAAATTTTCTTTTGTCCTTTAGTCCTCCTAAAATTTTTCCTTTCCAAATTAGTCCTCGCTGTTAGAGTAGTAGTCCCTCTAAAATACACGTGTTTTCACTTTAGTCCCTCTAAAATACACGTGTTTTCATTTTAGTCCCTCTAAAATTTCCTCTATTTTTTTGTACTCCCCCTGTTAATTGCCACATCAGCACTTTATTAACTATTCTAACGGGGATAGGGATGACAAAGTAGGTTGGGCCCGGCGGGCCAGTCCGAGGTCCCTCCGGCCCGCCAACCCACTCAGCTCGCCCTGCCCAACCCGGCGGGCCAATAGGTGGGCCGGGGCGGGCCGGCCCGTAGGGTTAGCCCGCCAAATTTATTGATTTTTTAACTTTTTTATTTATATTTAGTATTTAATTATAATAATTTTATAAATATTAAGGAAAAATGTTATGTAAAGACAAAAAATTATAAATAATTTTTTAAAATTTTATTAAAATTAAAATTTATTATGTTTTATATTTATTTTAAATTTATTTTTTAATAATTTTTTTGGGTGGGCCAAGTGGGCCGGCCCGCCAACCCGTCATCCCGTCTTAAAACGGGGTGGGTTGTACATCTTGACCCATTTTTTTTCTGGCGGGCCAACCCGCTAGTCCCGTTTTTGGGCGGGGAGGGCTAGCCCACTTTGCCACCTCTAAACGGGGAGGACTAATTTGAAAATAAAAATTTTAGGGGGAATAAATGACAAAAAAAAATTAGGGGGATGAAAATGAAAACACGTGTATTTTAGAGGGACCAAAAACATATTTAAGCCAAAAATATATTTTACATTATGAAAAATAACTGTAATCACTTTTAGTTTGTGTTTGGTTTCACAATTGTAGAATTGATTTTGGATTGAATTGATTATGTAGAATTGAGTTTGTACTTGTAAAACTAATCTTGAAGTAACGTGATTTTTATTTGGATAACTTGTACCAGATAAGTGATTTTTGTAAAAAAAAATTGTTGAGATGTTCCTTATCAAAATTGTTTTTGTGGTATTTAATTACCAAAATTGGCTTAATATTCATATATTATTCTTTATTTATGCTTTTATATCATAATTAGCTTTTTTAATATATACATTAATATTTTAAATATATAAATGTTTGGATAAAATTTTAATTTAGGTTAATATATTTAAATAAAATATAAATATAAAAACATTAATATAGATATAAAAATTTAGTAATCACCTTATATGTAAAAAACTTTTATAAGCAAAATATTATTAAAGAGAGCAATAGGAATGTTGTAACTCAAATACAAGAAAACACTACAAAAACAAATATCCTATATAGATGAAAAAAAAATAAAAAACATGAAAACAGAATACAAAAAATATTTAGCCAACCCAAACAACCTATACAATCAAAAAATACATTCTCTACTAAAAAATAACCCCTATATTAAAAAATAATTATTATAATAATTATAAATTTTTATAAATATAAAAATCATACATTAAATTAATTCCATATCCCTCTTAAATTTAAGGACAGCTGGCATGTATAATTCTTTAAATTCTGAGACATAGGAATTGTCTTTCATACAACATGTCCCGAGGATAAAATGGAACAAAATTTCATAATTGATTTACCCTATAATAATAACTCCAATTGCTTATCACAAAACCATGATTGCAACTCCTTTAAAATCCAGGGCCAGTTGTCCAACCCATCGAGGTGCCTACAAACCAGTGAGGGGATTAGTCACTGCTGTCGGCGGTGGATACCCTAGTCAAGAACCATGATTTTGATTAGAAATCAATTATTGAGTGATGAAAACCAAACATGTTCAAATTAATTATTTCAATGGATATAGTCAATTTTCCACTCTCAAAAGTGGATCTAAACACAAACTTAATTGATATTATAATCAAATGTATAATACTAATTATGGAAACAATTTTCCTAAATGTGAAATTAATTTCAATAAAGATATATTTAACATTCAATAAAATCAATTAATAAATATTTGTTATTATGAATTTAGTTTTGTTTATAAGCATTATTACGAATTTAGTTGAATATTTTATTGAAAATTAATCTAAATAGATAGAAATTCAAACAAGATCTACATTGAAATTTATATTGCATATTCACAATTGAAATTTAAATGTTTTTTATTCAATAAAGATATATTTAACATTCAATAAAATCAATTAATAAATATTTGTTATTATGAATTTAGTTTTGTTTATAAGCATTATTACGAATTTAGTTGAATATTTTATTGAAAATTAATCTAAATAGATAGAAATTCAAACAAGATCTACATTGAAATTTATATTGCATATTCACAATAGAAATCAATTATTGAGTGATGAAAACCAAACATGTTCAAATTAATTATTTCAATGGATATAGTCAATTTTCCACTCTCAAAAGTGGATCTAAACACAAACTTAATTGATATTATAATCAAATGTATAATACTAATTATGGAAACAATTTTCCTAAATGTGAAATTAATTTCAATAAAGATATATTTAACATTCAATAAAATCAATTAATAAATATTTGTTATTATGAATTTAGTTTTGTTTATAAGCATTATTACGAATTTAGTTGAATATTTTATTGAAAATTAATCTAAATAGATAGAAATTCAAACAAGATCTACATTGAAATTTATATTGCATATTCACAATTGAAATTTAAATGTTTTTTATTAAATCAATATTGTTTGGTATTAAACATAGGTATCCCTATTAACAGGGGCAATCCTATTCGGGGCTTAGTCACAGTTAAGGCTCTTCACCCCTCCCGAGGAGTGTGTTTAGTGGGGATCGAACCCGGGAGCTCTTCCCACAATCTCAGTCTGCGTTGCCAACTGAGCCACAACTCTTTGGTTTTATTAAATCAATATAATAATTTATAACCATACATTTAATTATATATTTAATAAAAAGAAATATTAATTTATAAAAATATTTTTAATTCCACACTAATTGATTGAAAATAAATATAAATTGATTTAAAATATATATTTAGTATTCTAATTGATATTAAATAATCAAAATTTAACAATATATAATTAATTCAATCAGATCTTTATTTAGATATTTAATAAAAAGGTTAAATATAAAAACACACAATTATCAATCATGTTAAAATCTAGATTGATTGAAAATTAAGTTTAATTTATTAAATCTAAATTAATTTTGAATTATAATTTTTTCAGTAACCTTAATTATAGCCTTGAAATACAGTGTATAAAAAATATAGGGTATCAAATCAATTAATATTATCAATCACTTAATTGCTTGACTTTGATGATTGATGGAATTACAATCTGGCATTAGTTGTGGAGGAAACAATTGAAATAATCTCTGATAATATGTTTAATATAATTAAGGGTTAAATATGTTTTTGGTTGCCTAGTGCACATATCAATACGTTTTTAGTTTATCCAAAAAACAAAAAAATAATCTCCGTATATCTTTTTAGATTTTAAAATTACCAATTTACAATTTTAATTTAATATTTTTTACATAATTAGATACTTTGTATATGATACTATGTAATTAGATATCGTGATGCTTTATAGTCATATTATTAATGTTTTGTGAAAAAATTCCATAGGAATAGAATTAACAAGTTTTGTGGATTTGAAAAAAAAAATCGTGTAAAATAAATTTAGCAAGCTTTTATCTTTCTTTTTATTTTATGGAATTACCTACCGATTTTTTCTACAAATTTATCGTATTTTTTTATTGATTTTTCTGCAAAAATTTCCTACAAATTTACTTATGATTATTTTTTATGAATTTACCTATGGATTTATCCTACAAATTTATCTACAAATTTTTTCTACAAATTTACCTACAAAATTTTCCTACAAATTTACCTATGATTTTTTTTCTACAAATTTACCTATAAATTTTTCCTATAAATTTACCTACAAATTTTTCCTACAAATTTACCTATGCATTTTTCCTACAACTTTACCTACAAATTTTTCCTACAAATTTACCTAAGAATTAAATTACCCACGAGCATATTTCCTTCAAATTAAATTTGTAAGGAAATTCGTAGGAAAATCCGCATGAAATAAGAAAATTTTTAGTAGTGTATTTGGTGCCGGATGGTTCCTTCCAAGGTTTCCTGTTTTGCTTGGAGGGTTATGCTTGATAGAACCCCATCAAAATCAAATTTGGCTAAAAGGCATATCCTTCCCAACTATGATGTTGGTTGTATCTGGTGCTCGCAAGGGTTGGAGAGCTCCTCACATTTAATTTTTGAATGTCCTTTCGCCTACCATGTTTGGATGCTTTGTTTGGATTGGTGTGGGTTCTCTTCTGTTTTACATAATTCCTTTATTGTCCATTTTCAACAATTTTTGGAGTTGCCTAAGTGTAATTTAAAAATGAAGTACAGGTGGTCTGTGATTTGGTTGTCTGTTCTTTGGAGTTTATGGTTAGCAAGGAATGCAAGTATTTTTTTCCCCAGAATATTCTCTCTGCAGTTGAGGTGCTAGATCTTATCAAGCTTCGATCATGGAAATGGTTAAAAGCGAAAGATCTTGATTTTTCATACCATTTTTCTTGTTGGTCTGAGAACCCCGGGGCATGCCTAAACTTCTCATAATATCAGTTTGGCTGTTTGGAATATGTTTGGTTGGTGCTTTGCAGATGAAGAAACAGAGGCCCTTGTAATTGTCCTGAAACATTGTTTTTTGGGTATTGCTTATTTTTGTGGTAAAGCTTATGTGACTGTTGGTATTATTATTATTGTTGTGTTAGTTAATTGGAGATAGTAAATGTTTACACTTCCGGGGTCGTGTTAGGCGTGGATTTTATTGTTTAGGTGGTTTGGTGTTTGGGTTTAGTTTTGGGAGGGGATTTTATTGTATGTCGTTTTTTTTTTTCATTTTGTACTTTTCTTTGGGTTGGAGTACCCCTTGTACTACTTTATAATGCATTATCTTTGCTTAGCAAAAAAAAAACATTTAATTCTTTATTAATTGATTGAAAGTAAATATAAATTGGTTGAAACTCAAGCAAGATTGATATTTAAAATTTATGTTGCGTATTAAAATTAAAATAAAACAAATAAAATTTAATTATATATTATAATTAAATTATATATATTTAATAAAAAAAATATACTAGAGATATATGACACATCTTTCATTACATACATATAACTTTTTTATAATTGATTTAATAGTTTTTTATGTTTATTTTCTCCCAATGTTTTGTTTACAATTTGACAATGCATATTACCACACTTCACTCACCAATTTATATCTTAATCTCCCTATACAATTTAATTTGCACCAAACAAAAAGTGAGTAATATATATTGCATATTACTTTGAATTTAATATATATACACTGTCAGTGTAATTTTTTTTTATAGATATCCAATTATGTGCTGCCACATCATTTATTGAATTTAATAAAACATGAGGTGTCACATTCATTAAAAGATATGGCGACACACCATTGGATGTCCGTGTAAAATTTCTTTACACTGATAGTGTATACTAATTAAATCCTATTACTTTTTACTTCATCATATAGTAGACTTGAACATACTTACACGACAATAAAATCAATTTTTAGCGAGGACCAAAATTCGTCGTTACAGGGGAAAAACTGTCGCTATTTCATAATTAGTGACTACTTAGCGTCAGCTCACAAGTCGTCGCTAAGACCCTCATCGTTATGTAGTATCGATGACATTTTACGACCGACGCTGTGTAGTGACGACCTGTTGTCACAAATAGTCGACACTAGTTCCATGAACGTCATAACATAGCATTGTCGTAGGCCGTCGCAAGCCGACACTCTATAGCGATGGTCGTGGCCGTCGGAAGTGGTAGCGATCATAGTGCCAAAACCATGAGGAACAAGACAATACCCTTGGTGAAGGTGTTCTGGGAGGGTCAGATACCAGAGGAGGTGACGTGGGAGAAGGAGGAGGATATCTGCTCTTAGTTCCCATAGTTATTTTCTTGAGGTACAATCGGTTTTCGTTCTTTTTCATAGCCAATTTTGAGGACAAAATTGTTTTAAGGGGTAAAATTGTAACATCCCAAATTTTATCTATTTTCATGAATCAAAATTAGTAATGGAAGAAGTTTTATAAAATGGAATAGGAAAAAGGGGGGTGAAAACTAAGTTAAAAGTGATTAAGGACGAGAAATCATGATTCTGAGCACTGATGTTCTTGCTTAAGCGAGAAAGAGCTCGTTTGAGCGAGAATATAAACAAAAATGACAAAATTGAATTATGATTTTATCGCTTGAGCGATGGGAGAAATGAGGTGCTTTTGGGACGATTTTCACTGTCTCGCTCAAATGAGAATCTTTTAGAGAGGGGATACTCTTTGGAGTATTTTCGCTCAAGCGTTGCTTAAACGAGAATACCAACAGTGGAATTCCCTTGGCATTCTCGGAATTTTGAATTTTGACTTTTTCATGAAAAAGCTTTCATGATAATTTTCATTTCGAATTTTGAATTTTCGTGAAGCATATTAGGAAACCAAAACGAAAATCAATTCAACGTGAATACGAAAGTGTGCATGAGTTTGATTAGTAATTCCATTAATCAGAACGGCAGCGTTTCTTGCCGTTCATTATCCAACCTGCTTTTATTTTCATTTTCATTTTCATTTTTTTTTTATTTTTACGCCTTTACAAAATTAGCTGACAAAGACTCAAGAGCACCTTGTCCCATTGGGCAGTGCAACCATAATTCACTTTGAAATCAACGGACGAGATTGCATATGATGCAACCTTGTGGCCCCTCGTTCAAACACAGACCGCACGATTTCCCTCAACCTTTTTTCCCTTATATGATGATGATCTTTGTATAGATTTACGAAAGTAACCCTTCAAAGCCACTCAATGCCATTTGCATTCCAATTTTCCGTTCAATGGTCATAATAAGTGCCGCGCAATGAGTGGGAATAAGTAGTGATTATGGTTCCTCACGCTTCCCTTATTTTTTCTACTTTTAATAATAACCCATCCACTTTATTTCAGCAGATAAATTAATTAATTAACAGTATCATTACACGACTTAAAATATATATTTTTAATTTAAATCAATAGTTGTAGTAATTAATCACATTAAAAGTAAATTGTGATTTGTGATAAAACAATTTAAACTTTATTCATATTCCAATTTGGTAAGGGAACTTTAGGACATCATTGAAGAAATTGCACTTGATGCCGTACCTAATCTAGTAACTCTCAATATTATATATGTACAAATATACAAACTTGTATGTAATACTTTGAATTTTGAATTTGTTATTATCAAAATGATTTTATTGAATCATTACTTAAGCTTTTTATATTATATCTGTAAAATATTTTGTTTGAATCAATGGTATCCTCTTGTTCGTGTATGAATCTCGGACTCGGGTCCTGGATTTCAAAACTCGGGTTTGGGTACTGTTGAATATTGGATGTCGGGTCACGACGGTGGTGGGGTGTACCTGCGGAAGATAATCCGACGCCCAAGTCAGTGAAGGTCCGAGATGATGACAGTCAATATGTAATTAATGCGTACCTTACATCTGACGTTTACAGTATTTATAGGGGAGTATCTAGGGATTTGGGCCATGTGCCATGATCTATAAGATATTATCCCTTGGAGTGAGGTGCAGGTGGTGCTCTACACATGGTAGCCGTCTAGATGGGGGCCGAACTTGTGGAACCTGAACTGACTTGAGTAAACAAGTAGGTCCGACTTGCTGAGTATTGGGCCTTTCGGCCCAGTCCGTAACACCTCCACAAGAGACAATCTTGCTCGAGTCGTGCATATCAATATTTTGGTGATGGTTAACTCTCTCAGCCGTGAATATCAAATATACAACGTGTATTACTTGAATCAATCCTTGTTGATATATTTGTAAAAAATTTAATTTTTATTTAGATAACAAAATCATATTGTTAAATTACTTTTATGTAGTTGCAAGATAATAATGTACAAAAAATTAATTTGTTTAATATAAATTTCTCCTATAAACAAAAATGGCTATGTTTTAGACTCTGTTGACTAAACAATGGGTTACCGCATTACTAGAGAAATTAACAATGTGTACGTATGTTCGGGAACACAATCAATTCAATTGCAATGAGTAAAGGTAGCCCTACACTCAGAAAATTTGAGTGCTATTCTCACATATAGCTGTCATTTGAAATCACTATAATATGATGCTTTACTCTCAATCTTGAGTTATTTTCTTGAATAAGGAAATATCTAACTAAACTTAAAACATGGAATACGATTCAATACGTGTGCCAGCGCGGGTTTTATCAAAATCACCTCTAAGTTTGACCAAATTTCTTGGTTAACTCAACCTATATGAATGAAATTAAAATTAGTCAATGTTTTACTTGCTATTTAAAGTAAGGTAAAACCCAAGTTTCTACCCACAAAGTTGGTTGCCGATAAACATTTAATTTGGTAATAGAACCGTCAGTTTAGATGCTGTGTATTTATTATATGTAGCAGTATGAGTAAAATGCCTTCACCTTATCATCTTGAATACTTGAGCAATCTTCACAGCTTTTATTTATTTATTATTTTTTTTTATTATTATTAGTATTATTTCAATTTAAAATAATAATTATGCTGACGAATGTTCTAAAGATATTGATTAAAAAATTATATATAAAATATTTTTATCTTAAATCACGATATTAATTATATATATAATATTAACATTAAATGTTATATATTTCAATAAAAATTTTATATTTTAAAAAATGCTAATAAATATCGTATAAGATATTTATTAAGGAATAAAAATAATTATACATAAATAATAAAAAATGTTTATACATAATTATTAAATATTACCAACTTTAATTATTTATTATAAATTAATTAGGAAAATATAACTAGTGTTATAAGTATACTTATTAAGGAATAAAAAATAAAAAACTTTTATCTATAGTATGTAATATTTAATGTTATAGATATAATAAAAATCTTCAGTTAATTCCGCCACAAATACAATGCATTAATGCCGCACATTTAATTTGCAGAGGTTCGAAGCTAGGTAGCCCACAATTGAAGCGTTACGCAATCTGCAATCAACATCCAACAACAAACTGAAAAGCGAAAACCAATGAGGGAGTGTAAATGCATGTATTAATTAAAGGAAAGAAAAGAATGGTTTCCTTTGAATAGAATGATTAGATTTAGGTTTGTGAAAACCAAAGGGGATGCATATTTTGCGGTGAGTAATGATTTCATTTTGCCTTGGGAAAGGAAGAGAGGTTATATTCTTGGTGGGTATGGTATAGTATATAATGGTATCATTGCTGAATGCTTGTGATGATGATCATCATCATTGGATGTCCCTTCTTTACGTGTGCATAGCAATAGCATAACTCTGGGTTTCTTCTTATCCTTCATTCATTCCTCACCGCCTTATACGGACACATCAACTTCCCTTTTCACGTGCTCACCCCCTCTCCAAAAAAATAATAAAAATTAGGTGTAAATAGTAACTATATACTATATGGTTAATCCGCTTGATAAATTGAAAATAGTACATAGTTGAAATAATGATTTGTTCAAAACTTTTTGGTAGGTGCTCAAGTGTCAAGATCATTGCATAGGCTACATTCTCATTTGAGTCCCTACGCGGTTCTGCTTTTGCTTCTATTTTGGGTCATCTGCCACTACCAGTCCCTGTTGCCCTTTTCACTGAGCCCATTATATGTTTTTTGGAACTCCTTTGTGAGAGTCCAAAATCTAACAGTGTTGTTTTTGGAACATTGAAATGGGGCCGAACAATGGTGGCCCAAAGCAGAACGAAAACAAGCTGCAAGTAATGAATTTATGAAGTATATGTGCAGGTACATAAAGCACGGGGCTAATTAAATTCTCCACGTGTATAAATTAACTATACTAAAATATGTTTCACTTTCTTAGATGGTGGGAAGAGCTCATGTGTTCGATTCCTACTAAACACACTCCAGGGAGAGGTGATGAGCCTTTAACTAAACCCCGAATAGGATTGTTCCATGTAATAGAAAATATCTATGGTTAAACAAAAAAAATTATTACAAGTAGAAAAGAATTTCAGACAAATCCTTTGTTTCAGATTGACTTGAAAGTCCCACATTGAAAATGTTAATATCTCAACCTGGTTGTTGAGGTAAGAGGTACGGTTTTGCATTCATCAAATCAAAACCAGGTGGAGATTATTGACCAATTAATTAATTTCTTGGATGAGGAGGATACTTGGGTCAAAGGTGGATTTTCATGCAGAGGAATGATATTGATCAGCCCAAAGTTCTGAAAACTTGTTGGAATTACTAGGGAAAATTGAACATACATTGTATATGGCCACCCCCAATTTTTTGGTTCAATATCGACCATTTTCTAGTGTTTCTGGTCTGGTTTATATATAGCTAATTAGCTAGAAAACTGTAGTTGGGCTTTCACTGTGTGACATGATTCAACAATGCTCATAATCATAAGAAACCCCACGGCTGCATACATTACCATTTCCACCGTTCACTTGTGCCTAGGCTAGCTAGCCATAATAAATCAGTCATTCAAGAGTGTGGCTTCAAATCTATTTAGCGTGTGTTTGGTTTAGCGCTAAAATTGGTTAAATTCAAATTTGGATTCTCAACATAACTATTTCTAGTATTGGAAACATGAGTTTAACTACGTTTCAATGCTAAATCAAATATATTATTAATATTTACTATATTACTATTGACAGGCTAAACACTGTCAACTGCTCATCCTTATACTAAATATGATCACAGGAATATCTATTTCGTATCCGGTGTGTGATTGCAAAATAGGTAATACTTTTCTTAAAATTCACATTGATGGAAACTAGCCTTAAAGTCATGATTCTCACAAATAGTTGAGGAAGAACATAACTTTCTCTATGATAAAAGTTAGTGTTTTAAATTTTGTAAAATTTTCAATGAATTGTAGATATTCTTTACTATGCTCTTCAATATATGATAGAAAATCAGAGACATACAATAGGTAGAGATATCGATTGTTTCATGTCCTTCTTTTATATAAAGATATATGGATATGGAAGGGATTTCCTTACTCCAGAAGCAAAGTCATTAGAGTTACTCCAAATCCTAACCATTCATTTTCTTTTAATTCACGAAATATGTTGACTCACTTCAGCATATAAACCAAGCACCATCCAAAGATTATTGCCACAGTCCAAAATGAAAAAAAAAAAAAAACGTTTCATTGCATTATTGGTGCTGCCCGCAATTGTGGGCATCGTCCAAATCATGATTGCTTTTCCATTCCATTAGTATTTATTGCTTATAAATGCATTGTACTTCATATAAAGTGTATTTGGCAAGGCCAATAAGCTAGCTACTAACTTATTTGACTAGCTTATAAGCTAGTTTGACCAACACAAAAGTGTTTGGTAAGGTACATTAAAGTAACTTATTTTAGGAGCTTCTAGCTTATAAGCTACAAGCTAGTTCACCTAGCTTCTAGCTTATAGCTTGTAGCTTATTTAATTTTTTTCCATCACTACACCCCTTTATATTTTAACACATTTCCCTTATTATTCTTAATTTCTTTTTATCTATTATTATATATTTTCAATTTTAGTGACAAAAAACCTTCCAATATTTCTTTTTACCTATTATTACATATATAACAAGTAATTTAAAAAAATTACGAATTAATTAAATTGTTATTTTCACTATTTTATGAAATTATTTTATTATATAATTTATTTTATTAATTTCATTATTTATTTTAATTTTTAATTAAACATTTTATCACTAAAAAGGTTTAATGAGAATTTAATTATTTTTTAAAAAATATAAATTATAATTACAAAAAAAATATATATTTTTCTAAAAAATACAAATAGAATTTATACAATAAAATTTATGTAGTTATGCCCTTTTATATCATTTACATTTACTAACTGGCTTATCACTAGTTTTACCAAAACACTTCTAATTCAATAAGCTACTTATCAGCTCGGAGCTTATAAGCTAGGAGCTTATAAGCTAGCAGCTAGCTTATCAGGTACAGCTAGCTTATCAGCTAATTTTGCCAAACACACCCATAAGCTAGGAGCTTATCAGCTAGCAGCTAGCTTATCAGCTAGTTTTGCCAAACACGCCCATAGTTTGTGTAACAAATTGAGATTGAAAAACATATTGAGTGAACTAAAAAATTATATTCTCTTCCTGTCTTTATTCTATCGTGTTATAGTGTGTAATTTTTTATGTGCCATTGATATCATATTGGTATCAAAGCTTAAGAGTTTGGAAGTGTGTGTTAAACATAAATTAAGTGTGTGTGAGAAACAAGAGTATTCTCACTCTCATAACTTTTTTAAATCAGTGAAAGATATATGACAAACTATAATATCGTTTGGTCCATCCCAAATTAGATGGGAAACTTGATTTATTATTATTATTATTATTGTTATTATTATTATTATTGTTGAGAGCTTTTAATGTACGTCCTAATTCTGAAAACCTAAAATTTATGTCCGTTGGAAGCACAAATCCCAAATTTAAGAAATTATTTTTCGTGACATTAACAATCAATAAACATATACAAGATTTGCTTAAGCAGTCAAACATGTACATAGGCATAATTAGAATACAAAATACATAGGCATGATTGAGATATTAACTGACATGCATGTGTTCTCAACAAAATAGAAGTACCCAAAGGTTACACATGTACAATGATATCCCAAAAAAATACATCTCAAATGTACTGCAAAATACACAATATAACAATGGCTTCATTGGCTCCAGCTCTCTCAACGACCATCTTGAGGGGGATCCTGTGCATCTAAAACATATCCACAAACTTGTGGTGAGACTAGTGTCTCAGTGAGCATAATTATGCATGCAAGCGGTGTAGGAAAAGCAAGCATATGATATGCAACAACTGAATTGCAATATCATACATAAACTGGCTTAATCAAGAATTCATAATAATGCATAAATGCACATGACGTGCTTTTAATCCGGCAGAATGGGTCTTATCACTTTACTGGGGCTAGACCTAAGCTCATACTATAAGGAAAGTCTCTCTTGGGGACTAATACCCGCCATTACGGGAGCCTAAAACCCATATCTTAATACATATTTACTGGGGGCCGAAACCCAAAATCCTTTTTATAATAACTGGGGACGAAACCCAAATGCATTAGTCATTCACATAACTAATATGACTTGAATCATCAGTAAATATGGCATGAACATGGATGTGGGCAATGCCCTAACTTAAATAAACCCTAACTCATGCTCCTAAACAATTACCACTATCCATATAGAAATAGCTAAGGTAACACATTCAATCAACCCAAACACAAGCCAAAAGAAGAAGGAATAGAAGAATAATGATCATTAGGGATTTCTCATACAAAATGGGTGTGTGTGTGAGTTATACTCACCTAAAACTAAGCTCAAGAGAAGGGAAAAGGGGCGGTGAGGTGAGGTGATGAGCTCCTTCTTCTCCAACCCAAGCCTAGGGCACTCTTTCTCTCTCTAAAACCTCTCTAGAAACAAGGGGTGAGTGTATTAATGAGTTAGAAAGTCCCAGCTTAGTGTTTTTAAAAAACTACTCTCGCGCATTTTTGGTCAAGCAAGAATCTCTCGCTTGAGCGAAAATACACAGAGGCTCTCTAGAGCATTCTCGCTTAAGCGAAAATCGTCTAGAGAACACCTTATCTCTGCCATTTTTTCGTTTGAGCAAGAATGCTCTTGCACAAGCGAAAAAATCAGAATACAATATCCCCATTTTGACTGATATCTTCGCCCAAGCGAGAATGGCCTCGCTTGAGCGAAAATCTCACAAAATGGAAACTCCAAATTTCCCATTCCCCCTCGCTCAAGCGAGCCAGTTCTCGCTTGAGCGAGAAAGGGGTATGTTATGTCCTTATTCACTGTTTTTAACCCTCTTTCACACCTAGTTTCTTTTATGAAAACCTTTTACATTTCTAATTTCACTTATAAAAATGTTTTTCATGAAATTTGTAATATTACATTTAATGTCTACTCATTTGAAAGCTCACAATATGTGAAAATATGTTGATCCAAGCCTGGAAGCAAGAACTGGTGAAATAGCTCAACGGAGGGACTGGTTGGCGTTATCACAAATCCACCAAGGTGTAGATTATTCAGTTTTGGTAAAATTTCAAATGCCAAAACTGCAAAGGAAGCATGGGACATAGCGAAGATGCCATATAAAGGTGTAGATAAAGCTCATTAATCCAAACTACAATCTCTGTGAAGAGAATATGAAAGGTATGAGATGTCAAACTCAGAAAGTGTAGATCAATATTTTTCATGCATGTCATAGATCTTGTGAACATGAGGGTGTATGGAGAAGATATATCAGACAACAAGGTGGTGGAGAAAATTCTCCACACGATGCTGATCAAATTTAATCATGTGGTGACTACAATAATTGAGTCCCATAATACAAATACCATGATGATTGCAAAATTGTAGGGAAGTATTGAAGCTCACATATAGAATTTTGGAGAAGATGGAGAAAATAAATGAAGAAGTTTTGAAGAGTTAAGTGAATTGCAACAATATTGTAGAATCCGGTCTAAATACTAAAGCTAGAGGTCGAGATAATTTCAATAATGGAGGAAGAGGAAATAGCGGAGGTAGAGGTTGTGGCCGTTTCAAAGGAAGAGAACATGGAAATTATAATAAGTGGAGATGATGCATATTTAGAGCAGCTCAAGGAAGAGGTAGAAATAATTTCAAGGTTGCCAACCATGGAAGAGGAAGAATAATCACTACCAAGAAAGAACTAATTTCAATTGTTTTCAATGTTGGAAGTTGAGACACAAAGTCGTAGACTGTGGATTCAAACTACATGCAAACATAACTGAGAATCAAAACTATGATGTTGGTGAGAATTTTTATAACCCACATAGTTTATTTTTGGCAAGCAATATTTCTGTAGAAAACGAAAATATCTGGTATTTAGATAATGGGTTAGTAATCACATGAGTGAGAAAAGGAACTTATTCTCTTCTTTAGATGAAACTAAGATGAACAGTAAAGTTTGGCAACAACTCAAATATACCAATTTTGGGGAAATGTCGAGTTCCTATAAGATTTAAGGATGTATCACAAACTTCATCTCTGATGTTTTCTATGCTCCTGTTTCATTGTAATTTATTGAGTATGAGACAACTATCAGAGAAAGGCTACAACATGCAGATACAACATGGATACTACACGTTGATTGACAAGTACGAGGGATTTATTGACAGGGTAAAAATGACTCCTAACCACCTATTCTCTTTGAAGTTTCAACATGAATTGAATGTTTTCATTTAATTATTTACTTCAACTGGATTCTTACTTATAAAATTGATTTGGATCTAACAAAAGATTGAGTGGTTATTTAATCTTTTTTAATCTTAATCGATTGAATTATAGGAGTTATCTCAGTAGTGAATCCAGAGATCATTATAGGGGTTCCGTATGATCCCAAAGTAAATATATTTAATCCCTTGTATCCATGCTTTTAATAATCAATGATTTAATGAAAATAGCCTATAAATCCCTATTGGATTGATCTTATCTTCAATTAATTCAACCTTTGTAATATTTGATCTTTGTTTTCCTCAATTTATTGCAATGAATCAAACCCTTCTAAGATGGATTAAACTAAGTGTTTTCTTCAGTGTTCGACCTGATTTGTTGGGGTAGGAACATACCTGCAATCGACTCGAGCCTAATCTATCTGATTTGAAAATGCGTTGGGTGTGGGCGGGTTGATAAACTAATTTTTATAGATTTATTTTGGGTATTTTAGTGGGTTATTTGACATTTATGCTCATTTTATTTGATATCTCACTTTTTTCCTTATTTTATCACAAAAATAAAATAAGAATCTTTAATGAGATTCTGGTTAAGAAAAAAAATTGATGAAATAATAGGAGAATATTTAACAAGATTTTAGCCAAGGATAGATTTGATGGTATATTTTTTTTTTTTGAGGAAATCAAGTGAGAATCAAATTAGGACACTTGCAACTCTTATAAAAGGGCACCATGTATAAGAAAGAAAAAAATCATCTGAATCATCTATCATATCTTCCCACTCTTTCGTTTTCTCAAGGTTCTTCAAGAGCAGCAACTTTTTGCAATAGGATTTGGGAAACTCATGCAGTGAAGCAATTCTGTCAAAGGGGTTTTTCTCTTCTACTTTTTCCTAGTAGTTTACTTGGGGCTTTAAATACTCCAATTTTCTTTAATCGACGAGTACTCTTGCATGAAGATAAAAATCACGACACAGGTTAAAAAATTGATTTTTGGTGGTTGTGTGCGGTCGAGCTCGGGTGAGGAAAAATAAATCCATCGGTAACCGATCCGACCGACACACAATAAACAAGAGAAAAAATTTGGGCCAAGCCCCCAATTGTTATATAAGCTAAATGTGAGTCGTGACTCACTTATTCTAAACCTAGTCGCCTTTGTTCCGTCACCTCCCAAACTCATCCTCTCATTTTTCCTTCGTCAAAAACTTTTGCACTCTCTTAGCCCCATTTCTCCCATGACGATGCCTCTTCATCTCCACCTTTTCTTGTGTCTTTTGTTCTTCCTAATTTTTCCCTATTGATTTTTTTTCGATCTATGTCTTTTAACTCACTTTTCCTTCTCTTTCTCAAGTGGTATAGCGGTGGAGGAAAGGGAAGGTCGTGGAGGACTCACAGTTGATGCGTTGTGGTGTGGCGCGACTGAGAAGACGCATCGTCACTACTGATGGGGCTGGGTGAAGACGTCATTGTGGCAAACAACGCCTATTTCTTATCCTTTCTCATTTTGTTTTCTATTCATGTTTTTTTATTCTAAAAGATTGAATATTTATTTTTCTTTTATTTATGAAAGATGGAAAGTTTATGCCTTTTTTGGGGTTTTGAAGTGTTTTCTCGTTGATTTTAAACTGGGCTTGTATCTTTTTCACTAAAGTTGGCAACTTTTTTTGTTGTTTGATGGTAGATTTTGCGTTTGATTTTTACGTGTCATGAAATCTAAACTTGTCTGTACGCTTTTGTTTTCATGAAGGTGCAAACTTTAACAATGCTTTGTATTTGGTTTTATTTATTTGCTCGTAGATTTCATTTTATGGGTAGAGGAACTAGGTAATTAGGGAAGACACTGTTGGGACCACAGGAAACACTAGAAGGGGGGTTGAATAGTGTTTTAAAATCTTTGCAGATTTTCATGAAAACCTTTTAAAACAAGCAAAACCGTTTTGAAAATATTTGATCAACCTTCTGAAACTGGAAGTTCAGTAACTTGCTGATGCAACTCGGAAGGTTGAGTAAAAGTCTTTTTGAAACATTTTTCTCTCAAAGAAAAAAAATGTTTTTTGCCCAGATCAATAAAACAACTTTTCTTTAACCTCCTTGGTTAGTTTAAACAGATATCAACGCAAAGTAAAGAGTTAAGGGAAGAGAGAACTTAACACAGAGATTTATACTGGTTCACCCACTAACCCAGTGAGCTACATCCAGTCCCAGGGCAAAACTCCACTGGGTTTTCCACTAATCCTGTGAGATTACAAGTATTATTTTACCCCAGCTTCTCCAGGCTTAACATCAAGTATTCTTTGTTTTCAACTGCCTCTTCAGGAAACTCATGCAATATTATTTGCACACCTGGCCTCTCCAGGCCCAATACAAGTATTATTTGGACACAACCTCTTCAGGCTAAACACAAGTATTCCTTGTTCCACCAAGCCCCTCTAGGCTCTCAAACACTTTAACAGTGTTTACAAATATAAACTAAATTTAAGTTTCTGAGAAACTTAAACTCAGGTTCTTCTTGTACAAAGGGATAACTGAGTAAGACTCAGGATACAAAGGATAATCTAAGTACAAGGATAGTTAATACAACAGAGTGTTTAGGCTTGAAGGTATTTTCTCTTTGAAGTAGCTAAATCACTCTTTCTTTGAGACTTTTCTTCTCTTCCTTCTTGGAGAGCTTCTCATAAATCTTTCAAGCTTTCTTGTATCTCTTTTCTGGAGCGGTTCACCTTTCTGTGAAGTTTTTCTACATTGCTCGCTCTTTTTTCTTTTACCCTGCTCTTGGGTTTTTCTCATCTGTGCTTTCTACATTGGGATCTCTCCTCACTCTTGTTGGTCAGCAGCTTCAGAATATTTCTTTTAAGAATATGGCCAACACCTTCAAGGGCTTGTGAGAAGCTATTTATAGCATTCAGAGAAATAGCCGTTGAGAAAGTAGTCGTTGAGAGATAGCTTTAGACTTGAATAGAGTAGGTATGCAGAGGTAGCACTGCTCTGACACACAGTAGGTTCAGAGGTTCCCTTTTCGTGTATGAAGTTCAATAAGATGCGGAAAGATCTCTGCAAAGACTTCCTTTTGTAGATGATGACAGAAGACGTTTAGAGACCTTTAATCCTTTGCCCAGAAAGCCTTCTGTCTTTAAGCGTTATGTTGTTGAACAAGTTATAAGTAAGACTTCTCAGCATAAGGATTGGGACACGTCACCAGAAAATTGAAAGAGTCTTCAGCAGCTTCAAGCATTTCAGAGAGTTCATCATTATAGTGAGCTTGAATTGCCACGTCATCAAGTGATAGTTCGGAGAGTATGTGTTCAGCAGGTTCAACTTTAGTACGCACATACTTCCAGCAGGTTGAGAGCTTTCAGATGGGTGCATAGCTTCAACATGTTGCTTTAGATCAGCAGGTTCAAAGTATTCTTCTTTCAGAAGATTGCTTCAAGCTTGTTTCAGCCAGTTCAGTGTAAGCTATCTTCAGATCGTTTGACACAAGTAGTTTCAGTATGTTCATGATAGTATTTTCCTGCAACACATAGAACAAATACCTTTGAGCAGAATCTGTTTCTTATTAAGATAATGTGATCAACAAATTTGACAATAATTAAAACCAAGAGTAATGAGTCTTTGATTTAATTTGAATACTTAAATTATATTGAGACTCAACAAACGTGTGTCCATATTTAAAGATCAAGGACCTCGACTCTAGTTATTCTTAAGGATGAACAAAATAATATTTTAGGGTTGTAATTTGGATTCAATATTAATATGTTGAAAAACTTGTAAATGCAACTTTGAATGCATCATTCTTTAAGTTTTAATACGCAATCTGATTTTTTTTTTATGATAAAAGTATGTTCTTTGGGTTAATCTGTAGTTTGGACTTATAATTCAATATTTTTTTATCAATGCATCATTTTCTGTAATTTTTTTCCATACACAGTAAAGGGTCAAACTTTTTATCTTAAGAGACCAACTATATATCTAATCTATTAATTGTGCCGAATTTCATTAGTATTTTGTAGTTACTATAAAAATTGGGTTGAATTAATCTCTAGCTATCAAGCTAGGAATATCTTTAGTTAAAAAAAATGGGGTCGGATTACTGATCATCTTAAAAAAAAATTCACAGCCATTGCAGTTTTAATATCACAGCCCTTAAAATTTGAAATTATAATTACAATATTTTTTTTAAATTACGGTCATAAAAAAATTGTAAATAATCACGATCTAAGGAGGGTAACCAGGGGTAAGGTGTTATATGTGACAACCACAGTCCACATATGATTATAGACATATGTGGGACAATCATAACTGTGATGGTATATAATAGTGCCTGGATTTGATCATCTCCATTTGTTTTCACCACGTTTTATTGTTGATTTGATAAAGACCTACTTGCTAATGATTATTACAATCTTGACAGTTTCTTTTTAATTTTATCCTCTGTTGGGATTCGATTTATAAGACGTAGTTTTTTTTTTATCAAGGTGACATGGAATCTAATCTGAGTAGTCTAGAGAAAAAAAGTAAAGATTAATAAAAGTACATAATAGAAGTCAGAGAAACTTTTAGATATTCCTCCAGTAACATATCAATGTATACTAATTCAAAATATATACGAGCTAATAAGCTATTATTGTTTTTCTATTTTTAACTAAAATAATATACATTTAATAATAAATAAAGTAAAAAACTTAATCCAAAAATAATTAAGAATCTCGTGTGTGGCCACATTAAGCGTGAGGTTCTCCCGGCTTAATTTTATTCTTCGCTACTTTAATTAATTGCGCTCATTCCATCATGAACACAAATTCGAAAACAAACAATAAATAGGCATGGTAGGGACGGGGTGGGACTCAGGGATTTTGGCTCTCCCCATCCCCATAAAAAATGTATTTAGTAAAATTAGTTAATTAATTAGTTGGTAGTTAATAAATTATTTTTTAGTTTATAAGCTTGCTACGTGTCAATAAGTCTTGAGTTTATAAGTTAGCTATTGAATTAAAATTATTTGATAAGTTAGATATTAAATATAAAATGACGTAAAAAGAAGACAAATAGAAAAATACATTAAAGTATTTAAAAATGAAACACTTTTATGTTGGTCAAACTAACTTATATAAGTTAGAAGCTAACTTATTGACCTTACCAAACACACTCAACAATTGGGATGGAATTAAGTTTAAAAAAAGTGGGAGTAAATTATGAAATTCAACTTATTTTCGCAAGTCCTCGTCGGGTTTTCGGAAATCTGTGAGGATCTTACCTTTTTTATTTTTAATAACTTAAATACATACTTTTAAGAGTAAATTACATTTCCCT
Source organism: Sesbania bispinosa (assembly GCA_026901365.1). NCBI lineage: Eukaryota > Viridiplantae > Streptophyta > Magnoliopsida > Fabales > Fabaceae > Sesbania > Sesbania bispinosa. The sequence goes on along the minus strand of QLOH01000704.1, from coordinate 293,287 downwards.
TGTCTGAGAGAAACTTAATTTACATTTTCATCCCCTCTTATTATAAAACCTACACTTACCTCCCTTGAGAGATCAATATGCATGTATTATATTTTTTGTCCATTTTAATGCAAATAAACCATTTAGTGATGATGAATAACTATGAATAAGTCTCTTAAAAAATTCTTTTATCTACAACTTTTTATGTTATCGACAATTCATTTTGAATTTATTTTAGGACTCTAGAGGTTGAATAGAAACTTTAAATTTCAATTTTATAAACTTTAATTTTCTTTTCCAAGATTGTTTATTTTACTTTTTAATATATTATAATTGATAGTAGAGGTTCAAAATTACATGCTAATGAATACCAACAAAGCCCGACATAATTGAAAGATAGCAGAGTCCCTTAAGCATCTTTATATGAATTCGATCCTTGGCAGTGTGTAAGGAAAAAACTTTGTTGGGAGAGGCAAAACTCACTTCAGTGATCTCTATGTCTCGAAAGTGATTAGTCTATAGTTATCGGCTGAGGATACCCTTGGTTCACCCCAAAAAAATTACATGCTAATGATGTTGAAAATCACAAATCAAGAAAAAAATAATCACAATTACATTAAACTTGACTAAATTACAATACATATTCATCTCTTAGGGAATGTGAGTGTATGTTTTAAAATAAGAGGGGAAGGGAATATAATTTAAGCTTCTCACAGGGGAGAGGAGTATAATTTACTCTAATTTTAAATAAGTCATATATATAATATTTTAATTCAAATAATATATAAAATAAATGTTAAAAATTTTAAAAAATAAGAAACTTAAAAATATATTATATTTTAAAAAAAATGTATAAATTTGTCTTTATTATTTAATTATGAGTATAATTAAAATGATTTAGTTATTATATTTGGACGAATACGGGCCTGAGTTTGGATTTGATCGCAATGGCTAACAAATAATTAAATTGACTACTCAACTCTAATAAGCGACATATAGCTCATTATTGATATTCTTATTAGCTAGGCCTATATAAGGGATGTATATATATAAACTTGATGAATAATTATAATTATTGATACAATTAGTATATGCAAGTGGATTAATTATTATAAATTACACCTAATTGGAAGTTGATTTTATAGCTAGCTGCAGAGGAGGCAGTTGAGAGTTGAGACATCGCCAACATGCTCACGTGAACATCTTGCTTTAATCATTCATGTGTGAGATCTTACAATTTTGATATATTTCTATAATAGCTCTGGTTGATGAGCTGACTAGGTCACTCAATGCCAACCTCTGTTTGCACAATCTCGTTAAAAGTTGGTCTCAAACTTCCAATAATTGTTAAAATATATGTCCATGGAGAAACGAAATGACCCACCACTCAATAATGGATTTTAGGTCATATAAACAAGCTTGTCCTTCAATTAAATTCAGCGTGTAGTAACTAATAGCAATCCAATGTACCCACTCAAAAAAAAAAAAAAAATATTAAAATCCAATGTAGTACATCACTAACCTATGATCTCATTGGATTTTATTGCTATGTGTATTATACAGTTGAGTAAAATTGATTATAGAAATCAATGGTTGAGATGAGTGATACACGTTTTATAAAATACATTAATCGAAAGAGATTTAAAAATCAATTCCATAAAATCAATATTTTATACTATTGAAACATCAACCAAACGGAGACTAAATCATTAGAATGAAAATTTTTTCTCACATCATAAAGAAATTTCCTTATTTTGACAATTTTGTATACATTCATGATCTCTTTTCCATTTAGTTGAGTTTTATTGGCGTGATGTTAATACTCCCTCCGTTTCTTTTTATTTGTTGTTTAAGGTTTTTACAAATAGATTAAAAAATGCAATAATGTGTCTTTTTAGCTTCCACTGTTTACAAATATACTCTTTCTCTTTCTCATTAAAACATTTGAAGTTTTCCACCATTTCTAGTCATATACAATAATACTCCACCATTTAACAAATTTAGAAGAGGGTAAAGTTAAAAAATTAGCATTTATTGTTGCATTGATATGTGAAAATGACACTTATTTAGAAACAAATTTTAAACTCTAAAACGACATATAAAAAGAAAAAGAGCCAGTATTATTTTATACATTTGATATATAGTCAAAGTGAATGGGAGGGGGTGCCGAATCTTATTCCAATTTGAATTCACAATAGACTAGATACTTCCCTTCAACCAAAGCAGTTGTGCATAGGGCTCAACAATTCCACCTCACACGCGTGTAACTCTTTGAAATTTTCATATTATATCTTCGATTTCGTTTACTTTCAGGTAACATTGCTTAAAGAAGCCTGAACATCTCAAAAGGCACAACTTAACTATTTTAATACATAAAATCAGAAGATATTTTAACAGTACAATTAACATATCAGCTGTTATATTATGTTATTTTATCAATTAGTGTTGTATTTTAGTTTAATTCCTTAATTACTTTCTCTTTAGAAGTGTTGACCTCCATTTTTTTCTTATTTATTTATTTTCTCTATTAAGGTGTTTTAATTATTTTGTCAATTAAATGAGTATTAATTTATTTTTCATCATTGACTTAGATAAACAAGCACAAATGGTTTTTTTTTCTTTCAAGAACTTATGTATACTCAAGACAAACTTATGAAGGGTGTGTTTGGTAAAACTAGCCGATAAATAACCAGCGATGATTAAATAGATATCATAAGTACTCATTTTCAAATTTCTCCTCTCATTTTAGATATCGTTTTTTAGATTCAAAACTACACTTCTCACCCGATAATCTTTGTATTTATATTTGTTTTTCAAAATCTCTATGACCACTATGGATATTTAGGGGGATTTCTTATTGTTTTGGTTGACAAATATGTCAAGTTTCTAGGCTTGTATGATGTGTGTTTATATATAAATCTCATTATCTAAAATCCATATTATTTTATAATTAGATAAAAATTATTATTTTATACCATTCATATTATTTTTACATAATTAATATATATTAAATATATTGATTTTGAATGAAAATAAATATATTAAAATGTAAAACATATATTGAATTTAAATAATTAAAGTTTAATATGTAGATATTATAATATAATTAGTTTGAATCAAAGATTTTATTAATAATATATTAAATGATATTTCCTTTAAATTGGAATAATTAATTCATAAAACCTAGTTATTCCAACCATATTATTTAACTGATAATATATAGTTTTAAAATTATCATATCCTTTTATAGTTTATATTTTGAGACACTAACCAGTTTTTTATGTTATTCAATTTTTTTAATTTTGAATATTTGTTATTATATTTATCAATTGAGAATTATATATTATTAAATAATAATAATTAAATAATAATGATAAAATTTGAATTTAAATTAAAAGAAAAACTATAATAGGCAAAAGAATAGGTTAAGGATTAGAATTATACATATTTTAGTTTAAAATCAACTTCTCAAGAGATTAATATAGATTTGAGGTAATATTAAATAATATTTGTATGGGAGGTATGTAAAAGATGCACTAAAAAAAGTGAGAGAATATAATGTGATATGTGGCTTTCTAATTGAGAAAGTAGAAAATGTGAGTGTTTCACATTCCAAAACAAGGACTCAAATTTTATAGTAGAAGAGCTCATTTGGTGGACATGATATGATAGATAGAAAATGCTAAAAGGGTAGGATAAGGAAATGATATGATAAGGCGGGAGAGAAGAGGGTTAAGAGGTTAGGGAAAAAGGGGAAAAAGTTTATCATATCATGTCAATCTCTAACCTAGACCCCCCTCACGATAAAAATTACAATAGAGAATAGGATATGATATCCCAACATGATAAACTTATCTTATCCTATTGCTTCAATAAACACCTGAAATAGAATATGATATGATATTGATAGCCTATCCCGTCCTTTATCCTATGCACTAAACGATTAAAAGTAAATTTTGCATGCTAAAGTGAGTTGTATCATCATGTTAAACCTTTTAAAAAAATTCAAAGCTCATGCAATACATAGGTTTATATTTAACTATTATTATTATTGTTGTTTGTTGTTATTATTGAGTGAACAAAAAGCACATGGGTAGCATTTGGCTCAACATTTTTTTTAATTTACTTAAGCTCTACATTAAAACCAAATCCAAAAATAGGAGTTTCTAATTGTGAGTTGAAGCATTTTTGGAAAAATCACTTTTTAAAAACTTTCTTATAAAAAATAAGCTTTTTTTTAAAGATCTTCCTTCAAGGATGTTTGGCCTCAAATTTTTTTTTTTCTGTTAAAGAGAATAAAAGCTCAAAAATTTGAGTCAAACACTACCATGATAGGGCCATACTAACCAATACTCTAAAGATATTTATTAAGTAATTAAAAGTTAAAATATAGAAAGCATATTATTTAAAAGCTTTCCATTTCTTAATTCTTTGATTAGTGTCCTAACATTTGTCCACACATTATTAATATGACATTAGAGAGTGCCAATAATTTTCTTATTTACTTTTAATTCTTTCATGACTTGTTCAAAGTGATTGTCAGTTTTGAGTTTTAAAAACTTTTAAGGGCCAAAACCAACTTTCAGTTTTATAATGAAAATTAAGTTTTATATGATTTCTATTTTAGAAAGTTAGTGTGATACTTGTCGTTTGATTGTCAAGATAAGAAACATAGGATGAAATAAATTATCATAACCCACTTGCTATAGTGGTCGAGGGTGCCATTTAACAACAATAGTGGAGAATATTGGCTATTAGAACAAAGTCTCTCATGTTAGTTTTAATGATACTAAACCCCTAAGATTTATAAAAATTATGATCAAGCTTAGTTCTTCTTGTGGTACTAATATGACTTCTTGAGTGTGCAACGAATAGTCTTACTTCTAGCTAAACCTCACTGTGTATTCGTACTTTGTGCTTTGTCAAGCTAGAAAAGATCCTTCATTTCATTTCCTGTAAAACTCTTAACTGAACTAGGAGAGACTTGATTGTCGGTGTGGGATTGTTATAGCTTGAAAAGTGTAACGTCCTAATTTCCAAATTCAGAAATGATGCCTGTTGGGAGCACTATTCCCAAATTCATGAAATTATTTCGCGCATTTATAGTATCGGCATACGCATACATATACCGCTTAAGTAATCCCACACTTACATAAGCGAAAACTCAGTAAATTCATAAAACATCATTGATAAGAGTACCATAGTTTCCACAAGTGCTCAGAATACAATACAATGAGTAGGCATAACAGGATATAACCATACATACGTCCTGGATACCATATACAACCCGAAGGCCCACATGTACAACTCTATCCTATCAAAATGAATAGCATATGCCTATACAAAAGTGGTAAATACAATAAAAGTATCCCAAAAAGGGGTGAGCCATCACTAGGGCTTAAGCATCAGCTACTGTCCACCTCTATCCTGGCGAGATCCCTGCGAATCTGAAGGTAAATTCCCACAAAGTGGGGTGAGACCAACGTCCCAGTGAGTGCGATAAAAGGTGTGTGCGGTGTGGGGGAAAATAGACAAGTAAATTACAATAGGTGTACTTATACATTAAGAATACCATATCCGAGAGCAATAAACATACCAATAATTCTACCGCTTATACCATGTTTATGATGCAATGCAGCATGTCTGTGAAGTGTTGTTACCCGACACCCGGGGTCTTTCCACTGTAACGTAAACTGTGATTGAGCGCTCGACCATGTGACCAAGGACCGTCGTCCATGGCCACCTATAATTAAGTTTTAATAACATATATGGCTCATGACTTAAGTTATTTTTAAGGTGAGGGTCCTCCATCTTCCTCTTGGCCGAGAGGTCAATGAGATCACCTCGTCTTTCTTAAACATGAGTGCCCGAAGGCCTACAATGGTCCGAAGACCCTAAAATAGCCCGAAAGCTCTGTATCAGCCCGAAGGCACCATGATGGTCCAAGGACCCTTACATTATGTTCAATGATGGCTGATAAGTGAAAAATAGTTGAAAAATTAGTATATATTTTATTTCACTTATCAAGGACAAAATGGTATTTTTGCCCCATTTTTATCCCTTTTATTTAATATTTAATAATTTGTATTTATTAATCCTAGTTTAAATTTTGATGCTATTTTAATGGATTTATTGCTGATTTTTGCAGGATTCTTGCAAAGATTTAAATCAGAAATTAAATGGCATTAAATGAGGAGGATTTATGCAAGATTGGAGATTGATTGAGGACAATTAATTAAAGATTTGAAGAAGATTTGAATCATTAATGAGGAGATAGAGCCAATCAATCAAAGATATTGCAGACAAGCTTCCCAAATAAACAAGGATTGCACAATGAATACAAAGATATCAGAAAATAAAGGGAAACAAGGAAGGACAAACGCGTGAAAACCAGTCTCGGGGAGAGATCAACAATTTAAAAGAGGAAAGTTGAAGCTGCAGACGCTAGCTGCGCTTCACCCCGCGCTATAGCGTAGGTGAAGCGCAACTCTCTGGAACCTGCGCTACAGCCTGCGCTGTAGCGCAGCTTGAAGCGCAAAACACGCAGATCACGTCCCTGTTTCCGTTTTTAAGAGGATCTCTTCCCAAATTTGTTTTGTCTTTCCTAATCTATAAATAGGAACCTCTTGCGTCAGTCCAAGTTAGACAGATAGTTGGTTAGCGAGTTAGATAGTCATTGTAATTCAGTGATTATGTATCAAAGCTAAGTTTAGAGTAGCAGAGGAGGAGCGCGTCACGAGGATTGAAGATGGTGACAGCGTCTTCAATGGTTTGTTTGGCTACTTCATGTAGTTAACTCTCCAGTAGGATTGGATGTAATTGATTCTATCCTTGAGTGTATATAAATTCTATATTATTATTTCAATGAGTCACTATCTATAATGGTGATAATCTCATTCTGTGCTTATTCCTAATTCCCACGCTTGCGCCTGGAGTTATAGGCTAGTCTTAACTCAAGTAGTTTAGATTAGGAACGAGAATGGGGGAGTGGATTCTGAAGAAACTCATTCTCTGATTGAATAAGATTACTCGGTTACTGCTGACGACTGAAAGGGGATGTTTACTAATGAGTGAGGGGTAGTGTGAGTAATCTAAGTGAGGGAGCATTCGCCAAATAGGACTTAGTAATCAATAGCAAAGAGTTAGGGGGTTGTCAATCCATGATTCGAACATGGGCGTATTCCTAATGAGTATAAGGTAGTGACAGTATTGGAGCGAAGGGTGCGTCTTCTATTAGGCCTCGTTTATCGTCTAACTCTTACAAACTAAACAAAAGAGAGCAAAATAAGCCGAGATAAATATGTCGCCTGGGAGAGCCTGCACAATTTATCCTTGAGTGTTAAGGTCGCTGGGTAGGGGCTTTAGCAATAAAGTTTGTCTACATATTTTATAGAGTATTACCTAAAATAATAGATAGTCTTTATATGCACAATGGATGTGATGAGATGAAATCCAATCATGATCCAAGTAAAGTGTCTCTAACTCTACCTTTCTAATTCCAATTAATTATCTACTCTTTTTACCATTCTGCAATCATACTCTCTAAACTGTGCTTTCTCTTGATAAATACGATTTCGGTCTACATAAATAACCGTTCCCTGTGGATATGATATTATTTCTTACTATTATACTGCTGGATTTGTGGTTCGCTTGCTAGAAACCCATCAAGTATTTTTGGCGCCGTTGCCGGGAACGGTTCTAATTTGTGTAGAACCCTAAGGTCTATTTATCAAGATTTATTTTTATTTAGTTATTAATTTATTTTTAATTTTTTTAGGATTTATATTTTTAGGAATTTTATTGTTTTCTTTTATTAAAACAAAAATATCTTCAACACTTACTCTGTTTCAAGTTTCTTGTTTATGCTTTTGAGAAGTCAGGCGACTCCTAATCAACTATTGTTCGACCGGGAAATCGAAAGGACGTCTCGACGGAACAGAGGTAGAAACTCCATAAGGAGGAGAAGGAGGTTATTTGTTGAGGAGCCCAAAAATATGGCTGAAGAAGAATCTCCAGTAAGGAGAACCTTAAGAGATTACATCTCCCATCAAGGACCACGACACCACTCTAGCATTTTAGTACCACCTAATGCAAGAACCTTGGAGTTGAAGACTGCACATCTAAATCTGATTAGCGCACATCAATTCGTAGGATTGGATCATGAGAATCCAAACTTTCATCTTTCTAATTTCTTTGAATTGATTGGCACTATGGGTTTTGATGAAGGAAGTTTAGAATCTGTTTACTTACGCTTGTTTCCTTTCTCTTTGATAGGTCAAGCTAAGGAATGGCTACAGTCACACCCAAACCAAAGTCTGACTAATTGGGGTGTGGTTGAGGAGAAATTCTTGACTAGATTCTTCCCATCAAGGAAGCAAATAGAAGCCAAAGCAGAGATCTCAACCTTCAGACAAAAGGATGATGAGTCACTATATGAAGCTTGGGAAAGATTCAAGTCCTTGCTGCGCAAATGCCCTAACCATGGTTTCGAAGACATAGCCCAACTTAACATGTTCTGTAAAGGGCTACGTCCAGACTCCAAATCCTTTATAGATGCTGCAGCAGGAGGAACAATCTTGTCCGCAAAAGTTGATCAAGCTCTATAGATTATCAACAACTTGGCCATGAATGACCAACAAGCTCAAAGTGGAAGACAACCTGCACAATTAAAAAGGGGAATGCTAGAATTGAATCAGAACGATGCTCTATTAGCAGAGAATAAGCTCATTAAACGTCAAATAGAAGCACTGACTGATACTTTGAAGGCACTACCCCAACAACTTAAAGCTGTCTACTCACCACCCGTTCCTACCCAACCATTGATTTGTGATTTTTGTGGAGGAGACCATCCAAATGGTCAATGCGCTATCCAAGAGACACAACCTGAGCAAGTCAATTACATGGGAAATCAGGGAAGGCAAGGAAATTTCTCCAATAACAATAATCAGTACTCTCAAGGATGGAGAAATAATCAAGCCAACTCTGGTTGGAATCAGAATGGAGGTCGACAACCACCCTATCAGCAGCAACCTTCAACTTATGATAAACTGAATTCTTTGGAGGCGAAGATTGATACTTGGTACAAGGATTTACTGGATTCAAAACAACAAATGAGCATCAATCAAGACTCTGGAGAATCAAGTGGGCCAGTTAGCAGCAAAGATGGCAGAGCATAGACAACAACACTTCTCAGCTATGACCCAAACAAATCCCAAGGCGCAATGCAACTTGATTGCTACTAATGGCAACAAATCAGAGGAGGACCTTGATGAGGAAGTGGAGCTCGTCTTTGAAGAACAAGCACCTCAAGAGGAAGCAGTTCATCAAGACGAGGATAAGGCAGCCCAACCAAAAGAAGAACCACATGAGGAGAAGGTCTTAGTCACAAGTAAGTCACTTGAACCAGGTAGGTTCACTATACCCATATCTCTTGGTAATCTACCCTCAACTTATGCTTTATTGGATCTTGGAGCGAGCATCAATTTGATGCCGCTATCGTATTTAATAAGTTGAGTGATGTGAAGGTCAAGCCTGCTAATGTGAAACTACTTCTTACAAGTCAATCTGCTCAAAGCTTGCATGGTATACTTGAGGATGTTGAAATAAGAGTAGATAAGTTTGCATATATGGTAGATTTTTACGTTGCAGAGACAGCAATGGAGGATACTGATGTCCCCCTTATCTTGGGAAGACCATTCATGAAAGCTGCTCGAATAATCATCGATGTTGATCGAGGGAAGTATGCAATAAGTGCGAAGGATGAAACCATTGTGTTTCATATTGATAAGGGAATACCCCTGTTACAACAAGACAATGCCACTTCCCAAAACTCTCCACAATTGTAAGGCTCCGGATTTCTGAGGAAGCCTAAAATGAGAGTGAAAGACCCAGAGTCCATCTGGGAATTCAAGTTCAAAAGGAAAAAGCGATCAACATCAGACACAGAGGAAGATAGTGACAAAGTCACTGATTGGCATGGAGGATGGGAGCTCAAAGGTAGAACTGGCATGGAGACCAACATCATCCTCCACTTGAGGCCACCTTAAGAAAGCTACAATACCAGGCGTCGAGCTAGAAGACGTTAAACAAGCGCTTCCTGGGAGGCAACCCAGTGTTTGTAAGTTTTTAATTTTATTTTTCTTTAGTAATTTTACGTCTTAGGAATTACCTGTGAGAATAAGAAGCTGTTAATTTGGGGATATAAATTAAAGAATGCATGAAATTTGGTAGGGGTAGCAGAAGCAGAGAGTTACTGATATTCGCGCTGCAGTTTGCGCTATCGCGCAGGATAAAGCGCAGAAGTTACTGGATCTTATTGACTCTCTGGAGTCTGCGCTTCACCCTGCGCTAAAGTGCAGTGGTGAAGCGTAGCGGCACGCTTCACCTTCTGTGGTGACGCGCGCCCCACTCTGCGCTGTAGCGCAGAGTGAAGCGCAGGGTAACGTCTTTAAACGTTCAAACGTGAACGAGGGAAGTTCATTCGAACTTCCCTCCGATTTTCTTGCCTTCGTTTTCTCTAAAACTATTATACTTGTTCTTGCCTGTTTCTCACTCATATCACCTACTTTCCAGTTTCTAACTTCATACCAGGTATGTTTTTATAGTTTTCTTCCTTTCTAATCGATTGGAATTTTTATTTTTCGCTTTATTTGAGCATAGTCTTAGGATATGAATTTTAGAAGGTTAGGACCTTTTAGGAAGAAAATGATTGATGATAAATGCTTAAAAATAGTTTGCATGTGATTAGGATCCTTTGTGGAATATTCTGTTTGTTGTGGTGGAAGTTTTTTAAAAGTGCTTAATGATTTCTGCAAATTAATTTTGTTGATGCATGTATGCTTATAAAATTCTGATATTTTTGCATGCCTTAATTAAAATTAATTATGCCTCATTGCATGTTACTGATAACATGATTTTTGAGCCTGAATTTAATTCTCACTTTTGCCAGACTAGGATTGTTTAGGACTGCTTTAATTGATCACTTTAGCATGTCTTAATTAATTAATTGGCATTAATTGGGTAATTAATAAAATCAAATTTTTATGCACAATTGTTTGGTTATATATTCTAATTTTTGGAAATTAAATTGGCCATTTAATTTCTTAATTTTGAATAATTAAATATTAAGATGCATAAATAATCTTGATTTATCTCGCTTTTGCAGATGCCTCGCACAAAGCACGTTGGTGCCTCTAGTTCCTCTAGATAGGGCACAGGGGGTGCCAAGGGGAAGGATCCCCAAAGGGAACTTGCTTTTGACAACTTTCGCTTCCAGGATTCCAAAACCTTTGAAGCCTATACTGATATTGCAGACTGCAAGTTCATCAAGGAGAGACGAGTGCTCCTTGAGGAGGGGGAGTACGAGGAGTTTACTGATGAGATTCATGGGAGGCGTTGGGACCGCCTCAGTAGGCCCGATGAGTACTTCGACCCCGACATTGTTAGGGAGTTCTATGCCAACGCTGTTGGAGATCAGGGCATTAACATCAAGCAGGAGTCCTATGTGAGAGGGCAGGTGATCCGCTTTGATTGCGATGCAATCAATGCACTGCTTGGACACCCGATTGAGGAGCACAGAGACCTGGTTGACATTCAGTACCAGGATAGGATGGAGGTCGTTGGTAACAACGGCAATGAGCCATTAGATATGGAGACTGCTCAACTACTCTGCCTGCCAGGACGTTCCTTTGAGAGGAACAGATACAGACATGTTGCTAGGATTCATAGGAAGGATATGAGGAGTATCACACAGATGTGGACAGTGTTGGTGCTAGCCAACATCCACCCCACAGGGCATGTTTCTGATGTTATTATGCCCATGGCCCACCTCATCTATACTATCCTTTCCAGAGGAGTGATTGACGTATCTCAGATCATCACGAAGAAGATTGGGGAGTATGTTACTGCAATATATCGTAGGACACCCAACTCCAGGATCCGACTTGGCTACCCATCTCTGATCACCGCACTCTGCAGGTCTAGGGAGTTGGGGTGAACCCTACGGTTCGCATCTTACCTCCCATGGATAGAGCCTACATTGAAGACAATTGTATTGCAGCTGCAGAGTTGGGGGTTGAGGATGAGCAACAGCAGCAGCCAGACCCAGTACAGCAGCCACCACCATCACCAGCAGCAATTAGGGATGCTTCAGCATGGGCTCAGCGGTTTGAGACCCAGCATGCTCACATGATGGCACAGATATCCACTCGCCATCGAGTCGCCTTACACTTTCAGAGTTGTCATCACCAGACTGGAGTGGAACCCATTCTCCCCTCATTCTTTCAGGATTATCTGCAGTGGCCTGGGGACAGGCCTATTTCTCCAGAAGGGATGGTGCAGCCGGAGCTGAGCCAGGAGCAGACCACATGGACCGTGACCACAGAGAGGACTAGTCATTTTTCTTTCTTATTTGGTGCTTTTCTTTCTTTTCTTTCTTTTTCTTTGATTTTGTTGTTCTTTTTCTTTTTATTTTCTTATTTTCTCTTTGATTTGTACTGTATCCAACCCATCACCCATATATATATATATCATGCAGTACTTATCCAGTTATTTTTTGTGAAAATTTTTAAATTTTTAGGACTTTAGGATTAGGAATCAAGATATCTTACTCTAATTCTCTGTAAATAAGTAGTTTAACTAACCAATCTAGGAAAGATGATAGGATCTTGTGATTAATTCCATAATCAGTTAGGAGTAGGGTACTTCTCAAGAGAACCTATCATGGTAGTTTATTAAATCCAGTAAGTGCTTTAGCAAGGAAATTTTAGCCCAACCGGTGAAATGAGAGCTCTAAACACTTAAACACTTAAATGAGAGCTTTTCACCGCTGCTTGTCAACTGTTATTGCTTGAGTTTCTGAAAATTGGCTTGCTTGTAGAAGGTATGGAAGTGACAAAGGCACAATTTTGTGATTTCAATATTTTGCTCAGTGCCAAATAGCCAACCCTGCATTAATATTTCCATTTATTGATTGCCCATTTGAGCTTGAATGTTTCTTTTAATGCACCCTAGCCATTATCATTATCAATGATCAATGATCATACCATGTCCCTAACACTTGGGATAAAGATCAAGGTGCACCACAACAAAATGGGACAAGCAATTGACAAAGAGGTTGGTCACAAGGAATCCAAGAGAAGGCACAAGGAATCACAAAGGAAAGATTTTCCCCCACCAAAAATAAGTTCTTTATGTTATGTATTAAAAAAAATATTTTGCACAAAGTGTGGAAAATAAATAAGTTGGGGGGAGAAAATTCTTCAAAAGAGGAGGCCAAAGCTGAAAAAGGGTGACCATTCAAGAATCATTAGGTGAAATTGAGAGAAGTTCCAAAGCACAACCACAAGACGCTCTCTATTCAAAGTGTTTCTTGAATATCCAGAAAAACCATGGTTTTTTGATAGCCTAGCCTCATTACAACCTAAAGAAAGACCTTTTGATCCATACTAACTGCTTGCAGGTTCAGACTTTGGAAACGACTATCAATTCTAGTTGTTCAACAGTGGGTGAAAATGATTGAGGGAAACACTTACCCGTGAGAATGAGAGATTTCCTTGGTTTATCACTTACTACTTTAATTGCTATTATTGAGAAAGTTTAATTGATGTTTGTATTTCTATCCTAACTGCTGATTGGTAATATCTCTTGATTCTGATTTTTTCTTATGTTTGGGAAGTGACTTCTGCTTAGGAAGGAGTTGAGGGGTAATTACCTTGAATTAGTTTTGTTTTTGTAAAAATACACTAGGGGTTAGAATTGATTGTGATTGCAAAGAGGTCTCTTGCTTGAGGACAAGCAAGAATTCAAGTTGGGGGGAATTTGATAAGTGAAAAATAGTTGAAAAATTAGTATATATTTTATTTCACTTATCAAGGACAAAATGGTATTTTTGCCCCATTTTTATCCCTTTTATTTAATATTTAATAATTTGTATTTATTAATCCTAGTTTAAATTTTGATGCTATTTTAATGGATTTATTGCTGATTTTTGCAGGATTCTTGCAAAGATTTAAATCAGAAATTAAATGGCATTAAATGAGGAGGATTTATGCAAGATTGGAGATTGATTGAGGACAATTAATTAAAGATTTGAAGAAGATTTGAATCATTAATGAGGAGATAGAGCCAATCAATCAAAGATATTGCAGACAAGCTTCCCAAATAAATAAGGATTGCACAATGAATACAAAGATATCAGAAAATAAAGGGAAACAAGGAAGGACAAACGCGTGAAAACCAGTCTCGGGGAGAGATCAACAATTTAAAAGAGGAAATTTGAAGCTGCAGACGCTAGCTGCGCTTCACCCCGCGCTATAGCGTAGGTGAAGCGCAACTCTCTGGAACCTGCGCTACAGCCTGCGCTGTAGCGCAGCTTGAAGCGCAAAACACGCAGATCACGTCCCTGTTTCCGTTTTTAAGAGGATCTCTTCCCAAATTTGTTTTGTCTTTCCTAATCTATAAATAGGAACCTCTTGCGTCAGTCCAAGTTAGACAGATAGTTGGTTAGCGAGTTAGATAGTCATTGTAATTCAGTGATTATGTATCAAAGCTAAGTTTAGAGTAGCAGAGGAGGAGCGCGTCACGAGGATTGAAGATGGTGACAGCGTCTTCAATGGTTTGTTTGGCTACTTCATGTAGTTAACTCTCCAGTAGGATTGGATGTAATTGATTCTATCCTTGAGTGTATATAAATTCTATATTATTATTTCAATGAGTCACTATCTATAATGGTGATAATCTCATTCTGTGCTTATTCCTAATTCCCACGCTTGCGCCTGGAGTTATAGGCTAGTCTTAACTCAAGTAGTTTAGATTAGGAACGAGAATGGGGGAGTGGATTCTGAAGAAACTCATTCTCTGATTGAATAAGATTACTCGGTTACTGCTGACGACTGAAAGGGGATGTTTACTAATGAGTGAGGGGTAGTGTGAGTAATCTAAGTGAGGGAGCATTCGCCAAATAGGACTTAGTAATCAATAGCAAAGAGTTAGGGGGTTGTCAATCCATGATTCGAACATGGGCGTATTCCTAATGAGTATAAGGTAGTGACAGTATTGGAGCGAAGGGTGCGTCTTCTATTAGGCCTCGTTTATCGTCTAACTCTTACAAACTAAACAAAAGAGAGCAAAATAAGCCGAGATAAATATGTCGCCTGGGAGAGCCTGCACAATTTATCCTTGAGTGTTAAGGTCGCTGGGTAGGGGCTTTAGCAATAAAGTTTGTCTACATATTTTATAGAGTATTACCTAAAATAATAGATAGTCTTTATATGCACAATGGATGTGATGAGATGAAATCCAATCATGATCCAAGTAAAGTGTCTCTAACTCTACCTTTCTAATTCCAATTAATTATCTACTCTTTTTACCATTCTGCAATCATACTCTCTAAACTGTGCTTTCTCTTGATAAATACGATTTCGGTCTACATAAATAACCGTTCCCTGTGGATACGATACTATTTCTTACTATTATACTACTGGATTTGTGGTTCGCTTGCCAGAAACCCATCAATGGCCAAAGGCCTATGAATGTTTCTTGTAAGATTAATAATTCAATAATGCATGAATACTTAAATTCACCATCCTAGGGTTTGGAACCAAACTCAATGAAGTAAATCAACACAATAATCTCCCCTAAGTTTTGACAAGACACCATCACAATCAATAAGTTTAGCAAGGGGAAACAAGAGTAGGGATCATACATGGAAGAACATCCAAGGAGGTAAGTGAGTGAGAATCACACTCACCTCAGAGCAAGAGGGGACGAGTAGAAACAGAGTAAGGATGAGGTTGCGAAGGAGGAACGGAGTCGAACCCTTGAATTTGAGGGAGTGTTGAGCCTTCGTAGGTCTTCGAAGAAGCTTCCTCTCTCTAGGAACTCTCTTCTCTCACTAGAATGGTAGGAAAATGGGTGGAAGAAACCGCGTGAATAATGAGCCCTAATTAATGGTTTTTAAGTTGTGACTGGACTCTCGCTCAAGCGAGCTGTTCTCGCTCGAGCGAGATGCTCTAGGTCAAATTCCCCTTCTCATTCTCGCTTGGGCGAGAGGCTTCTCGCTTGAGCGAGAATGGACAAGAAAATGACCCCTCTCTAGAAGATTCTCGCTTGAGCGAGAACCTTTTCACTCAAGCGAAAAACATCCAGAGAGCACTCTAAAATTCCCCTGGGCCTCGCTTGAGCGAGATCCATCTCGCTCAAGTGAGATATGCAGAAGTAGATTTTCACCTTTTTGCTGCATAACTCGCTCAAGCGAGCCCATTCGCTTGAGCGAGAATGCTGTGACCTGATTTTCTTGACTAAAGGCTTTTAGTCCTCCTCTAATCAATTCCTCACCTTACTCTTCATTATTAACATAAAAGTTATTGTCCTATAATCATTTATTAGTCACCATTATTAATCAATGGGATGTTACAATTCTACCCCCCTTAAAACAATTTTGTCCCCAAAATTGTCTAAGAAAATAGTATCTCCAAAATCTTTTACCTCAACTGAAAAACTCTGGAAATTGAACGCGAAGATCTTCCTCCTTCTCCCAGGTTGCCTCCTTAGGTTTTTGACCTTCCCAAAGCACCTTCACTAACGGGATGGTCTTATTCCTCAGGGTTTTAACGCTTCGGTCAATAATCTGTTCAAGCCTTGTGGGAACTGTCAGATCCTCCCTCAATTGTACTGATTCCGAACTTATAATGTGGGAAGGGTCATGGACATATTTTCTGAGTTGTGACACATGGAATACATCATGAATATTGGCTAAGTGGGGTGGTAAGGCTATTCTGTATGCAAGGGAACCAATCCTTTACAAGATTTGGAAAGGACCAACAAAACGGGGATTCAACTTCATGGCTTTGATAGCTCTACCAATGCCGGTGATGGGAGTGACTTTTAAAAACATATGATCACCTTCCTCAAACTCTAGGTCTCTCCTCCTCCTGTCACATAACTTTTCTGCCGGCTTTGGGCAGTTACCAGTTTCTCCCTAATCCTCTTAATCTTTTCTGTGGTTTCCTGCACCAACTTTGGACCCAACAAACCTTTCTCTCCCATCTCACACCAACACAGGGGCGACCTACACCTCCTACCATACAAAGCCTCATAGGGTGCCATACCTATGCTACTATGGAAACTGTTGTTGTAGGAAAACTCTATGAGTGGCAGGTACCCATCCCAATTACCCCTCTCCTCTAAAACACAAGACCTAAGCATATCCTCTAGAGTCTGGATGGTTCTCTCAGACTGTCCATCGGTCTGAGGATGGTAAGTGGTGCTAAACTAAAGTTTAGCACCGAAAGCCTGGTTTAAAGCATTCCAAAACCTAGAGGTGAACCTAGGATCTCTATCTGACACTATGCTAGAGGGTACACCATGGGTTTGCTAATTTGGTTAAAGGATAGTTTGCCCTGATTGGTAGGAAATAGGCTGACTTAGTCAGTCAGTCCACTATAACCCATATGGCATCAAAGCCTGCTGGGACCCTAGGTATCCCCATCACAAAGTCCATAGCTATGGCCTCCCACTTCCACTCGGGAATCTCCAAAGGTTGAAGTGTACCTGAGGGTTTCTGGTGTTCTATTTTGACTTGATGGCACACTAGACATTTGGAAACAAACTCAGCTATCTCTCTTTTCATCCCGTCCCACCAAAACATACCCCTCAAGTCTTGGTACATCTTGGTGATACCAGGATGTACCGTAAACTTGCTCCTGTGAGCCTCTTCCAAAATCTCCTGTCTCAGACTACCCCCCTTAGGGATGTAGACTCTTCCTTGAAAGAGAATCATCTCGTTACCTGACTCAGAGAAACCTGATTGCCCTTTGCGGGCCTGGAGCTCTAAGTCTAAGGCCTGAGCCTCCCTAATCCTAACCTTCAGGTAATTGGTGACCTCCAACCTATAGAGCTTCATGCTATTCCCTTCGCATCTCACATCCAGCCTTAAATTCCTAAACTCCTCCACCAGCTCTAACTCATGCACCATCATGGATGACGCATGCAAGGGCTTCCTACTTAGGGCATCGTCTACTACATTGGACTTGCTCGGGTGGTACTTAAGCTCAAAATCGTAATCCTTCAGGAACTCCATCCACCTCATTTGACTCATGTTGAGTTCTTTCTAATCAAAGAGGTACTTCAGACTCTTATGATCACTAAAGACCTCTAACCGCACACCATAAAGGTAATGCCTCCAAACCTTAAGGGCAAATACTACAACTGCTAACTCTAGGTCATGGATCGGGTAGTTTTTTTCATAGGGCCAAAGGTGTCTAGAAGCATAAGCCACTACCCTCCTATCCTGCATCAAAACACAATCTAAACCTTTCCCTGAAGCGTCACTGTACACTTCAAAGGATTTGGTCACGTCCGGTAATACCAATACCGGGGTGGTGGTCAGCCTCTCCTTGAGTTTCGTAAAACTCTTCTCACATTTCTCGTCCCACACAAAAGCATGACCCTTACGGGTCAGCCGGGTGAGAGGTAGGGCCAACTGGTAAAACCCTTTAATGAACCTCCGGTAGTAACCGGCCAAACCCAAGAAACTTCTAACCTCAGTAACTGACTTGGGCCTCTCCCAACCAATTACCGCCTCTACCTTGCTAGGATCTACTGACACTCCCTCCCTGGATATAACATACCCTAGGAAATGGACCTTATCCATCCAAAATTCACACTTCTCAAGACTGGAAAACAACTTCTTCTCCCTCAATACCCCTAAAACTACCCTAAGATGCTGCTCATGTTCTTCTAAGGTCTGGGAATAGATAAGGATGTCATCAATGAACACAACGAAAAACTTATCCAAGTAGGGCCTGAAAATCCGATTCATGTAGTCCATGAATATGGTCGGAGCATTGGTTAAGCCAAAAGGCATCACCAAATACTCAAAATGCCCATATCTAGTCCTGAAGGCAGTCTTGGGGATATCCTCACTCTTGAATTTAATCTAATGGTACCCTGACCTCAAGTCTATCTTAGAAAACATTTCCGCCCCTCTAAGTTGGTCTAGAAGGTCATCTATCCTAGGCAGGGGATATTTGTTCTTGATTGTTACCTTGTTCAACTGCCTATAGTCAACGCACAACCTCATCCTACCATTCTTTTTCTTGATCAGGAGCACTAGTGCTCCCCAAGGGGATACAGTAGGTCTAATGAACTGTTTCTCTATCAACTCCTCTAATTTTTTCTTAAGCTCACTCATCTCCAAGGGTGACATTCTATAGGGGGCCTTAGAAATTGGCCCTGTGCCCGACACAAGGTCTATTGAAAACTCAATCTCTCGGTCCGGAGGTAAGGTGCTTACCTCACTAGGGAAAACATCATGGAAGTCCCTAACCGTGGTTATGCTACCCAAGTCGAGTTTTGATTCTACAGTTGAGGAAAATAGTAATGTAAAACAACAACTCCCATCAACCAAGCATTCAGAAATTTGTGCGATGCTGGAAAATAGACATGATGGTTTCTCCCTCGGAAGAAGAGGAAGAGTGGGAAAGACAATTTCCTTATTAAAGCAATCTAGCATGACCTGATTACGGGATAACAAGTTCATGCCCAAAATAACATCAAGGTCACTTAGTGGCAAACAAATCAAATCGACTTCGAAGGCCTTCCCCTGAATCACAATGGGACACTCAAGGCATACAAGGGAAGTGGAAATTGCCTTCTTAGCCGGGGTGAGAACTTTTAGGTGAAAGGGTAAAGGAGTAGCATGCAAGTTTAACCTTTCCACACAATCATAAGCAATGAAGAAATGAGTTGCCCTAGAATCATATAGTACAATTAAAGGGGTTTCGTTTAAAGTACACGTACCTCGCATCAGATTATCAGCCTTAGCTGTCGTCTCAACACTGAGGGTGAAGACCCTTCCGGTAGCTTGGGGCTTTGGTCTGGTCCTTCTTCCTTTTTGGGCAGTCCCCAAACACGTGGCTTGGCTCACGACAATAATAGCAAACTCTCTGGCCCGCCAAGCACTCGCCCCAACGGTTCTTGCCACACTTGGGGCAAGTAGGAGTAGATGGAGTGGAGGGAAGGGCGACCTGCTTGCCCTTGCCTCCCTGAAACTGGGGTTGGAAATTTCTCTCGGCCGATGTGTCCTCCCTCTTTCTCTTCCCTTCAGTCCAAGTCTTGGCCACAGGATTGGGGGTTTCATCCACTAAGCTTTGTTCCACCACCAAACACTTGGTCACCAGAGCTGAAAATTCCCTAAGCTGAAAGGCTGCCACTATCTTCTTAATCTCGGGCTTAAGGCCTGTGACACCCTTCTACCCCAATTACTAATACAATAATCAAAATGAATTGTAAAGAAAATTGTAGTTAACGCCGAGGTAAAAAGGTTCACATGTCCTCCTAAAAAAAACACTTAATTCAAAATCCAATGATGTTTATAAAGAAGAGTAAAATAAAGTTTTTCGGAAATTAAATTATCAACAAAATAAAACATATCTTGGCCATGTAGGCCCTTAAAAATAATTTTCCAAATCTTTACAAAACAAGATAAGAATATAATCTCCTAGACACTAAGTCCTGATGTCACATATATCAGAGCGAGACCCGACCCTTCAAAATTCAGCACATTGAGTGTCCTCTTTTTCACCCTAGAAAACCACAGAAGAGTACGGTGAGGAAAAGAATACATATATATACATGCAATACAGAAGGCTACCCTGACTCTCACCCATCACCATACACAACATCATTCATCTCAATTCATATATTATACATTTCATACACTATTCATATCACACATCGTGTTCATATATCATCATTTGATTCATATACCATTCATTTCTCACATCAGGTTCATACACATATAATCTCACACTTACATAATGTAAATTCACACTTCTCAAACAATCATCATTACCAATAATGGCCCTACTGTGAACACCACACAGTAGGTTGCACCCCCTTGATAGGCCCATGCAAAGACACCCGCTCCCTCTCACCGTCACCCACCTCTTATGGGCTAGGCGAGTCGCATTGTAAAACACTCCCTCTTGGAGTCATGCATCGGATGTCTCCCATCATGGTCTCATTTCACGCACCAGGTTCATACAAATATAAATTCACACCACGCATATAAACAACATCTATCCCAAGAGTCATGATTTGGAGCTCCGCACAATGGGCGCCCCTCATCAATCCCTTTAGTTGTTACCAATGACGGCCCTACTGTTAACACACACAGTAGGTTGCACACCCTCGATGGGCCAGTGCAAAGACATCTGCCCCGCAATGATGGTCCTACCGTTAAATTCCCTCTCTTGGCCGATAGGTTGCACACCCTCGATGGGCCAGTGCATCTCATGAATCACATCTCATGCTTATGCTCAATGCATCAACATCATCTCATACATTCACACCTCATATGCTCATGCTCAATGCATCAATATCATCTCATACATTCACACCTCATATGCTCATGCTCAATGCATCAATATCACCTCATACATTTCTCATACAACATCCTTTACTCTACTCATTCCACATCACATCTCAAATAAAAGACATATAGAACATCAATATAAATGGTCACATAATAATATCTCATGCCACAATCAATATACAATGTACATCCAATTTAATCAATCAATTCTGCAAACGATTCATATAATTAACACCATATAAGTAAAAGGTCACAACATCACATAAGCAACACTCTCTAAACTCATTTTTGGCCTGGTAATCGATTACCAGATAGCTGTAATCGATTACCAGAAGCTGTTACTCAATTTTGAAGCCGTCAAGTTTTAAGCTTAATGACCTTGGTGCACTAATTTGGAAATATCTAGAGTTATAAGTGTCATATTGAGATGATTCCACTTGGATTAGAAAGCTAAGATCCAGGGCTTCAGTTTGATATGCTATATGATTGTATTCCGAGCTCGTTTGCACCCTTAACAGACACATTCTTGTTCAGGTGAGAAAGTTGTCGAGGCCTAGTAATCGATTACAGGTTGTCTGTAATCGATTACCATAGGACTGGTAGCCTGGTAATCGATTACAACACCCCTGTAATCGATTACCAGAGGCTCAACCACCTAGTTTCCTGCCCAAAACACCTGGTAATTCATTACAGACCCTTGTAATTGATTACCAACAACTCGATACGCAACTGCGCCTGCGTTTTTGCCCCTTTTTAACCCTCTTCTTCCATCCCTACTCAAATCCTTAAGTTCCTAACTCAATTAGACTCGTTTGTACCGATTAAATTCAATAATTTCATCAATTATTTCAAAAGATTACAGTTAATTCAACAATCGATTCAATTATGAAATCTCTCTCTCCCAAATCCTAATTTAACCCCTTTTCGACAATCTCGCTTCCTACTCTCAATTTCATCAAGAACAAGACAATAATCATCCAGACAATCACGAATTTCAACACATTATATACAATTCATCACTCATAAATCAAGATTTAGGAATCCTAGAGGGACTTATGGTTGCCCTCACTACCTAAGCACTCTGGTATATACATATAGCAACACCCCTTCCCCCCGTACCTTAGAGATGATGATTGAAACTGAACTTGCAGAACTCCCTTGATGTTCTACTCTGCATCACCTTCTCCTTGTGGAGTCGCTTCTCTCTTCTCTAGGGTTTCGTTATCTGACGTTTGAAACAAACGGGTAGGGTGAAATAGATAACCCTTCCCCTATTCATAATAAAAGACAATAATAATACTATTATTTCTCCCTTTTATTTTATTTTATTTGTTCTAGAACTTTTAGGATGTTACAAGGCCCGCCTCCAGGTGTGAACATTTCCAACCCTCATTAGGATTGGCTTGAAGTAAGGTGTGGTACTTGGAAAGTTCTTCAAATTTGGCCACATATTGGCCCACGATCAAAATGCCTTGCCTTAGTTGAAGAAATTCTAACTCCTTCTGCTTCCTAGCTGGTGCTGGAAAATACTTCTCGAGGAATATGGTTTGGAATGCGTCCCAAGCAAATGGTGCCCCTGGAGTAGCAGTACCCACCCTCACGCCCTTCCACCAGTTTTCTGCCTTGCCTTGCAACATGTATACGATGAACATCACCTTCAGATCATCTGCGCACACTATCACCTCGAAAATCTTGTTCATGGCGTTAAGCCATGCATCTGCTGCAGCTGGATCGTAAGCCCCAATGAATGTTGGAGGATGATGTTTCCTGAATTCAGCTAGCCCTTGAAGAAATGGGTCCATTATCGCCACAAGTGGAGGGGTACCAGTGGATTGCCTCTGTAAGGCCTGGAGCATAGCGGTGTTAGAAGTCGTTTGCTCTCCCATGATTTGAGTGAGCATTCGGAGGGCAGCTGCCACCGGATCCTGAGGTTGATCTCGTGGGGGAGAAGGTGGATTGACACGAGGACGACCTCTCCTTCCTCCAGCCATAGTCCTCTACACATCATTAAGAAATATCTAGGTGATCAGTCTATCAATTTTATAATAATGCATACAAGACAATAACTAGCTTAAGGGGTGACAATATCCACAGTCCAATTGGATTGAACTGCTCTGATACCAAAATGTAACGTCCTAATTTCCAAATTCGAAAATGATGCCTGTTGGGAAAACTATTCCCAAATTCATGAAATTATTTCGCGCATTTATAGTATCGGCATACACATACATTTACCGCTTAAGTAATCCCACACTTACATAAGCGAAAACTCAGTAAATTCATAAACATCATTGATAAGAGTACCATAGTTGCCACAAGTGCTCAGAATACAATACAATAAGTAGGCATAACAGGATATAACCATACATACGTCCTGGATACCATATACAGCCCGAAGGCCCACATGTACAACTCTATCCTATCAAAATGAATAGCATATGCCTATACAAAAGTGGTAAATACAATAAAAAGTATCCCAAAAAGGGGTGAGCCATCACTAAGGCTCAAGCATCAGCTACTATCCACCTCTATCCTGGCGAGATCCCTACGAATCTGAAGGTAAATTCCCACAAAGTGGGGTGAGACCAATGTCCCAGTGAGTGCGATAAAAGGTGTGTGCGGTGTGGGGGAAAACAGACAAGTAAATTACAATAGGTGTACTTATACATTAAGAATATAATATCCGAGAGCAATAAACATAACCAATAATTCTATCGCTTATACCATGTTTATGATGCAATGCAGCATGTCTGTGAAGTGTTGTTACCCGACACCCGGGGTATTTCCACTGTAACGTAAACTGTGATTGAGCGCTCGACCATGTGACCAAGGACCGTCGTCCAGGACCACCTATAATTAAGTTTTAATAACATATATGGCTCATGACTTGAGTTATTTTTAAGGTGAGGGTCCCCCATCTTCCTCTTGGCCGAGAGGTCGATGAGATCACCTCGTCTTTCTTAAACATGAGTTCCCGAAGGCCTGTAATGGTCCGAAGACCCTGAAATAGCCCGAAAGCTCTGTATCATCCCGAAGGCACCATGATGGTCCAAGGACCCTTACATTATGTTCAATGATGGCCAAAGGCCTATGAATGTTTCTTGTAAGATTAATAATTCAATAATTCATGAATACTTAAGTTCACCATCCTAGGGTTTGGAACCAAACTCAATGAAGTAAATCAACACAATAATCTACCCTAGGTTTTGACAAGACACCATCACAATCAACAATTTTAGCAAGGGGAAACAATAGTAGGGATCATACATGGAAGAACATCCAAGGAGGTAAGTGAGTGAGAATCACACTCACCTTAGAGCAAGAGGGGCCGAGTAGAAACGGAGTAAGGATGAGGTTGCGAAGGAGGAACGAAGTCGAACTCTTGAATTTGAGGGAGTGTGGAGCCTTCGTAGGTCTTCCAAGAAGCTTCCTCTCTCTAGGAACTCTCTTCTCTCACTAGAATGGTATGAAAAAGAGTGGAACAAACCGCGTGAATAATGAGCCCTAATTAGTGGTTTTTAAAGCTGTGAGTGGACTCTCGCTCAAGCGAGCTGTTCTCACTCGAGCGAGATGCTCGAGGTCAAATTCCCCTTCTCATTCTCGCTTGGGCAAGAGGCTTCTCGCTTGAGCGAGAATGGACCAGAAAATGACCCCTCTCTGGAAGATTCTCACTTGAGCGAGAACCTTTACTCTCAAGCGAAAAACATCCAGAGAGCATTCTAAAATTCCCCTGTGTCTCGCTTGAGCGAGACCCTTCTCGCTCAAGCGAGATATGTAGAAGTAGATTTTCACCTTTTTGCTGCATAACTCGCTCAAGCGAGCCCATTCGCTTGAGCGAGGGACCTGATTTTCTTGACTAAAGGCTTTTAGTCCTCTTATAATCAGTTCCACACCTTACTCTTCATTATTAACATAAAAGTTATTGCTCTATAATCATTTATTAGTCACTATCATTAATCAACGAGATGTTACAAAAAGGCTATATAGACTACTTAGAAACCTGGAGAGGCTTTTAAGAAGAATACTCAAAGGTGTATAAGCCATAATAGGCAGAGTGAACAATACTTATAAAGGTGAACAATTGTTATAGTGTAAAATCTCACTTGTAAGTGAGGACTGGACATAGCTCAAGGTTGTGTGTGAACCAATATAAATTTTAGTGTGTTGATTCTATCTTTGAATTTTTTATTTCTATTTGTTATTAATCCCTTAAGTGGTCAGAAACAAATTCAAAAAAAATCCTTATTTTGCACCTGTCTGTTTCAAACTTAAGTCTAGTTTGAATGTTCTGCATAAGAGTTGCATCTAAACTCTCAACTACGTTAAAGAATTAGTTTTACCATATGAAATAAACTATTTTAAATATATACAAATTACTTATTTCTTGACTATATTGAAAATAGTAGTTATTTTATTTTTGCTAACAAGTGGACAAGTTAAGACTCGATCTGAGTTCCAAATCTAGTACTTAAGATTCATCTCAGATTGAATTTGAGTTTCAAGAATAAAAAATTTCAAAGTTTCTATTCAACTCCCTTTCTAGAGACCTTCAACGAACTTCATTGGTCAACAATAGTGAAGGTATAGGGGGTTAAGTTACAACAACATTGAAGTTGGAGGGTGTCAGCCAACGGTGATAATGGTGTAAAGTGTCGAGCAAGGGGAACATTGGAGGGTGTTGAGCGACAATGGTGGCGAAGGGTGCCAAATTGTTGTGATTGCACGCATTAGATAGTGTGGTATTGGATTGTGTAGAGGGGTGGTAGTTGAGGGCGCCGAGTAGTGATGATTGAGGATGTGGAATGGTAGCGACAATGGTGGGCAATATAGGATGGTGGCAATAATGGTATATTGTAAAAACTGTAACTCAAAATAAAATAAATGAGTTGAATTGTGTTTCCTAAAACATTTTCACAAAGAATATTTTCGAAGTAGAAGTAGAAATAGAAAATCAGTTAAATGAAAAGTTCATCTAAAGGTTTTTAGGAGTCTGTCTAAGACTGTCAAATGGTATGAAAATATTTGGTTCGATAACAAATCAAAAGACTTAAAAATTTCAGATTCCATAATTTACTTCAAGTTAGATAACACATTTTATAACAGAATAACTTGAAAAGATGAAAGGAGAACAGAAGCACCCAACGATTTTTATAGTAGTTCACTCTTAACACATGAGCTATGTCAAGTCTTTGGCCACCCACCAAAATTTCTAATAATCTTTTACAAAGATTACAACAAGTATCTGATTTCGCCTCCTCAGGCTATTAGACTCGGGTATCTAACTCCATCTCCCCTGACCAATAAACAAAATAAATGATATGAATAAATATGGTTAAGTGTTTGACCTCAAGAACTCACTAAGCAAGGCTAACAATTAAAACAATGAATATGAAGAGAAACACTCAGTAATCACTCACCATTGTACAAGATATACAATAAATGTAACTTAGAGATAATTTGTTAAGTATATAAAGTGAATTGAAAGTTTTGGATGATGAATATTTTTTAGGTTGGAAAAGTCTCTTAATTGAAGTAAATGATTTTCAATTTATAGATGTGGTTGATTTCAGTTCATTAGACACAAGTTGACTTCTTTTAAATGTTCTAGAAAGCATTAAATGCATAGACCTATTGAACTCTATAATAACCTACTTTTTTTGGACACGTTTATAGTCAATGTTGCTTTTACAAAGAGGTTGTAAGTCTATTTTTTGTTCAAAGTGGTTAGCCTATACAACCCTCGTGTTAGTTAATTGTACCATTTGAGAAACTCTTATTTTTTGAGACACAAAGTATTTAGAAGTTTTTTATTCTTGAAGTAGAAATCATCCTTGAAGTTATCATAACATTTTTTTTTAGTTTTCAATCTCAGTCTTGAGCTTCAATCTGATGAGACTTCTTCAAACCATGTGTTTAGGACGTTGAAAGATTCTTCAAAACCATGTCTCTCTAAGATGAATTTTAAGATTTTTTTGAGAAATTTTGACTAAGTCTTAAGGTATCGTATTTTCTTCAATACCTTTACATTTAACAAAAACGTTAGATATGAACCAATGATATAATCTTTACCTTGTTTGTGTTCATCAAAAATTAATGGGGACATATCATCATACTACATGAGAATCAACAATGTAGGATATATGTTAGGTGATAATGGTAGTAGAGGAGGTGTTAAACGATGGTAGTGACAATCATGGAGGTGCCAATTGGAGTGATAGTGGAGTGCTCGCTGATAGTTGCCATCAAGGGCGGTGGGGACAATAATGGTAAAGGGTATTAGATGACTATAGCAGTGATGGAGATGTACTATGTTTTTAAAACTAAAAAAATCAAAATCACAAATCTTTTTTAGTTTAAAACTGAGGTATGAGTGTTTTGAAAATGAGTTAAAAAAACTAATTTAACTACATTTTAGTTCAACATATTTTATTTTGAATTTTGAATTAACTAACAAAAGTTTAAAATCGTAACCACCTTAAACAAAACTTTAATTTTTTTAATGTACTGGTTTTACTACTTATTTTATACAATATTCTTAAAATTAAAAAATAAATAAAATAAAAAATATTTATGAAATAAATATATAAATATCAAAATGGACATATATAAATATGAAAATAAATTATTTTAAATGATAAAAATAAATCGTATGGATTAAAATATACCATCATTTATGTCTATAATTTAATATGGTGTATCAAAATTGAAATTTATAATTTTGAAAAAAATAATATTAAAATTTCATATATTAATAATTGATTAAATTAAAATAATACTATTTAAGAAGAATAAAAAATATAAAAATAATTTCCAAAAATTGTAGGAAACACAGGGAAAACACTAGAAGGGGGGTTGAATAGTGTTTTACAAACTTTACAAAAAATTCTAGAAACCTTTTTCGCAAAAGTTAATTTACCAGAATTTCAGACAAGGTTAAAAGGTTGTCTGAAGTTTCTTCCCTTATCTGAAAAAGTTCAGATAAGAGGTTTTCTGAAATGAGGTGTTTTTAAGAGTTTAGAAAACGTTTGTAAACTTAACTTTCATACCCTTTCTATTAGCACAAATATATGTTAAAGAGTTAAGGATGGAGATACTTTGCCACATAATTTATTCTGTTTCACTCACTACCATTGTGAGCCACGTACGTCTAGTCCCAGTGCCAACTAGTTACTAGATTTTTCACTAATCTCAACAGATTTTAAATATTATTTTTCAGACAAGTCTCTTCAGGCTCAGTTACACGAGTATTGTTTGTACATCTAGCCTCTCCAAGCTCAAAGCAAGTATTTTCTTGCTCACATATCCTCTTCAAGTTCTACACTCCAAGTGTTTTTACAAAGCAAAGATTGAATTCAGAACTTCAGATAAGTTCTTAGTTCAAACAATTGTACGATAAACCGTGGCATACACGGGATTTTAAATATGAGTACAATGAATCTGAATCAGAGTATTCTAGAGTGAGTTCTGCAGTAATTTTCTTCTTCTTTTTGCGCGTAAGTTCTCTTTATATTCCATGAAGAACTTTTGCTATTTATAGGCACAACACAAGCTCGAATTTGTCCATTAACGGATTCTTCTAGAACCAACGTGAAATTCATTTGAATCCATTAAGGAACTATTCTGACATTTGTACAAGTCATAGGCGCCGTCTCCACTTTTGACAATCGTACAGATGTTGCAGGTCTCGTCCTGACCTCTGACACTCGTACAAATGTTGCAGGAGTTGTCGCAGAATATTCTTGCCACGTCAAAGAGCCTTGCGTTCTGATAGCAGATCTTCAGACATAAGACTTCAGGTCTTCAAACAACTTAGCAGCTTCAGAACCCTTCAGGATTTCAGATGAGGGAACTTTCAGATGACTTTGATATTTCAGAAACCTTCATAACTTGAGACACCTTTGTCGTCAGATGGATATGAGCTTCTGAAATAAAAAGATAAATCATTAAGTTTAGATAACACAGTTCACTACTGTTTATTTAAGTTTATTATCATCAAATTTAAATGATGGGGTGTCTTAATTAGACTTTTTACAATCTTGAGACTCAACAAAAATAATTTCTTATATTTAAGGATAAAAATTGAAATTTAATATAAAAAAGTAAGAAGAATTAATACTTAATAACAAAGTTGAAAGAAAATCAGATTACTACTTATCTCTTTCTTTACTTTTATCTCTCTTTATTTTTATTTGAAATTTGAAATCAACGTTTCTTTAGAGAGTGTGGGTTAATTTAGAGTAAATTTATATTTTTTTAATAATTTATAAGGATAAATTTCGAAGATATATATAAAAGTGATTACAAAGTAAATTATATATATTAAGAAGAATATGCTGAGAAACATAATTGTAGAGATTTTTACATCAAATACATATAATGAAGGAATTTATTACTATTTTATTCTTAGCAACATTTTTAGTATATTTTGCATAATTTTCACCATTTTAAATATTCTCCGGTCCTTTTTGTAAAGAATATTTTAAAGAGTTTTTTTAATAATATTTTTAAATAGTCTCCTGCATCGGTTCGAACCCCCACTTATCCCCTTGGGGTGAGGTAAAATGTAAGTACCTTTGTAGGTGCTCTTTGAGCCCGGAGGCTTTCCCTGCCTTGGACTGGGGCACTATCCCCTCACCCTAAATTTTATTTTACCAAAAAAAAGTCTCCTACATCAGGTTATTATTTTACATAATGCCCTTTTTTTATGTAACATGCATGTTTCTGATCCAAAAATAATAAATATTTTAATTTTTTGTCTATTTTTAAATAATATATGTGTGGTTCTTCATTTCAAATGTAAAGATCAAAGAATTTAATAATTATACACTGTTAGTGTAAAAATATTTTACACTGTCATCCAATTATGTGTTGACACATCAATTAATGAGTTTAAATTGCATGAGATGTCATATTCATTAATTGATGTGTCAACACATCATTGGACGTCAGTGTAAAACTTTTTTTTACACTAACAGTACATGGAACCTAGAGTTGTTATGGACTGCTTTGCCTGATCTTACCTACCAGAAGTTACATTTGATAAAATCAATGCTCTCAATAGGTGTTCTTGATGTAATTTCCTGGGGAAGCTCCATTAATGGCCTCTATACAACAAAGGAGGGCTATACATGGCTTCTGAACTAGTTCACACAACATTCAGATGATAAAACTTAGTCTTGGATATGGAAGCTACATTGCAGTGAATCTGTTAAATTTTTAGTATGGCTTGCTGTTAATGAAAGTTTGCCAACTAAAAATCTATTACATCATAGGAACATCACACTCTCCCCATTATGTATTTGGTGTCATCTACACTCTGGCGATGTTCTCCACTGCCTTAGGTATTGTCCTTTTGTACTCATACTTTGGGATCGACTTGGCTATACTAACCACAATAACTTCACCTCACTCACTAGCCCTTATGATTGGCTCTCTTGGTCAAGCAAAACATTTGGAACAACATTCTTTGCTGCTATCTGGGAGTTAATGTTAGCAAGGAATTTGAAGGTGTTGTCTGGTCAGTATACTCCTATTTCACAGTTATTCTGGAAAGTTGAGTGTTTGCAACAACTCTTCCATACTGTTTTCAACCCAAATCCTGTTTCCCCAAGGGCTCAAATGGTGTTAATAAGATGAATTCCACCCATGCCTGGATTTGTAACTCTAAATGTGGATGGAAGCTGTTATAGTAATCCTGGTCTTGCTGGTTTTGGTGGGGCACTCCATGATAGTAATGAGACTTGGCTAAAAGGATTCTATGGATCACTTGGTATATCAAACATCTTGCAGGCTGAACTGCAGGGTATCTTAGTTGGATTACAGTTAGCTTGGGAGGAAGGCTACCGTATGGTTAAGTGTTGGCCAGACTCCATGCTAGCTATTTCATTAATCAAGGGTGCATTTCCCATGTTTCACAAGTATGCAGGACTGATCAATAAAATTCAGATTATGACTCATAAGGATTGGTCTTTAGATATTGATCATATCCCAAGGGAGGGCAACCGATGTGCTGATGCTATTGCGAAAAAGGGCGCTCTTTCTTACTCAATGTCCATAAAAGTTGTGAATTCAGATGATTACTTCACTGATTTTGTTTAGGGTTGATGCTAGAGGAGAATATTTCCCTAGGAGTCGAATTTCTTGATTAGTCTGTAACTTCTTTTTTATTCTTTGCTTTTCTATTTCTATTTCTATCATGTTACCAAAAAAGAAAACTTAGTGTGTACTTAAACTTAGTGAATTGTAATCTCAAGTAAACTTTATTTGTAAAATCAAAGGTTCAAATTTTAGGGGGATTTTACCTAAAATACTACTTCCGGATCGAGTGTTAAATTCATAGCTATGATATTTCCTATCAAAGATAATTTTTTTTTAATTATAACCCTATGCAGAGTCACTACACTAATTAATAACAAAGTTAAAAGAAAATCAGATTACCATTTACTGCCAAACAGACCCAAACCCACCCTTTTGCATTGCACTGAAAATAAAAAGAATTTCCAGCTAAGAAAGGAAGAACACGTATAAATCATGAAGACAAACAGGGAAAAAGGAAAATGTCAGTTGACCTGATCTAGCGACTATAGTAAGAAACGGATCAATTTGATTGGATATATATCAATCCCACTATTATAATATTAACAACGTGGCCATTTGACTGAAAAGGTTTTAATAATTTTTTCCTCGATACAATCATGTCTAACACTAAAACTAACTAGCAAAAATTAAAAACATAATAAAAGTTTAAACTTTGTTTAATTTAAATCCAACTGAGTTTTACTATGTAACTGAAGAAACAGCCAGCTCCAGCTCTCTTCATTTGTTTTCTTTTGATATTTTTTCCCTTTCTTTTGTCGATTCTTATGCAGAGGCTGAGCTGTCCCCTGCTACAGTATAAAGACTTGTTTGTTTTCTTTGTTTTTCACAGTGCAAAAAGGAACCATCACAAAGGTGTGTGTGAGTGCGAGAGACACGAAGAGAGGTCCAAGGAGAAGGGGTTAGTACCACTACTAGTACGTTCTGGTTCAGCTGTTTTGTGGTACTGTTAGTGGTAAAACCTCACCCTCACCCTCAACCTCAATGAATGCTTACAACAATTCTAGTTCAAATCCAAATGCTCATCAATTTCTCACCTTTGCTTCATATGCTCTCTGTAAGTATTTTTATTTTCTTTGGGGCTTTTACAATTTCTCTTCTCAGTTCTCACCCCCATTTGGATTTTAGTCTCTTAAATGTGATTTATCCCACAAAAGGAAACAAAAAAAAACACTGGTTTTCAGTCTGTTATCTTGTGCTTTTCCTGATTTAGCTTCCAAAAAACCTCGAGCTCTGTGTTGATCTGTAAGAGAACCTTTTTTGTTATTCCCACCCCATCTATGGTTCATCATCTTCTTCCGTTTCTGAAAAAACCACCGAACAAATGAGTGCACCACTATTGACTGCACATTTTCCATTTCTCTTTTTTGTGGTATAAAGATGAGAACTTTGAAACAAAAACGAGGACATGCTGATTTTCTTTTTTGGGTAGTTTTGTTTTTAATTTAAGTGATGGGTATTACTATTAATATTAATTATTAATATTATTTTTATGATGATGTTGATGATGATTACCAGTACTATTCCTGTTCTGGTGTTAGTGCTTTTTACTGTTATTTCCTTTTGTGGTAGAGTCAGATTGCAATATCCTTTTTTCTGAAACCTTTCATAATGTGAGCCTGGACTTTTGGCCTAGCCTAGCCCCATGAGAAAAGATGCCTTTTTTTTTCTTGCTTCACTGTGGTCTCCTCCCGCCTCTTCTCTTACTCTGCACACTTTTTTGGGTTTATCATTTTCTTGGGAAAGTGGCATCACTGTGAAAGCTTCAAGCTGTGTGTGTGATAAATGCATTTTAATTTTTTTTTTTCCTAATGAAAATTCTCTTATACTAACCTTGTGCGTTATGAGGGGTAAATAGGACCAAAGCTTTTCAAAAAAATCCCAAGGAAAGAGGCCCTCCTATAACCTAATGGATTGAAATTGGCTTCCATAAGGGGTTAAACTTCAGCAGCAAAGCCAGCATCTAATTTGATAATAATTGGACAAGAAATTCAGAATGGCTTTCTTCTTCACCTTCCTCTTTAGATTTAGGGCATAAAAAAAGATGCTTTTTGGGGTTTAGATTGATTGGTTTTCTCTTCTGGCATTTATGATTTGGAGGTTAGGCTGTTGGCCTTAATTTATTTTTGTGAAAAATAAAAGAGTGCCGGGAGTTCTGATATGTCAATAAGTCATCATTTGTAGGGTTGTTGTTGTTGTGGGGTCTCATTCAATGACCGACTCCTGACAATGCTGTGATAAATGAGAATTATTGGAATCTGAAGGTTTCCCATGTTGAAAGTGAAGTATTGGTGGTAAGTACATGCTTGTAGGAAGAGTTAAAGAGTTAAACACATCACATCCATAGGGACAATCCCCTACAGCCATACATGAAGTAATTGATAAACATATCACATCAATGGGGATTGGTACTGTTTTTTGCTATTGCTATGGTATGGATCAATAAATCATAAATGCCCTGGTAAATGTTTATGGAGGTTAGAATTCTTTTTTGTTTGGGGGGTGGGGGGATTAGTAGTCCTGTGCAGAAACTTAACTATACACTGCACAGTGACACAAATTGACTAGGAGGGAAGTCAATACACTTAAAATTTACCAGGGTCATAGATACTGTATTATTGATGGTGGGGACTGCTTGAGATCAGCCTGAGATATCTTACAACACTAAAATACAGCAATCTAGCTGTCTGAAGTCATGGATGGAATTTGTGGAACACTGTGGAGTCCACGGATTTGTGTAATTAGCTTCTTTGTTTTGGTTATTGTACACAAGATAAGAGTTCTACTAGGGCCATCTCAGGCTGGAAATTTGCCTTTGGTAAATAATATGGTCAAAATAATTTACAGGATAGGCAATATACTTACCAGTTGTTATTTGCTAAGTATTTGTTCTGTTGCCAAGATATTTTCTTTGCCTGTTTCAGCTTTTGGTTTCCTGCATCTGTGCTAGCAGGAAATACAGCCATTTATGAATTATCTTTGAAAGAATGATCCATGTTTTCCTTTATTAGTTAGCAATTCATAGATTCTTTAAACTTTGTGAGGCTGTTTCACAATTATGAGACTCTTAATATGTGCTTTTTAATGATTGGTGTACTGTATTTATGCAGGTATGCTTAGTGTTTTTTGCTTCTGCCAATCATGATTTCATTTTATATGATTTGTTTGACTTGTTTATTCTTCCTGATAGGATCTTGTATGATTTTTCTTTGGTTCTAGAGAAACTGAAGCAATAACAATTATGATTTGACTTGTAGTTTGCAGATTACTGTGACCATCTGTATATGAATTTGTGAGAGGCCTTTTCATGGAGTGGAATACAAAATCTCTCGGGCAATGGGACTGGGAGCACTTGTTCTTCTTGAATACAAAAGCAACCGAAAATCCCAGATTACAACCTATTGATTGGAGTGGTGAGGCAGATCGAGAAATCAATGTTGGGGTGTTGTATCCATCAGGTGGTAGTGGTTGTTCTGGTTCTGAATTGATACATGCTACTTCCTCAAGGTGCTCAAAATCAGCTTCCAACAATTCATCATCAAATGGGGATAGTAAGACATCTATGTTAACCCTGGAAGGTTCTCAAGATGATTCAAGTGGTAAGAAAGAATTGTCCAAAGGAGAGCCAGTTGAAACTTCTACAGCAGCAGAGCCCTCTTCTGTCTCTGGTGAACCATTGCTCACTCTAAAGCTTGGTAAAAGATCATACTTTGAGGATGTTTGTGCAGGAAATGATTCCAGGAAACCATCTTCCTCTGTGGTTCCCATTTCATCTGGAAAGAAATGCAAATCCAATAGTCAGAACTTACAACTTCCAACCTGCCAGGTGGAAGGCTGTGGCCTTGATCTGTCATCTGCTAAAGATTACCATCGCAAACATAGAGTTTGTGAAAATCATTCCAAATCCCCTAAGGTGGTTGTAGCTGGTTTAGAACGTCGATTTTGCCAGCAATGTAGCAGGTAAATCTTAAGAAACAAATGATTCATGCTCTGAGTTTGATGTTGAATAAATTGGTTAAGGTTTTTTCACTTACATTATGATGTTGAAGGTTCCATGCTCTGTCTGAGTTTGATGATCAAAAAAGAAGCTGCAGACGACGTCTTTCAGATCACAATGCAAGGCGCCGCAAGCCTCAACCTGAAGCAGTGCAATTAAATCCATCAGCTCTGTCTTCATCACCCTATGGTATAATTTCCAAGAGTAGGGACATTCCCCTCCCTTAGAAAATCCATTAGCTTTGTTTTTCATTGGCTTAGTCTGCAGTTTATTTCAATTTTGGGATGCATAGTATATATCTTAAAATGACTCTGGGAGAATTATAAGAATGGATCTCCTGATAAAAATATGGACAAGTAGAGGAACAAATAGTGATGATTCTATAAAATATAATGTGGTGATTCTATGAAAAAATGTGGACCATTTTCCTTTCATGGTAATTATTTTATCCAAAATTCCTTTTTAGTATTTTCCGATCTTTTCATAATCATAATTACTTCTTTTGCTTTAGATTCGGTTTTGAGCTGTGCTGATGAGGGTTTGCACTTACTTCAATTCCTGCTTTAATTACTGTATCTAATGACTTGCTTGATAGATTTAATATTAAGGATTTGTGTGGAGATATATATTTCTTATACCCTGTTGTTTGGTAGAAGGCCTAGACACAATAAAGTGCCCAAGTCTTGGGAAACTGGATAGCACACAATTGAAACAAAACATATGCTATGTGAACATGTAATACAGTCAATTAAGATCTTTTTAGAGTAATTATTATGGTGTCTTTAGAGTTGAGAGAGTTGACAGTTCAAGAGCATGACATACATATATGAGTACGAGATTCCTAAATTTAATAAAACACAACCTTTGAATAGTTTTTCCCATATCAAAACTCAAACCAACAATAGCAAAGGCTTAGTTGTTCACTGAGTTACTATTTAGGTTGTAGTTTATTGGAATTCATTTTTCAAAAGTTTTAGACAAGTCATTCTTCAACACTAGAAATACATTATTTTTACTGACAAACGAAGAAGCCAATCTTCAATCAAGTGAAACGTTTTGTTTGCTCCTTTCATGAACCGACTATGAAGTATTAAAGGTCAGACAATGTAGTACTATGCTTGCACCACAACTTCATGTCATGATGATAGAGTATTTCTATACCCATCTACCTAATTTATATTTTATTCTGCAGATGGGAGGCAAATGATTACTCCATTTGCATTTTCAAGAACTGCTACAAATTTAGCATGGCCAGACACACACAGCAGCAAGCTCCCCCAGACAAAAGATTTTCTCCTGAAGCCTGCAAAAGCCTTCAATAAGATACCAAATATTGTCACTATGCTTTCTGATGATTCCGGTGGTCTTCTTACATCCAAAGGCATAGGAATCAAGAACACTGTTCCAGGTTGTTCTCCTCTTTCTCAATAGTTCAGCTTCATGATTTCTTTATAGTTTAACTTATATTATGAAGGCATGAAACATAACTAGGATGTCAAAATCCAAAATCTACCTAAATGATAAGCTCAACAATCCTCCTAATTACCTAAAGAGGAAAGAAATAAACAGGTGTATTCAATACTTTTGGAGTCTCAAAACTTTCCTTTTTATAATTTCCTTTTCTCCATATGTAATTGTAGGATTATTAAGCTGATTTTTTGGGATGATTTTAACATTGGTTTTTATAATTTTTATTAAATGATTAAGTTTAATACTGATTTCATAGCAATTAAGGCTTGCCTCTTGGTAGACACAATCATTATTCAATTGATAGAATAGCTATTACAGGTATGGAAGATCGCACTACTACCTCATCTGCTCCAAATGCAACAGCACAAGATGTTAACCGTGCTCTCTCTCTTCTGTCAACCAATTCATGGGGTGCATACCAGACTAAGTCCCTTTCTCAAGAACACTCCAACAGGACAACAGGTACCACTCAGTCCATAACACACCCAATGACTCAGCGCTTA
Source organism: Sesbania bispinosa (assembly GCA_026901365.1). Taxonomy (NCBI): domain Eukaryota; kingdom Viridiplantae; phylum Streptophyta; class Magnoliopsida; order Fabales; family Fabaceae; genus Sesbania; species Sesbania bispinosa. Next base: position 255,867 of record QLOH01000704.1, on the reverse strand, counting down.
GCCTTTCCTTCATCAGAATATTGGCACAGTGATCAACAACTGGGAAACTCCAGCATCTGTATCTCATACTCAGATTGTGATAATAGCAACCGCTTTCAAGACTTTCAGCTGTTGAGTGCACCCTTTGAGTCAGGTTTTCCTTGCAACCAGCTGGATTAAAGACATTATGCTTATTCAAATGGTTGCAACCCCATCATGTCACATAAGAATTTCATGTATTTTGTAGGGTCTAATTATCTGTTGTGCTATGTTAGGGTGTGTTTACTTTTCCTTTTGTTTTTTGGGTTTTCAAGATGGAAAACCAATTAAAAAACTTGTTCTCATGCTAATTGGTAACTCCATTTTCTGAGTAGCTTCTTGCTGTTATTGAATTTTTACATTAATTTCTACCTAACTGTGTATGTCTCCAATGAGAACTTTTTTGTTTTGGTACAAGGGAGGGGCAAAAAACCCCAAAGCTAACCAAAGAATCTAGGGGGGGAAAGCAACTCCCACTACATCATCTCTCAATATGTCTAAGACACCCACTGGGGGAGAATTCAAAATATGAGTTCCAAGAGGGTAATTAAAAGCATAGATAGCTAACCATTCAGCAACCCTGTTTGTTTCTCTCTAAACATGAGTAATACTAGAAATGAATGGTTGAGATGGATGATGCACACTTTACGAAGTACGTTGGACGGAAGTGATTTAAAATCAATTCTGCAGAATTGATTCTGGATTGTACAAAATTCAAACCAAATGGGCACTAACTTGCCAGGGCTGCTGCATTAGCAGATGGATATCAGTCAAGATTGGCCTGCAAGGATGGCTTTCTTAGCAACCTCTGTTGATAAGTTGTACAGGAACTGTAGAATCAGTTTCTATGATGACATTCTGATAATTTCTGTCTTTGGCTATCTTCAGAGCAGTTAGAATTCCCCATAATTCAGTCATGTTTGTTGCACTACCAAATTTTCCTTAAAAGCCCACCTGCCAAGTTCCTGAAGAATCTCTAAAAGTACCTCTACAAGCAGCATGACCATTATGGTGTTTGAGGGAGCCATCCACATTACATTTGATGTAATTTGGAAGAGGAAAGTTCCACTTAATCAGGGAATATGATGTTGTAGTAATAGTTGGGGATAAAAGTGTTGAAGGGTTCAAATTCAAGTTGAATTCCATGAACCTATGGTTAATTTTGATCCTGAGATTGGCATCAGAATGAAGCCTATTATTAAAGACAACCATTCCTGGATGACCATAATTCAGATATAATGACTGCAAAGACAGTATTTCAGCAAGTGGATTGCAGTTTGCAATAACAGATCATGATTGAAAAAATGAACAATCTATGATTGCATGCAATGTGGTTTCTAGATGAGAATTACAAATCAGTGTAGGATTTCTAGACTTTCTGGAGGAGTTAGCTTTAAGCCCCCTTTTAAGCATCGGAAGTTGCTTTTAGCATCCTTTTGCTATTGGCACCCCTTTTTATTTTTTTCAATACTACCCTTGTATTCAGAAATTAAATTGAAAGATAAATGATAAAAATTGCTTCTGGAATTAATTTTTAAAAAAATAAAATTATTTAATTTCTGGATGTTAAATTTTAGAATATAACTTTTCGGAAATTTACTTTTAGATTTGTAAACTTTTTTTAAAATAATTTGGTCCTTATGGATGGGCTTAGAGACGGAGATACATATTAATTATATAAGGAAATAGATTTTGCAAAAATAATATCACTCTTTGAGAATAAGTTTCAGTGGGCTTTATAATAAATTAATTTATGTAAATTTATTAAAAGTTTATTTAAAAATATTTTTAGATATAGTATTTAATGTGGATTAAGTTTATGTTTAAACGTTTTTTCATTTTATGAAAGTTTTTTTAATATGTAATGAAAGTCTAAATAGAAAAATTTATTAGTGTTTCAATTTAATTTCAAATGGTATTTTAAAAAAGCATTATTGATAATGAAGGATCAAATTTTAACTTCCTCTAATGATTATTTAATTTTATTTGGAATAAACAAAAGCTATTTAATCTTTGATTATAAAAGTATAAAAAACATATTATAAAAATGACATAAAATTATCATAAAAACAAAAATAAAATTACAATTGCCTTGTGAAAACTTAATTTAAAATGTCTGACATATATGAAGATAAAAAAGATATAATATTTATTTTATAAGTAGTATTTTTATTTCATTCCTATATTTAATTATTGCCATGGTTTTAAATGAAAGCATAAATATAAGGATCGAAATAAGTTTTACATATAGTAATTTAATTGAAATTGAGTATTAAATAACCAAATTTTGTATAAATATATTTTAGTGTTATTTTAAATTTTTAATTAATTATGTTCCTTTTTTGGTGAAGAGAATATCTTAAATTAATTGTCTTAAATAAAATCAATTGTCTCTTTAAATTAATTATCTTAAAATTAATCATTTCAAAATTTTAATTAATATTTTCTAACAAAGTGTATTGATTAAAAAAAATTATTTTAGGAAGAGGCCGAGAGAAGAGAGAGAGAGAGACTTGTCCAACTCTAGGTCTTGAAATATCATTATTTGTGTATAACTTTCTGCCTTTTCTTTTCTCTTTCTTGTTCTTTTGCATACACTTCATTTCTCTCTCTCTCTCTCTAACTCCTCCATCTTCGCTTTTCATCCTCTCTGACTAGCTCGACACAGATCTCCCATTTAGATTCAATTTCCGACTTAGTCACTCCATATTGAAACGTGACTAAGGCCGGAAGGAAAGCACACTTAGCAACGCTACCTTCTATGATAAATTAGTGGTAAACGAAGTTCTCCTTTCGCAGTTCAAGTGACATATACCACCTCAAACTTCGATTTCATGTTTTACTATTTACAACTTAATGATTTTGACCCATTGTTGTTATTATTATTTTAAATATTCAATGATTGGTTGATGACTCTTTGGAAATTGTGATGGTTGTTAGGGTTTTGATTTGTTTATGATTTTGTAGAGTTGAGTTTGAAAATAGAATCAAAGATTTGTTGCATGAACATTGTATGTGCTACCTCCACATCAACTCGATGGCGTATAGGCTAGCCACTGCTAGTTGGTGCATTTGCTCTTCTCTGTGATAGTTACAAGTAATAAATATAATTTTCTGATTTTTTTCAAATTATTATGCATATATTCATATGAGATCGTAGGATTATATGGAAGATTAGGAGTATAATATGATATTTATGGCTTTCTTAGTTGTTCTCAATTTTGTTTTTTCATTGTGTTTATTATGTTTACAATTGACTCTAACATGACTATTTTAGCTTTTTTGTTTTGAATCTTCTTGTTCCTACTGATTCTGTTTGAAATTTGTTCAACAATATCTCTGATGGACGAAGTCGCTCAAATAAAATTCCTACTACTTTAAAAAGTGTAGTTGGAATGATGTCAAAATTGGAGCCATTGTCTACTAAAGGCGTTCATACTTTGACACCTTCAACCCTTGCTTCCACATACAATGGTCGGTTATGGCAGAACCCTTGATGCTCTAGAGATGCTTCCTAAAGACTAATCTTATCGTGTGCGATCTTGCCAACCTAGACAAAAGAGCATGAATGACACACAAATCCTCACCTCTCCTTTTTATGACAGTGACTGGGGCCTTCGTTGCCTCTTATTGGATGCCCTAATTTAGCCCTAGTTAGCTGAACAATATCTAAAACACTCTTGTCTTCACTAGTCCTTTACTAAGCGTCTTTTCATCGGGTGTCTATTCCACGTCATGCTCTCTTCGCAATGTTATGATTTTCCCAAACACTTCTAACAACATTTATCCCATGTTGCGATAGTAGGCTACATTGTAAGTTATATTCATCACCTTTCTTTTCGGGCAGAAGAACTTTTCCTGCTATCAACTGCATCTAGGAAATTCACCTAACAATATAACATACCACAATTGGATGACTATTGGTTCTATGAAGGATGCAATATGTTGGTTCATTTTATTGCTCCTTGGGAGAGGTATCTTGAACGTTCTTTTCTTTCAGTATGCCTTCTTTTAAACATTCTTTCACCAACTACCACGCTCATTGCCTGTTGATAGGAAATGAGGCAGGCTCATTGCCTGTTGATGGGAAATGAGGCAGGCTCATCCTAGGAAAACTATGTTTCTTTCTTGCTCGTGGTGACTTGAATTGCCTTTATTTCTTTTGTTATCTAATGCGCAAATGTCAAGGACATTTTTTTGCCTTTTTTTCCTATTTATCATGTTTCTTCATGGCTTCTACCACATTTATTGCTTTCTTCATTAATTTAGAAAAGGTAGCAGTGCCTCTTAGGCATAATTTTTTTTTAGCCACATGATATATTTTTAATAAACCCATAAACTAGGCCAACATCTAGTAATGGTTCCATGCATTGCAGTGCATGATCCCTATACCTCTTGATGAAGGGTAAGAGGCCTTCTCCACTTTTCTGCTTCACCCAATCCAACTCCATGATGTGCAGGGATCTTTTTTCCTCCAGGAACTTCCCATAAAACTCCCTAACTAACATTTCCCAGGTAATGATGGAAAGCAAATATAACTTGGTGTACTAGGTGAATGTTCGTCTTGCTAATGACTTAGAAAATTCTTTCAACCTCAAACCCTTGTCATCATTTCTGTGGATCCCTAGGTCATCCAAGAAAGTTATTAGATGTTCTCGTGCACTACCTATGCCCTCAAACTTCTGAAATGTTGGAGGTTGATACCTTATGGTGTAAGGTTGGGTCAGTACTTCATTCATCTTAGGTGGTTCCGGGTTGAACATTGATTTGATCCACTTATTCCACTCTTGCAGCAAGCGTCTGAGCTTCTTTTGGGTCAATGGAGCATCATCTAAAATTGTTCCTTAATTTTTTTAGGGGTTTTTTTAGCAGTCTCTTTGGATTAGTTTGTTTATGTTTTAAAACTAAAGACTAGGTCCATCAGGTTCTACTGGGTGATTATGATGTTATTAAGTACACTCATGGGAATTTCACACAGGATTAAGTTGAGCGCTCCAATCTATGACATCGTTGCTCCCAGACCTCCTATAAGGTTAAGCTCTTTAGTTTCTTTATGCGAAATTTCCTCTGCTGTTTCCGATGTAACCTCTTCAATCCTAACAAAGGCTGATGGATAGTCATAGGCATGCATCGAGAGTCTTCCATCACTTTACAATTCCTTCTCAGTAGAGTCACCAAATGTTTTGGATTAGTTTTGTGACAAAACTGAGTTCGTAAAATTGTGACGCAATATTACAGATGATTGAGTATTTGTTTGATTCGTTTTCCCCCTTGCATGAGACCATGTTCTTATATTGTCATCTACATGAGGATCAAGCTTACACAATGTCCCATGTTTCACTTATGGATAACCTAATATGTCCAAATCTTGTTTTGAAGCCTATTTTGAGCATTTGTTAATTAGTCGGAGAAAACATTCCCTATTAAGCATGTTATGGCAAAAATGACATAATATGGGGCAAAAGGTATATTTCCATTTTAGTGTAATTACTCCTTCTATTCTTTAAGGGTGTCTTGGGTCTATTTGGTTCAAATTAGGGGAGAGGAGGGGGAGGGAGGAATTTTAATGAAGGAGAGGGGAGGGGAATCTTGTTTAGTTCGAGCAAGGGAGGGGAGATCTTTCTTGTTTGGTTCACAAGGGGAGGAAGGGAAAATAAATATAATTTACTTTGATACCCTTATACTTTGATAACGTCCAACTTTATTAGTATGAGTGGAGGGATATTTAAATAATTTTGATTGGTTTATTTTAAGCCCCCTCCCCTCTTTCTCCCTCCTACAAGTTGAAACAAACATAATAACCCTTTTAAAATCCCTCCCCCCTCCAACCAAACAGTATGATTGGCTTAGCGAGGTCGCTATTGTATCTTGGCAAGCGTGTTCTCCTTGCACCCTAAGCAAATTACTTCCTATTTTACTTTTCTAGTTGCTTCACAACTATCTTCGTACCAATTTACTATAAACAAATTTATTATTTTTTCTCTCTTTAAATTTACACTATTTTCTGTGCATTTGCCTACAAATATTACTTTGAAATCAACCACTTTTAATGTTTAATGAAAAAAAGAGAGAATATAAAGTTAAGTTGTTACATAAATTGAAGTGAGCTTCAACATGTCAAGTTGGAAAGAATTAATTAGTGTGAGTACACTTATATGTGGTTCTTGTATAGTATCTAATAATAACTTCTTATACACAACATTTTTAGCTCATATTCATATTTTACCATATTAATTTTCATGATTTGACTAAGTGACAAAAAATTTGTTGGAAATGAATATAAAGTAACGTGTAATAGGTGGGCCTATTTTATTCTTCATATATCACTTTATTAGTCTTGGTAGAAAGTATATAGGTTCCGCGATTGATCATATTGACATAGAACCAAATTGATTTTATGTGATGAGGGTGTCTCATTGCAATCTTCACTTAATCACTCTCTACCAAAACTTTATAGTATGACTTATGAATATAACCCGTTTGCAATTAAAACAGTTTTTTATGTCACCTCTATTCTTGAAGATAGAAGTTAAGGTACTTCTTTTCCATTCATTCGACATGTTTTTAGACCTTATGATCTCATTGAACAACATTTGTGAGCCATTTAATGCCTTTCTCTCCTTTCCATTTCCATACCTAAATAGATATATTATCTAGTACAATTCCCTTACCCTTTTCCATCCTGTTGAATTTTTTTACCTTAGATTCGTAGATTCTTTGATAATAAGAGTAATTTTGGTCTTCCTCTCTAGTGCAAACCTGTTAAAGGTCAAAGCATACTCATGTCCTTCATCAAAAAGTTTATGAAAATAGTTCTTCCATCATTTTATGATATCTTGACCCTTGAAAAATACTTTTTCCTCATCATTCTTAATATATCTAACTTGGTTTTTCCTCTTGGTTTCCTTTCCTTACTTTTAGCAAGTTTATAGATACCTCATTTCCTTGCTTAAATGCATATTAGTATAAACTGTCAAATTCTCTTGGTTTAACTTGATTTATAACCTTCTTAGTATCTTGCTTAGGTGCTTTATATATATTTATTCTAATTTTCCTTATTTTTACACAAAAACCTTACTTTATAAGACTTCCTTTTGTAACCTTGACATTTTGTTTCGCATTATCATCCCATCTCTAAGAATGTTTTTTTACCATTTGGCTTAAAACCTCTCAATTCTCCTAGTGTTTATGTGGCTACCTTTAGCTGTCTAGTCTCACATGTAAATAGCATGTGAGACCTTGGTTTTAAATTCTAATTGAGCATATCCAAGAAATGATCGAAGTAAATGTTGTAGTAACAAGAAGGAGGGGTTGAATTGTGACCTTTTAAAATTTTGATGATTTCTGCAGGAACTTCTAATAATCTCTACTTAAGAATATCTTCTTGGCTAATATTAGGAGCTTAGTGTTCAAGTTAGACAATATACAATAATACTAGATAATTCAAATATGACCTTTATGATTTAAGTAATACTTGTATTTTGACAATATAATCTTTTTCCTTTTGAAAGACTTCTTTGAAAATACCACAAGTAATATTTTTATGAAATTACTTAGGTATTAGATAGGTTTGAAAATACTTTGATATGCAACAGTAAAAAATTACCCGATCTTTTGAATAAACAGTAAGCTTAAAATATAAAGAGTTCGAGGGAAAATAAGTATGCTCACAGTATTTTATACCGGTTCACCCTTTAAACCTTAGGGCTACGTCTAGTCCCTACTCTCAGTAGAATTTTCACTATGTCAAGCTTGATACACATGTATTCTTTCTTCTTCATAGCCTCCTCAGGCTCCTTGGGTAGCACACCACCCAATATTCTTCCGTAGCCTCTATAGGCTCGTCACAGTATTCTTCTACAGCCTCTGTAGGCTCTTCACAGTATTCTTCTGCAGCCTCTATAGGCTCCTTTGTAGTTTTCTTCTGTGGCCTCAGTAGGCTCTTACATAGTATTCTTCTGCAGACTCATAACACAGTACAAATAAGATTTCTGCAGTTTGTCTCACTTAATACAAACCTAACCCTCTGCAGAATATTCACAGATCTCTCAAGAAGAATTATCACTATGTTGCTAGTCTTGAGAGTTACAATCAATGATTTGAAAGAAAAATACAATTAAAGGCTCAAGATTTTACAATGAAAAGAGCACAACTGAAAGATAATGAGCCTAAACACACACGTTCTGACTTTACTAACTATTTGAGAACAAGAATAATAATTTTGCAGAAAGTGAAATTTCTCCAAAAGGTACAGATGGTAATTTTGATGCACTGATAGCTTCTTCTGGTGTTGTGTGTTTTGGAATTAAGAGGGGGCTCCTTTTTATAGCCAAGGGTGGACCAAACTAGCCATTGGAGTGCCTTGGAGAAGAATTAATCTCTTAGATGGCCATGAAGGAGTTGTCACTTTCATGTGGCAACTTTTCTCTCTCTCATCAAGTTTGACTAGACTTTCTTTTGGAGCCAGGATTTTCATTCTGTTTAAGCTTTCTTCTTCTGGAGCAGTTTGTGAGAGATGAAAGAATACTAGGCACTTTCTCAATTTCAGATTAAAATGTTTTTAACTCCTGTAATTTAAATTGTTACATAATATGACAATTTCATTCTTTTGGAGGGTGTTGGAAGTACTCATTTCTTCTAATGTTGTCTTGTGAAATTGATAGCAGTTTCCTTCGGATCTTCTCAACAGTTTTCTTGCTTTGATATATTCTCCGAATAAGTGTATTTCTTCTTATCATTAAATATGAAGGTTTATTTTTTAATAAAACCTTCTTCCAATTTAATAAGCTTTAATTCCTGAGTAGTTTGTTTCGGACATGGCAATTTTGTTACATGATTGTTTCTTCTGATGTCTGCTTCTGATTGTTTCTTCCAAACTGAATCTTCTTTGATGATTCATTAAGCTTTTCTGTTCTTTTTAAGACAATCTCAATTGCAACCATTAATATACAATTATCCAAAATTATATTTAGTTTATTTTGAGAGTTTGTCATTATGAAACATCTTAAGAGGATTCTTTGACCTTACAATCTCCCCTTTCTTGATGATGAAAACCTTTCAAAATATAACTTATATGATTCTGAATATTGGAGAATAATCAAATACATTTAATAGTTAAAGTGAGCTCTTCCCATGAGTATGTGCTTATTTTAAAATCATAATTTGATAACAGAAACATATTTAGTGGATCAGAATATGCCAAATTTAATAATGGCTTGATTCAAACTGAATGCATAGATGATCATACAATTGATTCACTCATTCAGCAAAAAAAAAATGTTCAGAATCAAGGATTAATATTACAACCATACAGAAATTGTCATAACAGCCTAAAAATTATCACAATGGATCATAAAGACACTACTACAAAAGGTATATGTTGGAGAGAAGTAGCAACACCATCGCCTATTTGGAAGGAGAGAGGTGATCAGAAGATGATGAAGTAGCTGGCTTGAGTATGTCCTGAGGTGGCTGAAAAGGAGCAAATGGCATATGAGGTGCCTGAGATGCAATTACTGGCAGTACAAAAGTATTAAACAAAAATTGATGTTAAGTAAATCTCTCAATCATCGCATTAACTGTATTCTGTGTAGAAACACAGGGAAACACTAGAAGGGGGGGTTGAATAGTGTTTCTTTATATTTTTGAAAGCTTTTTGAAAACAACAAGTTACAAACAGTTTCAGACAGGTTTATGGGGGCTGTCTGAAGTTTTTGGATGGCTCCTGAAAATATATTTTAAAAGGTTTCTTTGCTTTTAAAATATTTAGAATAGCTTTTCAACACCCTTGATATTAATATAAACGAATTGACAAAAGATAAGGGATAGAAAACTTAGCCAAGGATTTATCCTGGTTCACTCACTACCACTGTGAGCTACCTCCAGTCCCAATGCCAACAAGCACTTGGATTTTCTCTTAATCTTTCACAAAGATTACAAGTATTCTTTTACAGTCAAGCCTCTTCAGGCTCTACAACCAAGTATTGTTTTACAGACAAGCCTCTTCAGGCTCTACAACCAAGTATTGTTTTACAGACAAGCCTCTCCAGGCTCAAACAGAGATTACAATGAAAAAATAGTTTAAGCTTTTAAACTACACAAGTTTGAAGCTCAAACCTATTACAATGTACAGCTAAAAACTGAGGTATACTCAGGATATGAAAATACAAAGTGTACAAAGAATTTTATCAGAGTGATTTTCTTGAAGAAACAATTGCAGCGTTTTGATTCTCTTTTTCTATTATATTCTTCTCTGTCATCACAGGATGATGGTCTTCATAAGGGGTATTTATACCCAGACTTTAATCCGTTGAAAAACCACCGTTTAGAGATAGCATTAAATGCTATACAATCCGTTGTGAAACATACTTCTGAGCATCCTGACATTTTTGACACAGTACAAGGTTGCATCTGCCAAAAGGCTGCTTCAGGAATTGCTGCGTTGCTGCGTTTGCAAAGATTTCCTCAGTGGTGTATGAAATTCAAATGCACCAGGAAAGGCCTCTGTGTTTGTTGCCATAAATGTGTTCCAAAACGTACGAGCAGCAGAGACTCAGAAAAGTCTTCACGCAAAGTTTCAGCAAAGATGCCACGTCATTACTAAAGCTTCAGACGGCTTCCAATTTCAGACGGGTTCCAGTCTTCAGACGGGCTTGGCTCTTCAGACAGCTTCAACCCTTAAGACAGGTTGACCACTTCAGAAGGCCTGTTTCCCTCAGATGACTTGAAGCACTTCTTAAAGACTTATAAAGCGTATTGTGGCTTGCTGAAATCACAGATAAATAATTAAACACTTAAGAGTATCTGTGAAAATAAATAATGTAAATTTGTTAATCATTAAAACTTGGAAATATTGATGTCTTAAAACATCATAAAATCTCTTATGATATTTTTGAGACTCAACATTCTCCCCCTTTTTAATGATGACAAATTTATTTTAAAACTGTAAAATCTGAAAGGAGTATGTGAGAATAAAATAGCTTTTAATAATAACTCCCCCTCAGATAATGAACTTAATAGTTCTTCTTTGCTCCCCCTGAGTCCTGTAGCACTTCACATTTGAATCAGATTTTTGTTAGTTTTAGTACTCCCCCTTTTGTCATCAATCAAAAGGGAATCCAGAGCATAACAACAACAGAAATCAAAAGGATAATCATGAAGTATAAACTCAAAAAAATCATGCAGGGAACAACTGATATATTCATCATAAAAAGTTTCAGACAAACATAGAAATTTAAACACATTGCCAGAGATAAAAACAAACATGGCTACATCATAGACTAGCTAGATTTCTTCAACAAAGCATCCTTCAGCAAAGACATGAGATCATCCCTTGTCTTGTCCAATTGAGAGAGAAGGGCAGACTTCATATCTTCTTGAGCATTTTTGATCTCTTGCTGTTCATGAAGAATCTGATCTTGCTTAGCTATGAGTTCAGTCTTGTGCAAAGCCAGAGTCTGTTCTTGTTTGGCAAGAAGCTCAGCATTGGCTTTCTCCAGCTTCTGTATCTTGAACCTCAGTCTTCTATTCTCTTCTTCATAGTCAGGTGCTGACTCATAAAAAATAATTTTAATGTATCTGCACACAAAACTCAGCGCATCAAATCCTGGAAGCAGTCCATATTTATGAGGATGATAGACTGGATGAAAGAATGTTCCAATGGGGTTGATCATCTCCCATTCTTCATGAAAAGGTGCAGTCAAAAGTGGGAAGTGTTGTCTGATAAACATATACTGCACATTCATGGATCTCCCATAGTCAATGAGAGAGTCTTCATCAGGTCCAGTTGACCCAGATGAGGATCCAGCATCCTCTCTGATTTTCCAGTAAGAGCTCCAAACTCTGTCCCTGAGACTGTGATCCATGCCTCCACCTTGCTTTCTGACATTGGCTGGTAGATGCTTCCATTCGCTTGGTGACAAAGGTTTGAAGGGGGCTGTGTAAACCTTGGGTTCTTTAAACTTATCAGCAGAACCTTCCTTCAGAGGATACCTAGGAATGATCCTGTCAGGTTGCACCAGAATTTTAGTGCTTGGCCTGATAGAAGCATTTCTAGGTGGCCTGTAACCTCTCATGCCAACCCAGTTCAGATGATTTCTTTGAAACAATTCTCCTTCTGTGCACAGCTTTCTGACAAAACACCACTCATCAGTACTCATCTTCAGACAATCATCTTCAGAACAGGGATCAAGTGGAGCCCACTTGTGTTCAGGAACTACCACTCCCTTTCTGATCTTCTCAAGCTGTCCAGAGTATTGACCATCAAGGCTTCCAGTATACTTTCTCCTTTCAGCTTCAGCGGTGTGCAAGATAAGTCCTTGATGCATGTAGATGGGGGGTGTATCCTTGAAAAACATCAGCTCTTCATAAAGGTTAGGGAATTTTGGCACTCTTTCCCTTTCAAAGAAGGGTCCCTCATACCTTTTGTGGGGCACTTCAGCTTCTTCTGCATACTGAGAGTCAGTAAAAGGATAGGCATAAGGATCAAAAGTGGGTTCTGTGAAGAAATCCCTACTTTTGGGTCCAAGCCTAAGATGTGCAGGTAGCATGCTTCCTTTCCACACACATTGCTGGGTCTCCTCAGCAGAGTTTTCAGATCTGTATGATTCGGATGATGATGAAGATGGTGATGGTAATGGTGATGGTGCTTCCTTTTCTTCAGACAAGATAGGTTGTTCATCAACCTTGTCTGAAACTCCCTCTTCTGAAACAACTTCTCTATGAACTTGTTCAAACTTTTCTTCTTCTTCTTCCTTCTCTTCTGGCAACCCCTTTTCTGGTGATGAAGGTGGTGAAGGTGTAACATTGTCAAACCTCACTCTTATTGGTTTGTAGGGTTCCTTTGGAGGTTCCTCTTTCTGAATTTTGATTTTCTTGACTTCCCTTTCTGCCTCCTTCCTTTCAGCTTGCTTTTCTTCTCTTCTCCTTTTGAAATAAAGATTGGCTTTGACAAACTTCTGATATTTATCTGCCATGTCTATAGCATCTTGTTTACTAGAAATACTCCTAGTGATTCTTGTGGTAACTTCAGGAGCACTAGTAAGGAACTTGCTTATTCTTTTCTTCTTCATGGCAGCACTGGATCTCTTTCTTTTCTTGGTTCCTTCAGCCAAGGCAGCTAGCCTTTCTTTTTCAGCTAAGGCAATCTGTGTAGATACTGCATAAGCATGATCAGCCTTCTCTTGTTCTAACTTCTTCTCCAATTCTTGATTTTCAATCATAGTAGCAATTGCAGCTACCTTGATCAATTCAGGATCAGAGGGACAGGCAGCAACAGGTGGTGCAACAATAGCATCAGCATCAGCAACAGGTTCCTCATGTGCCTTTCCTTCTAGATTAGCAGTAGGCTCAAGAGGTTTTGCTCCTTCAGACTTTTGACCCACAATTTCAGACGACTTTGTCAAAGTCTTCTGAACAGGTTCAGCAGTCTTAAGGTGCAACTTAGGGTTTGCTGGTGCCACCTTTGCAGCACTCCTAACTGGTAGCTTCAGCAGCTTAGGTTGAGGGGAGGGCTTGGATGCAACAAACTCATCCTTCCTTATGTCCCCTTGAAGTTCAAGCTCCAGAACTTCAAAAGCAACTCCACTTCTAGATGCCTTCTCTAACAGTAAACTCTCCTTCATAGTAGGAGAAGAATGTCTTGGAATGAGAGGGTTCTTCAGCTTCATACTGGTAATATTGGCCTCACCAAAAAGAGCAGGTGCTTTGTGATCAAACTTAAGAGGTACTCTGAAATGCATCAGTACCTTGGTGATAAGTAAATTGTGAGTAAGGCTTCCAGCAGAATCCCTAATCTTTTTCTGAATGTGGAACATAAGCATCTTTGGGAGATTCATCTTCTTCTTCAGCAATAGGTTGATCAAGCAGAATCTCTCAAGTTCAGAGACATGGTTTCTGCTTCCACTCTTAGGGAAAATGCATTGCCCTAGAATGGCATGAAGAACTCTGACTTTATCCAGCATGTTCTTTGAGTCAGCGCTCTGAGGCTTCGCTGTTCCATACAGCATCTTGGTGAACTTCTCAGAACCACCATTTCTTCCTTCCCATCCTGGAGAGAAGACCTCTCCTTCAGCTTGTACACCAGTCACCTTGGAAAGAATATCAGCATCTATGAAGATGGACTCTCCAAGAACTTCAGCTCGGATGCTTTCATATTCACCTTTGTTGTTTGGAATTCCTCTTGCTGAAAACCAGAAATCAATGATGCTCTGTTCATTCCAAGAGCAATCAGTTTTCTCAAAGAATGAAGTCCAACTAGCAGCATCAAATTCCCCAAAAAGGTCCATGCCCAGATCACTGAGACCCTGAAGATCAACACCTTTGGACTTGACAATCTTCCCTCCAGAGCTTGTCTTCTTTGGTGCCATTGCAGTTGCAGACAAAAGCTTCAAGCAGAAAACAGTTGTGAGAGAGAAGATGAAGTTGAAGAGTGAGCTGAGAGAGAATGTGAGCCTTCTTCAATATGCAACCTCCTTTATTATATAGACATCCACGATGCAATGATGGCATGTACTGGCTGCGCATTCATTGGGTAACGTGCAGAGTGGAAGAGACAAAATAAATGGCATTCAACCGTCTCAGATAGCCACGTCATCATTTTATTTCAGACAAGTGAATAATTTCAGACAACTAATGAAATTTCAGAAACCCTAAAATTTCAGACATGTCACAATTTCAGACGTACTGAGATTTCAGATGTTCATTTCAGACAACATACAAAGTTAGTTAGAAAATGCATGTATGTTCAGATTATTACATATGAACTTAAATCTGACTTCAGTCAGAGGTTTTGTGAATATATCTGCCCATTGAAGCTCTGTTTCAATGAACTTTATATCAAAAACACCTTTCTGAACATAGTCTCTAATGAAATGATGCTTGATTTCTATATGCTTTGCTCTAGAATGTTGAATGGGGTTTTTAGACAGATTAATGGCACTTGTATTATCACACAAAACAGGTATAACAGATATAGGAATATTAAAATCCTCAAGCTGATACTTCACCCAAAGGAGTTGTGAACAACAACTTGCTGCTGAGATGTATTCAGCTTCAGCTGTTGATAATGCAATGGTGCTTTGCCTTTTACTTGACCAGCTGATCATGTTGCCTCCAAAGAAGTGACAACCTCCACTGGTGCTTTTTCTTTCAATTCTGTCTCCAGCAAAGTCAGCATCACAGTATCCTATTATCCTGCATTCTTTGTCTTTCTTATAGCAAAGACCAAGATTAGTAGTACCTTTAAGATATCTAAAAATCCTCTTAACAGCTTTATAATGAGTAATTCTTGGATCTGATTGAAATCTAGCACAAAGACACACACTGAACATAATGTCAGGTCTGCTTGCTGTTAGATACAATAAAGAACCAATCATTCCTCTATACAAAGTCTGATTCACTGGTTCTTCATTCTCATCTTTGCTTAAATATGCAGAAGGATGCATAGGAGTTGACATGGGCT
Source organism: Sesbania bispinosa (assembly GCA_026901365.1). Lineage (NCBI taxonomy): Eukaryota > Viridiplantae > Streptophyta > Magnoliopsida > Fabales > Fabaceae > Sesbania > Sesbania bispinosa. Next base: position 240,389 of record QLOH01000704.1, on the reverse strand, counting down.
TGCAATCATTTAAATTAAACTTCTTAAGCATTTCTTTTGTATATTTCTCTTGATGAATCCATATACAATTAGAATCTTGCTTAATTTGAAGTCCTAAGAAAAATTTTAATTCACCCATTAGGCTCATTTCAAATTCAGATTGCATTAACTCAGAAAACTCCTTGCAAAGAGAAGAATCAGTGGAACCAAATATAATGTCATCAACATATATCTGGACTAGCATGAGACCTTTGTTAGACTGTTTTCTAAAAAGAGTTGTGTCAACTTTTCCTCTTTCAAAACCATTTTTGATAAGAAAATTGCTCAATCTGTCATACCAAGCTCTTGGGGCTTGTTTTAGACCATAGAGAGCCTTTTTCAATTTGAAAACATAATCTGGGAAAGTGACATCCTCAAAACCAGGGGGTTGTCTAACAAAGACTTCTTCTTCAATGAAACCATTGAGAAAAGCACTTTTAACGTCCATTTGATATAGCTTGATGCCATTATTTATAGCATAAGACAATAAAATTCTAATTGCTTCTAACCTGGCCACTGGGGCAAAGGTTTCTGTGAAATCAATTCCTTCTTGCTGATTGTATCCTTGAGCCACAAGCCTTGCCTTGTTTCTGACTACTTTGCCTTCTTCAGACAGCTTGTTTCTGAACACCCATTTGGTTCCAATAATAGTTTTCCCATGGGGTTTAGGAACAAGGGTCCAGACTTCACTCCTAGCAAATTGATTTAACTCTTCTTGCATGGCTAGGATCCACCCTTCATCATGCAGAGCTTCATCAATATCTTTGGGTTCAACTTCAGACAGGAGAGCCAGTGAATTCAGATTCCTGAACTTTGATCTTGTCTTCACTCCTTCTGAAGTGCTTCCAATAATTTGCTCTTTAGGGTGATGTGACTTGTATCTCCAATCAGTTCTGTGAATGGGTACAACATCTGTCTGAGACTCAACATCTGTCTGAAGAGGTTCAGTAACAGTAGGCACTTCAGACAACTGCTCATCTTTCAAGTTGTTGTTGTCATTTAGCTCTATTCCTGCAAAATCATCCTCTAGATCTGATAGTTCCCTATCAGTCTCTTTCTTGTCATTGAATTTAACATGGATTGATTCTTCTACAACTAGAGTTCTAGAGTTATAAACTCTGTAAGCCTTAGATGTTTCAGAATAACCTATGAAAAATCCTTTGTCAGATTTTGCATCAAACTTTCCAAGATCATCCTTTGTGTTAAGTATAAAACACTCACAGCCAAAGGGATGAAAGTAAGATATGTTGGGTTTTCTTCCTTTCCACAATTCATAAAGAGTTCTTTTAAGAATTGGTCTTACCAATATTCTGTTTTGAAGGTAGCAAGTTGTGTTAATAGCTTCTGCCCAGAAGGATCTTGGTAGATTGCATGAGTTGAGCATGGTTCTTCCCATCTCTTGCAGACTTCTGTTATTTCTCTCAACAACCCCATTTTGTTGAGGTGTTCTAGCCACAGAGAAATTGTGTGAGATCCCATTCTCATCACAGAACATTTCAAAGTTTGCATTTTCAAACTCTCCACCATGATCACTTCTGATGACAGATATACAAAATCCTTTTTCATTCTGTACCTTCTTACAGAATATTGTGCAATTCTTAAAAGTTTCATCCTTGCTTCTAAGGAATATAACCCATGTGTATCTAGAATAGTCATCAACAATGACCAAACCATATTTCTTACCACTAATGCTTTATGTTCTAATAGGACCAAACAAGTCAATATGCAATAGTTCTAGAGGTCTGCTAGTAGAAACAACATCTTTACTCTTAAATGAGTGTCTTGTTTGTTTCCCTTTCAGACAGCTTTCACATAAAATGTCAGATTTGTATGAAAGCTTGGGTAAGCCTTTAACCAGATTGTATTTTGCTAATCTTGAAATTAATCTCAAGCTGGCATGCCCAGGTCTTTGATGCCAAATCTGTTTTTCATTTTCAACAGAAATAAAACATTTAACATTTTGACTTGCTAGTTCCTCTAGATCAATTTTGTACACATTGCCGTGCCTTTTAGCAGTAAAAAGGATTTGATCAGAAGAGTCTTTGACTATACAACCTTCCTTAGTGAAAGAGACCACATATCCACTGTCACATAATTGACTTATGCTCAGTAGGTTGTGTTGAAGTCCTTCCACTAGGAGAACATTTTTAGTAAGGGATAAAGGTGACATACCTACAGTCCCTATTCCTGTGATCTTCCCTTGCTGGTTTCCACCAAAGGTGACCACACCTCCATTTCTTGGTCTAAGGTTTTGGAACAAAGACCTTTCTCCTGTCATGTGTCGCGAGCATCCACTGTCCAGGTACCATTTGTGGTGTCTCTTTTGTCCTGTTAAACACATCTGCAACAGGAATAATCAAGTTTTTAGGTACCCATATTCTTTTGGGTCCTCTTTTGTTAGACCTGGGTGTTGGTCTCTTTTTGTGTTTACACTGAGTCACATTGTGTCCAGCTTTTCCACAGTGAGAACACCCAGTAACCTTTCCCTTGCCTTTTTCAACATTAAAAATATGAGGTTTAGGCATGTTATGATCCCAAAAGCCTAAGCCACTTTTGTCAATGGAATGTTTTGATCACCAAGTAATTTGTTCAAATTATCAGTTCCTTTGACAAACTTAGCTAAGTCTTTTGTCAGTTGCTCAACTTGCTTCTGAAGTTTTATATTTTCTTCAGACACATGTTGAGAACTACTGATTTCAGACACAAGGATCTTTTCCTTGAGCATAATATTTTCTATTTCAAGGGCTTCATATTTATTACACATTTCTGTGTGAGCCTTGGATAGATTCTTATACTCTTGAAATAGTTCCTTGGAGCTTTCCATCAGATCATCATACATTTCTTGAAGGGTTAAAGGAAATACCTCTTCTTCAGAGCTGTCTGATGATGGCAGACTGGCCATAAGACATAAGTTGGCCTCTTCTGAAGTATCTTCTTCTTCTTCAGAAGTAGATTCATCAAGGTCTTCCCATGTTGCCATTAGTCCCTTCTTCTTTTTGAAGAACTTCTTCTTTTTGAATGTGTTTTTCTTCAACTTAGGACACTCAGCCTTCATGTGACCTCGTTGTTTGCATTCAAAACAGATAATTTTGTCATTTTGAAAATCTTTACCTGTCTTACCTCCTTTAGAAGTTGAAGGTTGATTCCTTCTGAACTTTCCTCTGTTTTGGAGCATTCTTTTGATCTTCCTACTTAAAAGAGCAAGATCATCATCTCCTGAGCTATCTTCAGAATCCTCATCTGTTTCTGAAGTTTCCTTAGCTTGCATAGCCTTCATCTTGCCATGCTTAGACTGACTGGTCTTGGAGTTTAGAGCCAGAGATTTCTTCTTGTTGTCATCTTCTCCAAGCTCAAGCTCATGAACCTTGAGAGATCCCAGAAGTTCCTCCATTCTAAGAGAGTTTAAGTCTCTTGCCTCTTGAATGGCAGTAACTTTGGGTCTCCAAGTCTTAGGCAAGCTTCTTAGAATCTTTTGTTATTATCTCCAGATTCATAAGTTCTGCCCAAGGACCTGAGTCCATTTGTAATGGTCTGAAACCTCCCAAACATTTGATCAATGGTTTCTGTTTCTTCCATTTTGAACATCTCATATTGATGTATGAGCATACTAATCTTGGATTGCTTGACAGTTTCAGTCCCTTCATGGGCTGCTACAAGAGTATCCCAGATTTCCTTGGCAGATGTACAACCATGCACCTTCTCATATTCTGATTTGTTCAATGAGCATATCAGATAAAGTTTGGCTTTGGCATTCATCTGAACTCTAGCCTTCTGCTCCAAGGTCCAATCAGCCTTAGGTATAGGCACATTGTTTTGCATGGGCACATAGTCTCCATCAGTAACTACATCCCAGACATCAATGTTGTTGCTTTCAATGAACAGCTTCATACGATCTCTCCAGTAGTGATAGTCTACTCCATTGAATGTTGGGGGTCTTGTGATAGATGCACCCTCAGAGATGTATTGCCTGTTGTTGTTTGCAGCTTCCATCTGGATCTTTTAGTCCTCAACACTCGTTAGGTGCTCAACCCTGAGTTAAGCTCTGATACCAACTGTAGAAACACAGGGAAACACTAGAAGGGGGGTTGAATAGTGTTTCTTTATATTTTTGAAAGCTTTTTGAAAACAACAAGTTACAAATAGTTTCAGACAGGTTTATGGGGGCTGTCTGAAGTTTTTGGATGGCTCCTGAAAATATATTTTAAAAGGTTTCTTTGCTTTTAAAATATTTAGAATAGCTTTTCAACACCCTTGATATTAATATAAATGAATTGACAAGAGATAAGGGATAGAAAACTTAGCCAAGGATTTATCCTGGTTCACTCACTACCACTGTGAGCTACCTCCAGTCCCAATGCCAACAAGCACTTGGATTTTCTCTTAATCTTTCACAAAGATTACAAGTATTCTTTTACAGTCAAGCCTCTTCAGGCTCTACAACCAAGTATTGTTTTACAGACAAGCCTCTCCAGGCTCAAACAGAGATTACAATGAAAAAATAGTTTAAGCTTTTAAACTACACAAGTTTGAAGCTCAAACCTATTACAATGTACAGCTAAAAACTGAGGTATACTCAGGATATGAAAATACAAAGTGTACAAAGAATTTTATCAGAGTGATTTTCTTGAAGAAACAATTGCAGCGTTTTGATTCTCTTTTTCTATTATATTCTTCTCTGTCATCACAGGATGATGGTCTTCATAAGGGGTATTTATACCCAGACTTTAATCCGTTGAAAAACCACCGTTTAGAGATAGCATTAAATGCTATACAATCCGTTGTGAAACATACTTCTGAGCATCCTGACATTTCTGACACAGTACAAGGTTGCATCTGCCAAAAGGCTGCTTCAGGAATTGCTGCGTTGCTGCGTTTGCAGAGATTTCCTCAGTGGTGTATGAAATTCAAATGCACCAGGAAAGGCCTCTGTGTTTGTTGCCATAAATGTGTTCCAAAACCTACGAGCAGCAGAGACTCAGAAAAGTCTTCACACAAAGTTTCAGCAAAGATGCCACGTCATTACTAAAGCTTCAGACGGCTTCCAATTTTCAGACGGGTTCCAGTCTTCAGACAGGTTCCAGTCTTCAGACGGGTTCCAGTCTTCAGACGGGTTCCAGTCTTCAGACGAGCTTGGCTCTTCAGACAGCTTCAACACTTAAGACAGGTTGACCACTTCAGAAGGCCTGTTTCCCTCAGATGACTTGAAGCACTTCTTAAAGACTTTATAAAGCGTATTGTGGCTTGCTGAAATCACAGATAAATAATTAAACACTTAAGAGTATCTGTGAAAATAAATAATGTAAATTTGTTAATCATTAAAACTTGGAAATATTGTTGTCTTAAAACATCATAAAATCTCTTATGATATTTTTGAGACTCAACATTCTGTAGTGTGTTAACATTTGAAAAGAGTATTTTCATATCATCTTTGATTTTTCTGACTTGTTTCTCAATGGAGTGGGAATTTGGAAGAGCAGAAGCAGTGGAAGTCCTAGTAAGGTCCGAATTGTCAAAGAGGAAGGAAGAAATTCATCATTTGGTATCAAAGCTAGCTGCTAGAGCTAGTTTTGGACGATGCTTGGAAGGGTTGGAGGGTCTGTTAAAACGCAATTTCTAGTCTGTTTTAAGATGAATTACTTTCATTCATTACTCAAGTTTTACATATTAAAATTCGGTTATTCTTGAGCCTAAATTGTGTCCCAGAATGTGAACTTTCACCTCGTTTTGGAATCACTAAATTCAGAGTTTTGTAGCGTGAAATGCATTGAAGCGTCTTTTCTGGACGCGTTTCTGGAGCTATTATAGGGTTTGAGCGTGAATTAAGGAGCATTTCAAGGCTGAAAATCAACTGCAGTTCTACCCATTTGGTAACATCAAAACCTAATTTCAAATTAAAAGAATTGCTAAATTGGTGGAGAAAAGTGGTTGGTTTGTTCTTTGTCTTTCTGATAGCAAATTATTGACTTTGTCATTTTTGTGTTAGTAGTAAAAATTGTCCTTTGCTACTGGTGTTACTTTTTTTTCCTACAAATATTGTTGCTAAGTCTTGTAAAAGTGGTTCTTGAGAGCTAAACACTTGTTCTCTCACACAGATGGAAATTTGTTTCTCCATTGGAAAATATCATTATTTTGTTTCGTTGATGTGGTCACTATGGAGGCAAGCCATTTGCTACTTGGTAGGCCTTGGCAATTTGACAAAAAGGCTAACCATGATGGATACTCCAACAAGTTCTCTTTTGTGCATAAAGATCGCAAGATTACACTTGCACCCTTGTCTCCAAGAGAGGTGTGTGATGATCAAAACAAATTGAGAGAAAAAAGAGAGAAAAAGAGAAAAGAATTGAGAGAAAAATAAAAAGAGAGTAAAAAACAGTGATGGTCGAATGGATAAAAAGAGAAAAGATCAAGAGAAAAAGAGTGAAAAGAAAGTGAGAAAAGAGAGTTATTTTGCAAAAGAAAGTGAGGTTAAAAGGGCCGTGTTTTCAAAACAGCCCCTTTACATGCTTTATTGTAAAGAATTTAATTTGAATTTTAATAACTCTAAAGTTGTTTCTATGTCTAGTGGTGTAGAAACTATTTTGCAAGAATTTGAAGATGTTTTTCCAAAGGAAATACCTGCTGGCCTACCACCTTTAAGGGGGATTGAGCACCAAATAGACCTTGTTCCAGGGGTTGTTTTACCAAATAGGCCTGCATATAGAAATAATCCACAAGAAACAAAGGAAATTCAAAAACAAGTTGAGGACTTGATGCAAGAAGGGTGGGTCATAGAAAGATTGAGTCCTTGTGTTTTTTCGGTTATTTTGGTGCCAAAAAGGATGGTAGTTGGAGGATGTGTTCTGATTGTAGAGCCATCAACAACATCACCATCAAATATCGACATCTCATCCCAAGGTTAGATGACTTGCTTGATGAACTGCTTGGTGCTTGTTATTTTTCTAAGATAGATTTGAAGAGTGGATACAATCAAATAAGAATTAGGGAGGGTAATGAGTGGAAAACTGCCTTTATGCCATTTGGGCTAATAAATGCCCCTAGTACTTTCATAAGACTTATGAATCGTGTCTTAAGAGAGTTTTTAGGCAAGTTTGTTGTTGTTTATTTTGATGACATTATGATTTGTAGTAAAATCCTAGGTAAGCATCATGAACATTTGAGGGTTGTTTTGCATGTGCTTAGAAAGGAAAAATTGTGTGCTAATTTTGAGAAATGCACATTCTGTCAAGATTGTGTAATTTTCTTAGGATTTGTGATAAATACTAAGGGAGTGTATGTTGATCAAGAAAAGATAATATCCATTCAAGAGTGTCCAACTCCAAAAAATGTGAGTGAAGTGAGAAGCTTTCATGGGCTGGCTAGGTTTTATAGGAGGTTTGTTAAAGATTTTAGTACATTGGCTGCACCTCTTAATGAAATTGTGAAGAAACGTATGGGGTTTAAATGGGGGAGAAACAAGAACAAGCCTTTGCTGCCCTAAAAGATAGACTAACTCATGCACATATTCTTGCATTGCCTAATTTTGCAAAATCTTTTGAACTTGAATGTGATGCTTCAAATGTGGGATATTGGGGTTGTTTTAATGCAAGAAGGTCATTTGATTGCTTATTTTAGTGAGAAATTAAGTGGGCTTGCACTTAATTATCCCACTTATGATAAGGAATTGTATGCCTTGGTAAGAGCTTTACAAACATGGCAACATGACCTTTTGCCCAATGAAGTTGTAATTCCATATGTGATCAAGCACAAGAAAGGTACGTCAAATGTGGTTCCAGATGCGCTCTCTCGCAGGTATACTCTATTCACTTATTTGGAAACTAAATTCATTGGTTTTAAGCATATTAAGGAATTGTATGAGCATGATTCTGAATTTTCTCATATCTATCATTCATGTGCACATACTGTCCAAGATGGTTATTTTAGGCATAATGGCTATTTGATAAAAAATAAAAGACTTTGTGTGCCTAAAAGTTCAATTAGAGAATTGCTTGTTCAAGAGGCTCATGAAGGGAGTTTAATGGGACATTTTGGGGTTCAAAAGACCTTAGACATATTGGATGAGCATTTTTATTGGCCACACATGAAACATGATGTACATAAGTGGTGTGAGAGGTGTATTGTTTGTAAAAGATCAAAAACTAGGGTCATGCCACATGGTTTGTATACTCCTTTGCCTATTTTTGATTGTCCTTGGGTTGATCTTTCAATGTATTTTGTTTTAGGTCAGCCGCAGTCTAAAAGTGGTAAAGATTCAAATTTTGTTGTGGTTGACCGGTTCTCTAAGATGGCTCATTTTATACCATGCAAAAAGGTGGATAATGTTTGTCATATGGCAGATTTGTTTTTCAAGGAGGTGGTAAGACTCCATGGGTTACCTGGAAGTATTGTGAGTGATAGGGATTCTATGTTCCTAAGCCACTTTTGGAGGACTTTATGGGGGTAAGATCGGTACTAAACTTTTGTTTTCTACTACTTGTCATCCCCAAACTGATGGGCAAACAGAGGTAGTGAATAGAACTTTTTCTACTCTTCTTAGAGTTATCATTAAAAAGAATATTAGAACTTGGGGAGAGTGTTTTCCCCATGTTGAGTTTGCTTATAATAGGGTTGTTCATAGCACTACTAATTGCTCACCATTTGAAGTTGTTTATGGATTTAATCCATCCTTTGACTCCATTGGATTTATTGCCTTTACCTAACATTGCTCAGTTGAAAGATAAAGCTAGACAGGTTAAATCTGAGTATGTCAAAAAGCTACATACGAAGATCAAGGCTCAAATAGAGAAGAAAAATGAAGGTTATGCTAAGCATGCAAACAAAGGAAGGAGAAAGGTAGTCTTTGAACCAGGGGATTGGGTTTGGGTACATTTCAGGAAAGAGAGATTTTCATCTAAAAAAAAGTCAAAGCTCATGCCTGGAGGAGATGGACCTTTTCAAGTACTGGCCAAAATCAATGATAATGTGTATAAAATTGATTTTCTAGGTGAGTATGGTGTAAGTGCCAGTTTCAATGTTGTTGATTTAACTCCTTTTGATGCAAGTGAAGAATTCCAAGATTTGAGATCAAATGCTTCTCAAGAAGGAGGGAATGATGAGGTCATGGAAGGAGCAAAACCCCAAGCTCAGGATCCTTTGCAAGACCTAGGTGGACCAATGACTAGAGCTAGAGCTAAGAAAGGCTAAGAAACACTTAAACAATTGGTGAACTCATTACTAGAAGCTCAACATTAACAAGATTCTGAAAGCTTGAAATGAATCAGAATTGAGTTTTTCTCTTTTGAGAGAATTTTTTCTCTTAGAAGTTATCAAGAAAGTTCTTCCTTGTGGCGTTCATCTCCTAGACTTATCAAGGGCTATTCATCTCCCTTGTGGCGCCGCATGACTTATTTTCCATCCTTGGAAATAGCGTCATCTATCCCTTCACCAATTCACCTTCAACCTTTCCATTTTCTCATTTTAAACTATTTCCCCTATTTCTTACTTATGAGCATCCAACCTAGATAGATTTGTAAAACGAATCCACCCTCTGGGTTCACATCATTATCTCCATCATTCCTCATCTTCTCTTTGATATTTTTCCAAGATTGGTAGACGGGTGTTTCACTCACGTTTTCTCATTTTCTCTCACCTTTTCTCACTTTCTAACTTTCTCATCCAAATCTCTCATTTTCTAGCTTCAAATTGCAACGGTGGCATACTCTTGGAGGAGGGACGACAAACAAAGACCACACGGGGAGACTGGAAAGGACACGTGGACGTGGTGCTAGCACACCCTTTCTTATTTCTCTTTCGCTCTCTGTCTCTCTTTTTTCCTCCCTTCTCTTTTTCCAATTCTATTTTAATTTGCTTTTACTATTGATCTAAAATTTCCTTGTCGTGGAGGTTTTTGTTGTTACAAGTGAGGTGGTGGTTCGATAGTGGCTAGTCTATGGGATGGTGTAGCAGTGAGCAGAGAGGCCAGGTCTAATTTAAGCTCTTTATGATTGCAATTTTAGTTTTTCTCTTTTTGGACATAGGAGTGTGATTGTGTGGTGAGAATTTTTTTGGTTCTATAATCTTGTTTTTTAATACATTAATTTATTTATTCTTTTGTTAATTGTATTGGTTACTTATTGTAAAATGCCTATGAATTAGGTAGTATATATAATTTTACATCTATAATTGTACATTCATCCAAATTTTTGTCAATTATTCACTGAGAGGTCAATTTTTTTTCACACGGACAGCCAACCATGTGGCCATTTGGTGTAATTTTATTGGGCCCAGTTTTTATTTATATCAAGTGATCAAGTGATGAGTTTAATGGGAAAAAAGCCTTTACCAAAAAAAATGGGAAAAAGGCATTTTGGGTTTAACCAATTAGAAGTCGGGCTATTATTTGTAGGAGTCTTCTCAACTTTGTGTGTCAACATTAGGTAGGAAAAGACTCCCTATTTTTTCAGGGGAATTGTAGGATGGATCCCCTATATTTTCGATCTACAGTAAATCTTTACTATAAATAGTATAAATTTAATATTAAAAAATTTAATAATATATTTATTAATTTAAATAATCTTTTTATAGTGATAAAGTGTGCGTTTGGTTTACACAAAAACCACGTTTCAAACATGGATCGTCTCTGTAGCGTTTGCACATATCTACATTTAAAACGTGGTTTTGGTATAAATAAAAAACACTAAAAGTCTTAAGTTTACGGTAGATCCAAACTTAAAATAATCTATCCTAAAATTGCCCATTTTTTCATTTGAAATTTGAAAATGATAAGATGTATTGCTTCCAAAACAACTTAAGTGAGTTCTAGCATATTGAGTAACATTATAAATATTTATTTTGATTATGGGTGTAATTCATCCAAACTGTTCAGTATCCAGCTTGAAGCGCATTTTGACCAATTAGGAAGTTTGTAATCAATATAACCATTTCTATTTAAATGCAATCCTATTCTGGCTATTAGAGCAAATTGTTTAGAAAAAATAGTTATAAACAAGGATAAACATAGGAGAAAAGATTATGTTCGCAAGTTTTATGAAAGCAGGGCTTTTTTTTTTTTTTTTGAGGTTTAGAATTTGGATGTCCTCATTTCTATCAGCAAATGAAGTCTCCATAAAATATTTTAAGGAAACCACATTTGTTCATAAAACTGACATAATTTATAAATTAAAACGTATGTAAAGCTTGTCGACCAAAAAAAAAAATTGTAAAACTTCCAGTGGTTTGTATAGCTATTGTAGCCTAATTATGAGTCTCATGCCAATTGCACCTAGCTCTTCTTTAGTTCAATCTTTTTTTTTCAAAAAATATAGATTTCAAAATAATTTTTTTTATAAAATATAAAAACATCAAAGTACAAAATAATTAAATCTAAAATATATTTTAATGATAATAAAAAAAATTAATATATTAATTGTACAAATGATCTGAATTGATAATACTAAAATATTTCTACTACATATTAAATTAATTATATAATTTTAATATATTAATCGATATGATCATAGTTCAATCTTTGTAATCTGTCAACAAAGATGAGTTAATTTAGTCCATTACTAATGATTATACAATTTATAAAAATCTCACCGGATTAGTTAAATAGATTATAAAGTAGTGGTTTTTATAAAATTTCTTAAGGTAATATGTTCTTTATATTTGATATGGATTATGGATGGTTTGATGTATATATTTAGAAAAAAAAAATCTAGTGAGTATTTAAGAGATGAAATATAAGTTTTTTAAAAAAAGTTAGAAAATAAGTTATAAGTGAGCTAAAATAAAGTTTGATAAAAAGTTTGTTTGATCAATGTATAAGAAATTAAATACTCACTAGATTATTTATAACTTATTTTCTAACTTTTTTTAAAAAACTTATATTTTATAAGTGAGCTAAAATAACTTATGTTCCTAAAAAAGGGTATTGATGCGACTATAACAAGAAAAATAATGACAAGGAAAAGCCATAAAAACAAAGAATTTTTTTTTCTTATTTTATATTGATTTTGACAATCTAAAATATACTAACAAAGAGCCTGTTTGGGTGGAGCTTCTGCAAAAGTACTTCTAGGTAAAAAAATAACATGAATCAAAGAGGTCAAATGCATTTAACTTTTCCATAAGTTAAAAGTAGTCTTTGTAGACCACCTACTCCAAAAGCTCTCCCATTTAACTTCTCCAAAAGTAACTAATTTTAACTTATGGAGAAGTTAAATGCATTTGACCTCTTTGATGCATGCTATTTTTTGCACCTAGAAGTACTTCTGTAGAAGTTCCACCCAAACAGACTCAAAGAACATGTTGATTTGGTCTCTATATAAAATTCTTTAAATTTTAAATTAATAGTTATAATTATTTATTTTGTTTTAAAATTTTCTAAAACAATTTTTTTAAGTGTATGATTAATGTACGTGCATCATACGAGTTATATACTAGTTTTATTAATTTGGATTGTTAAATTTGAATGAATTTAATTTAAAATTGATTGATTTAAATTTGGATTTTAGAAGAATTTAGATGGATTTTATGACACGTTTGGATAATTGGCTATTACAATTAAAATCGGGATAGATTTAATTTAAAATTTATAAATAAATATAATTGGGCCTTATATTTTTCCAGCCGTATAGGGGTATTACAATGAACTTAAAAAAAGCAAAAAGCCAGCTTAAATTTTGGTAAAGCCCAAAAGAATTAATAAGCCCAAAATGGATACAAACCCATGTGAATCAGCCCAATTAAACTCGAGATCCGTTCTTTGAAAAAAAACAACACGAGACCCATTCAACCCAATAGTAGAACCGATCGAAAATGAGTCATAATAATGTATGTTTCTTCTTTGGGCTTTGGGGGCCTTGTGCCTTCCCTTTTTTTCTGTTCCCTTGAAGGCCATTACTATTGGCACCGTGCTTTTTGCTATTCCCACCCCCCATCAGTTTTATATGCCCGCACTACCCTCCCCTTCTTCCCCAGCCACCCAGCCCACCCCCCCCCCCCCCCAAACCCCACCCCTTCCCCTTTTCCCTTCCCCCAGCGCCCACCCCCTTTCCCCCATCCCCTTTTCCCTTTCCCCCCAACCCTTTTTTAATTCTCCCTACCTAAGGTATATTTTTTTTTTTTAAAAAATATACCCTACGGACACTATTGTTCGGGAATAGTTCCCGGACAACTGTGTCCAGAAGTTATATTTTTTTGAAAAAATGTATATTTTACGGACAGTGTTGTCCGGAAATGGTTTCCGGACAACTGTGTCCAGAGAACTAGGGATGGCAATGGATACCATCTGGGCAAGGTACCTTAGTGCTCGTACCCATACCCACACTTTAAAAAGCACGTACGCGCACCCATATCCGCATGGGCAATGCCTTTAATGTTCGTTCCCGTACCCGTTGGGCACCTATATGCCCATACCCGCGCCCGTTACCCGCAATTTAGTTAAGTGAAAAATTAATAACTCATTAAAAAAATATTAATTAAAGAAAATTATAACTCAATTGAAAAATTACTCCAAAGTCATCTAAACATATTTATTAAATATCAATGATATAACAATTTAATTAAATAGAAACACATTACGTTAATATTCTAAAACACAATTAATGTTCAAAATTTTTATTAAATATTACAATATACTTTCATATTACACTATTTTATAAACTTAGATATCCGTGATGTGCAAAAAATGATTATTAACATTAATTAGTCATATATTATAAAGTGAAAAACACAAATAGGTAGTTTTAAAAATATATTTTTAATATTCATGTGTAGAATACCCGCAGTTCATAAAAAAAATATATTTTTATAATAAAACATTAATAAAAAAAAGTTGTCCGAGAATGGTTCCCGAACAATTGTGTCCGGAAGTTATAATTTTTTTTAAAAAATATAACGTTCAGACAGTCCTCCGGACACAGTTGTCCGGAAACGGTTCCCAGACACAGTTGTCCGGGAATGGTTTTCGGACTATTGTGTCCGGAAGTTATTTTTTTAAAAAAAATAACTTCCGGACAACACTGTCCGTAACTATTCCCAGACAATAGTGTCCGTAAGGGGGTGAATAGAGATTAGAGAAGGGGTGAAGGGGAGGGGGTAGAGGGGAGGGTAGTTTGGGGAAGAAAAAATAGGGGGTGGGAATAGCAAAAATAACAGTGTGAAAAGTAATAACCTCCCTTGAATGAAATGCTTTTGACCAAAAAAAATGTATGTTGACTTGTCGATTTGTGTCAGATTCGGCTTTTTAGGCCCAAATCTAACTGATGAACAGGCCTAATTGAAATCCAAAATTATAAGGAAAATTTATTAAGCAAATCAGACAATTTTGATTGTAATTCAAGCAGTCTCATGCACTCCAAAAGTATAACTATTCGACAAAATTTAATCCTAAATTCCTAATAATGAATCGAATTTAAACTATATTTTAATACAGGATACTGTTGAGCGGTGATTAACGAGACCAATCATGAGGAACCCTCGATAAATCTCCTATCATTTCTTTATCTGTTTCTGTCCGAAGTGCCCTTCTAGAACAAAGTGCCATGAATGGCTTCTTCTGAATACAATGCGGAGTTACATCATATCTTCCCAACCATCATCTGCTTTTAGATTTAGTCCAAAATAGTATAGAGCAGTACTCTGGTGAATACTTAATGAATAAATAGACATAATCTAACTAGGCCCCCTGAAATTATCTTTTAAGTTATTTATGTATGAGTTAGTCTTTAAATTTACAAAACCCATATTCTATTAGTCCTCAGGGCCTACTCTAAGATACAAGAATGACTAATGTGATACAAGTTTTATATATTCAGAGACGGACTTGTACACATAAATTCCGGTACTAAACTAGTAAACTGCAAATAAAGAATAACTCCCAGAACTAAGTTGTCTATTGATGTAATTTACACGGCGAACACCCTACTTGACATCATCATTTAAATATTCAAACTAACGAAATTCTCTCCAAACTACCTTGAAAATCAATTGTCAGTGGCGGATAGGGAGGGAAACAAAATAAATGGGCGAAATAGCAAAAACTTAACATAGATTACCACTCCAAGTAATGACCCAATAAAGGACTCCCAGAAACCTAACATTATCAGCAAGGGGTGCTTATATTATATGACCCAATAAAAAATCTACGATCAACTAAAAATAATCTACTGCCAACCTCAATTCAATGACACAACACAAATCATCCACACAGCTACAAACAATGACACGAAAGAAGATGGTTTTTGCAGTGCTGATGCATACCCCCTAAAAGTGGTAGGATAGCAAGCGGACACTTTTCAACTACCCAAAACTAAAATGTGACCCTAAATAATCTAAAAAACTTGGAATTGTCAAATGCTTCTGAGGCATCTATTCATCTAAAGTAATACTCAAAACACAGACAGTTCAGAACCAAATGAAAACTTAAAACTGGAACCTGCAATAACCTTTCTGCCAGGGAAGCTGACTGACACATGCAACATAACAATCCACAAAGACCAAAATACCATCTCAGTTAATACAACAAATTGACACAGATAATGAGAAGGTGAGTGACTTGACAACTGCCGCAACATAGAGGACGACAAGACTGACTGTCAGACACCCAAATTGAGCAATGCTGGATGACAACTCTGGACCTTCTCAACCCTCAAACATGTCCTAGTACTCACTGGAACAGTAAATAATTGCAAATTAAAGATTGCAATGGATAGATATGAAGGAAATTAAATAGGTATATATATATTAGTTGTAATAAAAGGATCCAGATGACAGAAAGCAAAAGTGAAGCTTTTCCAAAGAATCCACTTAATCAACAACTTCAGAACAGCTTGCCATTTAAAAATATGCATTCTGTTACTAAACTGCTCTTGGAAAACCATTAACTGTTGCATCACGAAATGAAGGTTAGCAAAATGAAAATGTTTTACACAACAAACCTGATCATTTTGATCTGGAGCTGGTGAAGGAGATTTTTCTGACTCAGCTGGCTTGTCAGCACCACAATTCTGTCTGTTGCACTTGGTTCTGAATGGATAATTTATATTATTACATTTTTCACACTTCCAGCTTCCCTCAGGCATCTTTTGCTCTGAATAGCAAGTGCAAATAAAGAAACATAATTACCAACTATTAATATTGTATCAGATAATGGCACCATATATGTAAGAGACTTATGTGAGAGGCAACTTACTAGAATTTTTGTCAGACTTTGAGGTCTGCAGCACAATATTCACATCCAAATAATGTTAAACGTTAATCACAAATTATAAGCATTAATGATATTTTCCAGGACAAAAAATATTAATGACAACCAGTCTTCACAATAGAGATGAATGCAGCATACCTGGGATCCAGGCTTAGGTGTGTTGCACTTTCTCATGTTGCAGACAGTTCTGAATGAGAAATTGACGTTGCCACATTTTGGACACGTCCAGTCATTGTCACGAGTCGCATCTATATGGAGAAGTAGGGGGTGTGAAAAATAAAGTTATACATAAAGAAATCTCCCTTCAAACCAAAATAGACACAAGCTATATATAACAAACCTGCACCCTTTTTCTGAGACTTGTCATCACGAAAAAACCCTGGCCTGGCACCCTGCTCAGGCAAGTATTAACTATTAAATTCCACATTGGAACAAAACCCATGAAATTACACAATTTAACAGATTATAGCTTCTTCATCTTATTAAGGTTCTTAGATGATATAAAATGCATATATGTATGCATAATTTTATGTGTGTATGCACACGCATGCAATTAATATCATGTGATGGTGCAAAAATTAAATGCAACTTTATAAGGCCGCAGTGACTTGTGACACAAAAGAAACACTGTCCCGCTTTTGATTTACTTGTAGTCCAAAAGAAAAAAAACAAACTGCATAACTAGATAAAGGATTCTTCATGTGAACACATCAAGAAAGAATAAAGATAATTAAAAATAATGTATTGTCCTGGCACAATTTGTAAACAATTGAGTGTTATCATTTAGCTTTTACCATTGTGCCGGGTCCAATGGGGACACCTAGGCCATAGCGATCCAATAGTTGGGGCATGCCATAGATCCCACCTGCCAAAGAATTCCCAACAAAGTTAATATTAAACTGCAACATAAGCATAATGACAAAAGATAATATTACAGAAGAAAAAGTTATGTAACACGAAAAACAACTATCAATACAATATGTGAGTTCCAATAGCTTTTTCATTGTTTCCCCTTTTAATCTTTTCCTTTATTAATTCAGAAAAATTAAAGAGGCATAATATATCAAATTTAAGAAACTTATTGGCTTGAATGATAGAAAAATAAGGCAAACAGAAAATACCATTTCCCACCATGGATCCACTTGTGTATAATATATCAAAATTAAGAAACTTATTGGCTTGAATGACAGAAAAATGAGGTAAACAGAAAATACCATTTCCCACCATGGATCCACTTGTGTATGGTGTTGGGCCAGATAAATGCAATGGTCTATAAGGACTGCCAGCAGAAAGGCGACTTCCATAATTGTAGTGATATGCTGATCCTCCAGAAAATGGAACATCATAGGGAGGAATAGATGATCCATTGAATAGAGAAGAACCATATGGTGGAACACCAAGATATATTGAAGAGGGAGTATTAGAACCTAAATAAGGAGCTGAGGATGAATAACCCTGTGGAGCTTGTAGGGGCTTAGCAGCTGATTTCTGGAAAGAGTTAAATGAATACTTAAGATATCTGAAGATAAAAGTAGCTTTAATGGAAAGAACATGCTTAGACCAATGCCCATGTCCAGCTAAATTGCATTACTAAACTCATTAGAGTAAACAACAATACCATAAACTCCCGAGGAAATGCGCAGTAGAAAATATATGTCCATCCATCTTATGCATGCATAAACAATTTATTTCAATGCTCTCTATTTTCGCCTCCATTTGAGATTTAAAACTTAAGAGATGCAACAATGAAAATAACACAGGAAATCAGGAATATCAAAGATTTACATTATAAGAACCATATATAAAAATACACAACAAAGAGTACTACTGACAAACCTATTGATAAGATAGCATTTTTTTGTCAAATAAATGAACCTTTGTAATATCTTATCCAATCCTGTCACATCTTACCGAATTATGATCAGCCGGCCTTGGTTGGGTGCAATTACGCATATTGCAGGTTGTCCTGAATGAGAAATTGACATTGCCACAGCTGGGACATGTCCAATCATCTTCCCTACGACTACCTACAAACAAAAACAAATTAAAATCACCAGAGAATCACATGAGAACACCATGGGAAAGAGGAAAACAACTTGTGTAAATCACCATAGTTTTAGTGTAATACTTTATCTTCCATGAACTTCAAACAAGAGTTTGTATCATTATAAAGTAGTAGTGGTTAGGGTGAAAGTGAGCAAATGTGCCTACCAGTGTATAAATCGATTACAGCATATAAAATTGTTCAAGGTAATTTCAAGTATCAGCATATATGTTGAATTATCCATAAACATCAGAGAGAGAAAAGGACCAAAAATAAAAGAGGAACAACATGAACAACTAAAGCATGACGCACCATCAGTCCTAGCACGCTTAGCAGCTGAAGAATTTCTGTTATCAACCTGCAAAACCAAACAGAAGGCTAAGATTCCGATTCCATTGGGTGGATAAGCAAGAAGGACTATATATACATACACAAACAAAAAAGAAAAAAAAAAAGAAAAAAGAAACAACTACTCCATCAATTAGATTGGTTTACCCATCACAAACTGAATAAATAAATCCACAAGATAAACAGATTGAAACATAAAAAAACATAGCCTAATTCATTTGAAGAAAAAAGGAATCAAAATTCCAACAGACAATCGACAAAACCCTAAATCCCCTACCAGCAGCGAGATCAACTATATTAGGGTTCAAAGGTGCAGCTGAAGAATACGATGAAGCGAAGGGAATCGGAGAATTGAAGGAATGAGAGGGCGTTTACCTGAGACATGGCGACGAGCAGTGGCTGGCTGCGAGGGAAAACGAAGACAGAGATCCCTCTTTTCCTTCTCGGGCGGGACGGTAAATAGAATGCACGAAAACGAAAAACCCAAAATACCGAAATAAATAATCAAATCTAATCTAATCTACGCTAATTGCATTATGTATCACTATCAATATCATATCTTTTTTTTAATCATATCTGTCATATTATTAATTGATTATTAAATTTTTTTTTGGTCGAAATTGATTTTTAATTTTAATAGTATAAAAACCAACCCACTACCCCTTGCCTTTCCAGGCCCATGCCAAGCTATGGGCTTAGCCGATGCCTTTAAGGGTGTTGCTATTCACACCACTCTTTTTATTATTTACATCACCCCCTTTTTATTTTATCATTTTATTGAGGAGTGATACCAACACACTCTTCTCAACACACTCTATATTATTGGTTAAAATTTGCATGGGTCCCACCAAATTATGTGGGTCCCACTCTCAATATGGTTGGACCCATGTGAATTTTAACCAATCACATCAAGTGTGTGGGAAAGAGTGTGTTGTTAGCACTTTTCAGGAGATTTAGAGGAGAGAGTTGTAGGAACCCTTATCCCTTTCCTCCTCTCCCTCCATTTCCCCTCTAACCCTTCTCATCCAAATTCATAAGCATACCTTAAATTACGTCTTTCCCTTCCCCATTTTTCTTCCTTTCCCCTTCCTTACGAGCGTAGCACCCCTCCCCCTTCCCCCTTTTATCTCTTTTTTTCTTCTTCATATGCACAACACCACTCCACCCCTCCATTTCACAAATATTTTTCTATCAACTAAAATCCTTAGGCCTAATCGAAATTGAGAAGGATAATTAAATTACTTCAATACTTTTTTTGGAATAATGAAATTGAGTTGAAAGAAAACAAAGGGTGAGAAAAGGGTTTTTCCCTATGTTTTGCTATGTAAGAAACTACGAGGAATGAAAAGGGCAAAAGGATGAGATGTGATGTATGTCGGACAGAGACAAAATTGCCCTTCCATTTTATCATATTTATGTGGAATAAATTATTAGCAAAAACACTTTTATGAGAGGGGTAATTTGGACATTTTATAACACTCATAATTTCTTTCCTATCATTTTCTATTGAACCAACCAAAAGAAAACTAATTTTATACTTTTATTTCCTCTTATTTTCTCTTCAACCAAACAAACTCAAAATTCCTTCCCCTTTTATCTTATCTACTCTCCAATCATATTCTTTCTACTCAATTTCTTTCATACAACCAAACAAAGTGGAAGAGAGAAAAACAGTTTCATTGCAAATAATAGAGTGTGGCTTCTGTTTCATATTGCACCACCAGCCAATCCCCATGACCCACTACCGGAAATTGGATTACAAGTTCATAAATTTTCAAAAGGGTTAAATACGATTTTGGTCCTTAAAAATATAGTGAAATTTGGGCTTGGTTCCTCATTTTTGTTTTCATTCATTTTCATCCTATGTTTTTTAAAAACCATGTGATTTTCGTCTTTATCATTAGTTATGTTCCTCTAAATAATAACGAAACAATGTTTCATGTAGATTTATCTATGGATTTTCTTTCGAATTTCAAAATTCGAAGGAAAATTTGTTCAGATTCTAAAATTTGTGGGAAATTTTCTATGGATTTTTCAACAATAAAGTAGAGAAATCTCATAGCCACATTTTTACATTAAAATGGTGTTTTTTTTACTTATTACAAATAATTTTTCTTCAAAAAAAATCACAAGAATTTTTCTGTGAATTTTTACGAGAAAAAAGTCATGTTGGAGCTGTAAACTTGACTTAACAGAGTATAGTTAATAAAAAGGACTAAAAAACATGTGATTTTAAAAAATGGAGGACCAAAACTAATGAAAAAATAAACTAGAGACCAATCAAAACTAAATTTCATTATATTTTAAGGACTAAAAACACAATTAACCATTTTTCAAAATTCTGTTTGTTACACAATTTTTTGTGTATTGAAAATTTATGCAATTCTTGTCTACCAAAATCTAATTTCCAATTCCAAAACAATTCAATTGTGTTTTAATTTATTTCAAAAATAAGGATTATCATTTATTAGTATTTAAAAGTTTAAATAAGATTTTAATTTAGATAATTTGACTTATGAAAAATCTCACTCTCACAAGTTTTGTGTGGAGAGAGTAGGGTGGGTGAGTGTCTCATTCTCTAAGGACATCTCCAACGGTAATTGTGGTGTTGCTCTTCACTTTCAGATGTGTTGCTTTTGAGATGCTCCCCTTTGAAGAGATCCCATGCCTATTGAGCAACTTTTACGTAGGGGTGTAATCGAGTCATGTTGGGTCGAGTCTACGGTAAAACAGTGTCCGAACCAATCAAAACACATCAGTTTTGGTTTAGTCGGTTTTACATTTTTTTACTGTTCAACCCGAACTGAACCAACCTGATCTCTAACGGGTTGGTTCGGGTCAGGTCTCGGATTCTGAATAAAATAATAATATTTTTATATCAGTAAAAAAATGCGAAAAAAGTTCTTGAAACAATCATTTATTATTTTTCAATATAAATAGGCCAAGAAGGAGGAAATCACCTGTAGTTTTTTTGTCACAAAAGTTAATTTTACCACCTTCAAGAGGCTCCACTTTACCATAAACCCTAGATTTATAGTTGTTAAAGCAATTACATTTACACCAATAATCACTTGTCTATTGTGTGATAAGATTAAGGATGTGCTCATTATTCCCTAGCAAATGAGCTCGTTCAGCCATCTGGTTAAAGACATCAATATAATCTTAATTCTGTTTTATATATATATATATATATTGAGAGAGAGAGAGAGACATTAGCATCAAAGCCATATAAGTAACTAGAAATTGCAAGGCATGATCTCCAGAGAATAATGTCTAAGCATCTGAAATGCTTGGACATTTAAACAACTCTACAGGATTAACCTTAGTCTACAAACTCAGGTTGGAGAAGATAGATTACCATAAGCAATTACATTAGAAAATCATTTAAAGTTTTAGTAAAAACCCAAAAAATATGGCAGAAACACACAACACCAGCTACATATCCTTATAATTGTGTTTATACATGATTAAATGGGAAAAAAGAGAAAGAAAACACTAATCAATCCAAAGGCTCACTTTTTATATCAGTCTGCCCTGTCACATAAACATATAAGGAAAATGCAAATGAAAATGCAATACAGATTCAGAACAGAACATAACACCATGACCCTTTGGCCAAACACAAACCAGAACAGAATATAGAACATACACAAAGCAGAAAAATATGAGCAGAAACGTACCAGAAAAACGGAACACGAAGTGAGAGGTAGACGCTCACTGGAACGCGCCTCGCAAACACAGTTGCGGCAGGTTGAAGGTCTGGCAAAGGTCGAGCTCCAGTCGCCGCTCCTGCGAGTGGCAGGTCACGTTGTGGCGTCGCGAACAGTGGCAGGTCACGCACACATATGGTGACTGATGAACAATGGTGTGTCGCAAGTCCGGTGACAGACAGTGCAGCCAAAATGTTCGACCTTGAGGAAGGTAATGTCACCGGTGATGGAGGCGACCAAGAACGAGGACAGCAGGGTGAGTGAAAGTGGCGCAGCACAAGGGTGAATGGGTGAGGCGGGACAGAAGACGAAGAGAGGCCAGGGTTCAATCAAAGTGAAACTGAAAGTGAAAACACAGACCCCTGCTAGCTGCCCAAAAACGCATGCGTTCAATCAAAGGCCAAAGCTACCTCGGTTCCAGACTTCCAGTTGGGTGGGTAAGTTTCAAAAAATCGCAGACCCATACCCAAACCAATTAAGGTTGGTTTTTTTTTAAAAAAAATGGCCTGAACTGATCCGAGCCCCAACCCAACCTAGTTTTTACAGTTTGGTTCGGGTCGGGTCGATCGGGTTTGCGGGTCAACTTGGGCCCACTTACACCCCTACTTTTACGGGTTGATACATATATACAGAACCCAAAAAATGGGTTGTTGCAGCAATGTTTTCCACCAAGAGGTGAGAAATTTCTACATGCACAAAATCTTACAACTTAACATTACAACAAAGGCATCTCCTACCATGTTCGCTTTAAAAATGTGGGTCCATATCTCATTTCTATGAAATTTTGAACTCTTGAGCTAACATATAGATTTCACCATAGTTCTGAAAATCAGACCGGACCGACCGGTCCGACCGGTAACCCGGTCATGTGTCCGGTTCAAATAAACCAGTGAACCGGTGCTGTAAAAAATCGATCAAAAAACTGATAAACCGGTCAAGAACCGGTAAAAAACCGGTTGAACTGATCTTTTATAAAAAAAAATCCATTTTTTATTTTTTATTTAATTTAAAATACTTTTAAGATAAATAAAAACATATGTTTGAGAATTACACATAGATATTTATTATTTTATCAATTATTTTTATTTTTTTGTTTTATAAACTTTCTAATAAGGTTGTTTAAACAAGTTTATAACTTCATATGTCTTGATTTCTTATAATTTTGTGTTATTTTATTAATTAAAAAATTATATAATATTTAAAATCAGTGTTATAAAACTCGGATCGGTCAATGACTCGGTTGAGGTAGTGAGTTAATGGGTCACTGGTCGAACCAGTGAGTCACTAGTTGAACCGGTTAAACCGGATCTGTAATTAAAATTATTAAATATAACATACATTATTATTATTATTATTATTATCATCATCATCATCATCATCATCATCAAACAACAACTCACGGTTTACAAGATTTCGAATTCTAATTCACGTTTTGGTCAAAGGTATGAAACAATTTTCAAAACCTTCAATTATTTTATAATTAAAATAATATTAAATTGGGTGAAAAGAGATCCATCAATGTGAGTCTATGACTCTGTGACTATGTCCTTGTAGCCTGTGTGCTCGGACAACCTATGAGTCTATGACTGTTCGTCCATGTAGCCTATAGATAGTTGTACTCCCACTTTATTTTTTTTTTTAAAACCCCTCCCAGTCTCTCCTTTAACTCAAGACTCAAGTTTTCTTCCTTCTTCTAACAGTTTTTCTTTGTCTGAGTTTTGTTTCTTCACATTCCTCCTCTCGCACGAACCCACCGGAGCAGCTTGTTTCCAACGGGAAGGATGGTAGCGTGCAACCCAATTTCGTATGGTTTAAGAAGTTTCAAAAATAACACATCCATTTGAAGATTCTTATCCAACCCCCTTCTTCTTCTTCTTCTTCTTCTTCTTCTTCTTCTTCTTCTTCTTCTTCTTCTTCTTCTTCTTCTTCTTCTTCTCTGCTGTTTTTTCTTCTGTTTTTTCAAGTAGAAAACCGGTCCGGTTGACATAAACTACCGGGTCACCGGTTTTAATGAAAATCGTCTGAGTCAGACCGTTTTTTTACCGGGTTATTAACACATTTGATCCGATAAGGCACTCGAACCGGTTACATTACTGGTTTCCGGCCGGACCGGTCGAACCGGCCGGTCCGAGCCGGTTTTAATAACACTGTTTAAAATATTTATTTAATTAATATCGATTTGACCACGGTTCAACCACGATTAAACCATTGAACCGTGAACCAGTGCCTTCACCGATTCAATTATCGGTTCAGTTTTTAAAACATTGGATTTCACTAACCAACAATAAAGAAAGGTGAAATCTTAAAACCCCATGGGAAATAAATTGGATTGCTATTTCAAAATCAAACTCCATTGAGATCTTTTCATCTAGCAACACAAAGACCCCGAAGAACAGCACATAATTCTGCATAGACAATCGAATAATGGCCCAACTTGGCTAAGAAAGTATACATGACTACTTTCCAATTATCTCTAAAATGATAAAGTGAAGTGTTTAAGACTGTCTCCATCTCGGAGTACTTAACAAGATCTTAATTTTAAAAAATCGCAGAAGCAACTCATGTGTCGTTGGAGAAGAATGACCTGAGGTGTTTAATTTTATTTTCAAGAACCGAGTTTCTTAAATAATCATATGATTCTTATGATAAAAAATGATAAAGTAAATTGATTTGTGTGGGTGGGTGTTCAGGTTAGTTGAAAGTAATTATGAGAATTTTGGCTAAACAGATAAATAAAATCAATTTATACAATAAATTAAATAAATTACAGAAACATAAAATGAGTAAATTACATAAATATAAAAAAAATACCAATAAATTACAGAAATTATACAACAAATTAAATAAAATCGAGAAAATTACAGAAAAATGAGGGAAAAAGAGATTCAGAAGAAGAGATCATGTCTGATCGGTCGAAATGGACATCAAGGAAACCAAGAAAATGCCAGATCGAAGTCTCTCTGCAAGCTTTGCAACATGCACCATGAAATCATAGATTAGAGAGACACTAATCTAAGAAGAAATAGGGAAAAAATCAGCAGAAAGAGAAGAGCAGTCTTTAGGAGAGATGATTGAAATCACAATAGGAAAGAAGGGAAAGAGAGAGAACTCAATGTAAGTTCAGAAGATACAAAAACTGTTTAAAGGAATTTAACTGAATCAATCAAGAAGAAATCGTTGTTATTCAATGAATATCACCTTATATTAAAGGAAAGGAAAAATTAAGTAAGGTGAAAGCAAGAAAGTTGTTGAGAAGATTCATGAGAAGATATCACTGAAAAACTTCAGAAGAAACAATGTGTCAGGAAGTCCTCAGAAGATGTATTCAAATCAGCAAATCTCAAACTTCCAAATAATATCTTTTGATTTCTGTTCAGAAGATTTTTATTCTTCTCTCAAAAGTGACAAACAAAGAAAGCCCTTGAGAAAAAAGATATGAAGCTGCTGTATCAAATATTCAAAGCTTCAGAAGAAAGATTCCTGACAGCAACCACTTAAGAAGAAACAAAAACTAACTTAAATTTACATGATTGGAATTTACTGGAATTGCTTTCCATTCAAGATAAATTACACATATACCAGTATTCTTACACAAAGTCAAAATGCAAGTCAAAGGGAAACAAATAAATGATTAAGTTTCACGCTTCAGAAGATATGTTCTTCAGAAGATAGAACCAGTCAAACCAAGGAAAGAGAAAAAGTTGCACCTGACAGTGACAGATGCTGTAGCTCCAGCTGACATCTTGTCTTCCTCTCCAAGGCATTTTCAACAGCTATATTCCATCTCCTTACCTATAAAATGAAGCCTTCTCTTCCAAAATAATACATACAACATATTCAGCAGAAGAAGCACCAACAAGTCTCAGAAATTACAGTTATACCTTCTGCAAAATTTTCACTTATGTATATCCATTAGTTTTCAGTTAAAATAGTTAGGAAAGTGAAAAAAGTGTGTGTAGGCTCAAGTATTCTAAGTTATGCTCAAACTGTTGTAAACTTAGAGCCTTTATTCTTTGTATTTTCATCATACGTCCTTCTGTAACTCAAGAACCTGAAAAGGGTTAGATCTTCTTGAGAGAAAGTTAGGTCTAGTCTGCAAGTGTGAGGTGTGCCCTGTTGTTTGCAGAAAAAACAGTCGTAGGAGCCTATAGAGACTGCAGAAGAATAATAATTTGAGCCTGCAGAACCTGCAGAAGAATACTAGTGTTGAGGAGCACCCAAGAAGCTATTATATCAAGGTTGATACAGTGAAAATCCTACTGGGAGTAGGGACTGAACATAGCCTCAAGGTTGAGAGGTGAACCAGTATAAAAACTGTGTGCATCCTTCTTCTTACCTCATTCTCTTTACTATTGCAGTTTACATTTCTGTTTTAATTGTCATATCATCTACAGAAAAGTTTTTGAATCTACCTAATACCTAAGTAAGTGATACTTCAAGAAGGTTCCATTAAAAAAGGGACCATATTTTCTGCATACTATAAATATAACTTAGATTGTGTTAATTAACTCCTGATTTCAAATCTTCTAATATTATCCAAGTATTCAACTTGAGCAGAAGTAAATATTAGAAGAAAGTGTATAATTTTTAAGAGATCACAATCCAACCCCCTTCTTGTGATTGCAATATTAACTCCATTTTACCCCTGTAAAATAGCAAACTAACAAAAAAAGAAACCCTAACCAATGCATCATAAAGACATAAGAGAGAAAGCTTAAGGCTTGGGGGAGTGGGAGAAGAGAGAAAGCTTGAGGCTTGGGGGAGTGGGAGAAGAGAGAAAGCTTGAGGCTTAGGGGAACGGGAGAAGAGAGAAAGCTTAGGGCTTGGAGGCATGGGAGATGAGGGAAAGGTAGGGTCTTCAGAGCATGAGAGATGAGGGAAAGTCGAAAAGGTAGGGGCTTGGGGCGCAAAAGAAGAGAGAAGGTTAGGGGAGTGGGAGAAGAGAGGGAGGTTGGGCATGGGAGATGAGGAAATGGAGTGAGTGGGAAAAGTTTGCTCTGTTTACTCAATTGGGAGATGAGGAAGATGAAGCGGGGGGGAATAGGAGATGAGGCTTAATTTTGCATGAGGTGGGACTTCCTAAGGATACTCTAAAATTCTTTGGCTTCCCTTTGAAGATAACTACTTTGATTATATGGTGTGTAAAATCATCTTCATCGTTTATTCTATGGAATGGGAATAAATTGGATGGCTTTCCCCCCTCTAAAGATTTGAGAAAGGGTGGTCCTATTTCTCCCTATCTTTTTGTTATTTGTATGAAAAGGTTGGCTTTATTGATTCAACACAATGTCGACAATGGTAGCTGGCATCCCATTTTTATTTCTAGAGAAGGACCAGATATATCACATTTATTTTGTGTTGATGATGTACTCATCTTTTGCACAACAAAAAGATCCCAAGTTAAACCGGTGTCTGATACTTTACATGAATTTTGTATTGTTTATGGTCTTAAGGTGAATTTAGAGAAATATTCTAAAATGATGTTTTCTGTAACGTCCTAATTCCTCAATTAAAAAATAATGTCAGTTGGAAGCACCATTACCTAATATAAATAATCAAATCTCCATTGAAGATCAAGGTCAGATAGAGGTCTTACCATAGAGTCTGAGCTGTTTGAAGATGGCAGACTTTCCATGAGACAAAGATTAGTTTCTTCAGCTGAATCTTCTTCCTCTTCTTAGATTGAGTCATCCAGGTCCTCCCATGTTGCCATCAGTCCCCTTTTCTTCTTGAAGGAGGATTTCTTCATCATGGGGTAATCAACCTTTATATGACATGGTTGTTTACACTCATAACAAGTTATTTTATCAGTAATGGAAATTTCTTTACCTGACCTACCATTTTTTATTTTGAAGGGTTGTTCCTTTCTAAACTTCCCCTTCTTCTGCAACATCCTTTTGATCTTCCTGCTTAGTAAAGAAAGATCATCTTCATCAGAGTTATCTTCAGAATCTTCATCAGCTTCTGAAGTTTCTTCAGCTTGCATGGCTTTCATGGCTCCATGCCTAGTCTGTTTGGTTTTTGCGCTCAATGCCAATGATTTTTTCTTGGACACATCCTCACCAAGTTCTAACTCATGAACTTTAAGAGATCTAATAGTTTCTCTATCTTCAGGATATTAAGGTCCTTTGCCTCTTGAATAGCGGTGACCTTGGGTCTCCAAGCCTTTGATAAGCTCCTTAGAATCTTTCGATTATGATCTCCAGATTCATAGGTTCTACCTAAGGACTTGAGTCCATTTGTTATGGTCTGAAACCTACCAAACATTTGGTCAATGGTTTCTAACTCCTGCATCTTGAGCATCTCATACTAATGTACAAGCATGCTAATCTTGGACTATTTGACATTATCAGTACCCTCATGGGCTGAAGCTAATGTGTCCCAGATTTCCTTGGTAGTGTTGCATCCATGAACTTTCTCATACTCTAGTTATTTAAGGGAACAAACTAAGTAGAGTTTAGCCTTGGCATTCAACTATACTCTAGCTTTTTGTCCATTGGTCCAATCAGACTTAGGTATGGGTTGTCCACCATGCATGGGAATATAATCACCATCAGTATCTATGTCTGAAAGATCAATATTGCTACTCTCAATGAACAATTTCATACGATCTCTCCAATAATGGTAATCAACACCATTAAATGTTGGAGGCCTTGTCATAGATGCTCCTTCTGTGATATAGTGGCTTGTGCTTGTAGAGGTTTCCATCTAGATCTTCTTCCTCAACACGGTCAAGTGCTCAACCCGAGGCTGAGCTCTTATACCAACTGTAGGAACACACAAGAAACACTAAAGGGGGTTGAATAGTGTTTCTATAAACTTTAACGTTTTTTGGGAAACTTTTTCGTAATCTGAGTTTTAAGGAATTTTAGACATGTTTTAAGGGTGGCCTGAAGTTTCAATTCCTTGTCTGATAATTTTCAGACAACGGTTTTAAAGTAGTTTTTCAAATTGTATTTTAAGAATTGCTTATAAGAATCCAGTTCAAAAACCCTCTTCTTGTTAGTTAAAATCAAATGTAAATAAAGAGTAAAAGAAGCAATCAGTTGGATTTATCCTGGTTCACCCACTCCACTTGTGAGCTACGTCCAGTCCCAGAGCCAACACGCTTCTGGATTTTCCACTAATCTGATCATATTACAACTATTCTTTTCTACCAAGCCTCTTCAGGCTATAAACACCAAGTGTTCTTTCTTCAACCAAGCCTCTCCAGTCTCTACACCAAGTATTATTTTTTCAACCAAGCCTCTCCAGGCTCTCAGACAAGTATTCTTTCTTCCACCAAGCCTCTTCAGGCTCTCAACACTCTCAAAGTGTTTACAAAGAGAAATGAACTTAGTTTCTACAGTTCTTCGTTCAGAATGTACATGGATAATGGTGAGTCTAAAGAATAAATTAAGAGAAAATGATGAATAACAACAAATAGAACGAAAATAAAAATAAAACAACTAAAACAAAATAAAAGGGTTGGGCCTCAGCTCACATCATTTTCCCAATAACCCATTAGATAATAATAAAAAACGTAAAAGAAATGAAAGAAGGGCAATTAACAAAAAGGAACAGACAGAGACGTGACTTACCTTCTTCCTCGGGTAGAAGACTTAGACACCTATGGCAAGGAGGTGAGGTGGCAAAGAGGTGAGAACAAGAGAATGGAAGGGTCGCGCTCCGTGGTGGTAAGAAGCTCGAGGACGGCGCACGACAGTTGTGCGAAAGGGGTTGGGACAGTGTGCGGTGGTGGTCCGAGCTGCAGTGAACGACGTTCACGCGACTCACGGCAGGGAGAGGAGGGTTCTCTCTCTTTCTGTTTGATTTTTCTCTCTTTTTAGTTTTTTATGATCCTGAATTTTCATGTAAAATCCCCCCTCTATTTCGTAGCAAATTGTATATATATCGTCCATTGAGGTGCAAGTTGCACTGCCACACATTAACTTTCAACTTTTACCCATACCATTGTCGCCCAAGTCAGTGCAAATTGCCTACACTATGCCATAGGTTTCTGACTAAAGGATGTGCAAGTTGCCTCAAATCTTAATGCAGGAAGG
Organism: Sesbania bispinosa; assembly: GCA_026901365.1. Lineage (NCBI taxonomy): Eukaryota > Viridiplantae > Streptophyta > Magnoliopsida > Fabales > Fabaceae > Sesbania > Sesbania bispinosa. The sequence continues at coordinate 210,038 of QLOH01000704.1, read as the reverse complement.
AACCCCTTTTTTTATTTGGGAAAGGCTGAGAATTTTCACACGGGCTTTCAGCCCAACACACCCTCCGTTTTCTTTTTTTCAATTCTTCAAAATTTTAAGAATAGCAAAAGGAATTGAAATGGGCCGATTTCTCATCTTTTACTTGGGCTGAATGAAACAAACCAAATTCTCTTTTCTTTTTCTTTCCTTTTCTTCTTTTTTTTTTAAATGTTGAACAAGCCAATGGCAATGGGCCCAAGTTATGCCAACCCCTTTTCTTTAACAAAATTCAAGTTCACAAATAATGGTCCACGCTAGCCCAAATGAAAATTTAAAGGAATATGAAAACACATTTTTTTGGTAAAATGTTTAATTAATCAATTAATTAATTAACTATCAATAATTAATTAATCAATTAAATAATTAATTCATTTTATTTTTTTAATAATTAATTTTTTTGGATTTTTATTAAGGTAAGAAGGAAAGGATTAAATACTAAAAATATATACATACGTGAAAATATAAAGCCAGAAAAAAAAAGTAAATGAAGCTCCTGGACAAAATTGGGTGCTGATAACTATATCAAAAAATTATGTGAAATAGTAGAGTCCTCAAGTCCTCAACCCAAAATCCATGATCTCACTAAAATTAATTCTACCTTTTCCAAAATTACTACAAATAAATATTGGTTACAAAATAAATACCAACTTATTCTTTGTTGAGCTTGCCAAAAACTCTTCTCCCTACTAGATTGAGTTCTGCAATTGCTTTCTTGATACCTTAAACAAATGTTGTTGATTGAGTTATCTTGAAATTAGTCAAATAAACAATAAATTTATTAATCAGTGCATAAGTAAACCAAAACAAATAAAATCTAAAATAGAGGGAAAGGGGATGAAATATGAAAAACTAGTACCCAACATTTCTGACATTATCAAAGTTAACATAGACAAGCTTCCATGAAGCTCCTCAAGGTTGGATGAACAAGATTTTACAATACAATAAGCAGACTTTTATATACATAACATAGATAAGACTCTTTATTGGCTACTGTCAATCCTTGGTGAAGATATATAGTTGCTGAGACACCAGCTGGTTAATGTGCATCATCTTTTGCTAGCAGAACAGAATTTTCTTGGTGTTTGTGGTGATTTTTAGTTAAATATAGTTAAATATTCCTATGAACAATCTGGGACTGGAATCAAGTTCTCTTGGTGGATTCTAAAATAATTTGGTGCGTTTAAAGAAGTAAGATGTAGGCAAAGTAAATGATTGGAAACAACGTAAATAAAGAAAATAAAAAATAAAAGAAAATTTGAGAATAATGTATTGAAAGTGACGAATTCTCAAACTGACATACTTTTCGAACCTTCTCTTTGTGGCAAGTAGTCTGTATAAATGTTAAGACGGTATGCTTTTTGAGTGAGTCTTAAGTATGTAGAATGGAGAAAAATCCATCCCTAGGACTTTCTACTTTGCCTTATTTATAGACTTATGACCCTAACGGTCAACTAGTTTACAACAGACACGTATGATAAAATCCTAACTACCTAATCTATGGCCGAACAGGTGTCCTGACTTCTTTAGATGTTTTTCACGTGTCCATTCTTCTTTGTTGAGCTTTGATTCGAAATTCTCTTCAAAAATATTTGATCAATCATCATTCGAAATCTTCATGATTTTTGGCTATGTCTGATTCAAAATCTTTAGTGATTCTGACTATGTTGGATTCGAAATCTTCAAGGCTCTTAGATGAAACCTTTGAAAATCTTCTAAGTCTGAAACTCTTGTGGAATTTTCCATGTTTCTTTCATTTGAATTGAGATCATTGTTGTTTGCTTTAAGATATGTTCGAAATCCCCAAGTTTTTTGTCATATCTTCTTATTCTCATTTCATGGCTAAGTCAATATAGTGAATTCGAAATTCACTTCCAAAATGTTTATCAAATTTGAGTGTTTCTTTCAATGTATGCCACGTGTGAGCCTAAGATTGGTTTCTTACTTCACACTTTTAGTCTGAAAACTAATTTTAGTCAAATATTTTTAATTAATCTATTTTTAGTCACTGATTCCCACACTTGTGTATTTATGACATATTCATGACTTACTTTTATAAATAGAGTTACCTCTCCTTATTCCTCCACATTCATCCAGAAGTAACTTTCTTTTACCTACTCTTTTACCTCTCTTCTTCCCTTTTCATGTTTTCGAGTATCTTTCACTCGAAAATCTTCTCTTCTTATTCTGTTTCGAATAGAGAGGTTTCTAATATTGGCTATTACGTTCGACCTAACTTTTGAGTGGTTTTCATTCGATGTGGGTCGACATAGTGGCCAATGTTAGGAATGTTTTTAAGTTTGATGGCCTTTGGGTCGAACGTTGTAGCCAAGTGGACAATTACTAGTCATTCTCTCCTAATAATGCTTTTGATTTATCCTCCAACTGGGAAGTGTCTATGTCCTTTGTGACACTTCCAACTTCTTCCATATCGTTGCTTAACTCCCAACTTTTGAGAAGAAGAAGAAGAAGGAGAATCAACACATGGGGGATAATTACCCTCATGTAAATTGTTAGGTGGAGATGTTTGTGTCTTCTTTGAATATTTCTTGAAAACCTCCACCTAAAATTTATCTTCTTTTCAAACTGTAGGGGATGTTAGTCCTTTTGCCTTTCACCTGATTAATTCCCCAATCGAGTGAGAAAAGAACAATTATGTATGAGAAGGCTAGAGATGGAGAAGACCTTGTCACAAGCCTTTGCCTTCGAAGATATTTCTTTCTTTTCAAATATGTGGAGAATCGAGGGAAAGGTAATTTGATTACTCCATCATTCTTTGAAGATCAAGAGATGAAGGCTTCTGTTTCGAACCATAATCTTTTCTTCTAGTAATTCAGAAGTATTTACTTGTAATCTTTATATATAGTTTGAAATATCTCTTGTAACTTGTGCAAGTTTCTTTTGTGATTCGAAAAATCTCTTGTTATTTTGGATTCATGGAATAAAATTATCTTAACTTTTGTTTGAATTATTTTCTGTTTGTATAAGTCTCTAACTTCCATCTCTGCATCAATATAATTCGAAGTCCCCCTTCTTTTATCAATCAAACTTTACTCAATTTCTAAGTATATTCAGACATGGTTCCGAATGTTTGAATAATTGTAACAAAGGAAAGAACTCGAATTTTCTTTATCTTGGCAACTACTGTTCGAAATCATGCCTCAACTAAGGGTATATTTTTATTTGGATTTTTATCCCTTTCAGATGAGATTGCTTAAGCTGCTTAAGCAACGTCGCCATTATGCTTCTGATCACATTCGAATTCTTTATCTTAAAGGAATCTCTATAGAAACAGACTTAGTGAAATTTCCACCACCAACACATGGAAAAAGAGTTGAAAAACACAAAATTTAAACAATTCCAGTAACAACTGATATTTGTTTCTATTATACTTTTGATGCTATAAATTTAAAAGGCATAGAGTATATAGATATGGTAAAGTTCATAATCATGCATGGTAACATCTCCACCCTTTTCTGAAACTAACAAGGGAACAAATTTAATATCACTCACCAAATCACGGAACTTAAGTATATAGAACATCTCAAGATGTCGTTTAATAGCAATGGAAGTTATGAACGACAAGTAATGACTGGAAATTGGAAGCTAATGGAAGTTTTTGCATGATGCATAATAGACAACCAAGTCAATATTATTTCATATTAAACCTCCAGATCATGGATAGTGAGATAGAATTATCAAATTAATCAGAAGACCAATTACTTATGGAGATATGAATTGTTAGAGAAGTAAATAAAGCAAATTAAAAATTTCTGCAACTGAAATAGACTCACATGTACTCATCTATTTGCTCAGTATCATATAATAGCTTTCCAATTGAACCACGCATCTGTGAGTATTTACTACTTTTCAGAGTAGGAGAAATATATTGATATATCCGCTCCAGGAGAGATAATATTGAACTTGGGATGAAAAACAACAGATAATTTTTATTTGATTTGAATGAAAAATATGTTCAACTACGAAACTATCATGTCAAATATGAGAACCTGGCCCAAGAAGTTACACTCACTATCAGAATTCTAGGAGTGAAATCAAGTCCTTGTCTCTTGATTCGAAGGAGCATCTCATTCTCAAGAGCTCGCACTTGATCCTAATGCACGAGACTATCAACATATTGCAACTAACCTATGTTTTTAATTTGGACACAAGACTATCAACATTATTCTTTTTTCATTCAAGTTGTACCTTCAAAGCAATTGAATTATCCTGTACATACCACATATGATGCAAAAGGAAGAAGTCAAACTTCAATCTACCAAAGTAGCTTGTTTTTAACTCATTGACTTACAAGAATAAAAAAACACAAACCAAATGAGTGTAACAATGGAAGTTTCTCTGCAAGTTAACAACCTGAAATCAAAACTATAAATTCAAAGGAAACAAGCATGTTCCTTCCATCTCTACATAATATTTAGAATATTTCCTTTTATCTCATGTCAAAGTCTATACATAATACATATAATTCATATTTATGGTGCATAAAATGCAAAATCACCAACAAGGCTTTTAGATAGATAAAGCAAGTTCTAAGAAAATTAACGCAATGAGATGAAATCAAAATAAAAATTGTAAGCAAAAACAATATTCCGCTAGAAGTTAGCTACATTTAAAGGAAAAAGAAACTTAGAAAATCGCAAAGGAGAAACCCTAACCTTGTAGCTTTTGGAGAGGATTTGGATGTTGTTGATCTCCTTGTCAACATGGGGCCTCACCTCTTCTTTGTTCTAGCAGTTGTGGAATTCACTGATGAATATGGGTGGGAACAGGCCAAGCTTTGGCTGAGTCTGTTACCTGTTACAGGACTTTTTTTTAGGCATGGCCTGTAAACATGTTTAGAAGCCTGTTTTATAACAAGGCTTACAAACAGGCCAATGCAAGTTAACAGGTCTTTTAAGCATACTTTTTTATATAATTATTTTAATATATTCTTGTTTTTTACTATATTATAGTTTTTTTAATTATATTTATAGTTATTTATAAAATTAATTCAATATATTATATATATTATATTAAATAGGTCGGCCTGTCAAGCCTAATAGGATTTTTCATAGGCCCTGAAGTCTGACCTATTTAACTAAGCATGCCTTTTAACAAGCCTTAATCTGGTCTTTTTAATAAACGAGTCAGGTCATAAACAGGCCAGGCTACATTCCCCTTATAGGTCGGCTGGCTTATTCCCACCCCTACTGATGAACACACTAAGATTTCTCATGTCGAAAAATGCCATCTTTGCTTCCTCTGCGAAGTTCGTAGATCCACAAACACAATTCACATTCAAGGAGATTCAGATTCATCTCCAATTTAGAAATAAAAATATGCTAAGAAAATGTAGAGAGGGGAAAGAAGAGAGAAAACGAGAAAAGGGAAGGCGTGAGACTGTACCGATTATGGCAACAAAGGAGAAGCAGTATTGGTTTAGGGGATTTTGGAGAAGTTTCTGAAAGTGATTAGTAAAAAAGGAGGGAGTTGAAATTCAGGGAAACATTTGGCGGGTGAAAAATATTAGTTTTAGTGGCAATTTTTAGGCTTTTTGACCACAATGGTAGAGTTTTTTTAAAATTTTACCAAAAAAATGTAGAAAAAAAAACAATTTACCAAGATGAGGTAGTTTTGGACACGGTGGCAAGAAGAAGCGCTAACTCGGTTAGCGTCTCTTGAAGCGCCAACTCAGTTAGCGTCTCTTAAAATTTTTTTTAACAAATGGCGCTAACTGAGTTAGCACTTCAAGAAACGCTATCCCAGTTAACGCCTCTAGTATATTTTTTTTTTAAAAAATTTTTACATTATCAGGGGTTTGAAACCCCCGTTAATTGTTTTTGTTTTTTATTCTTTGCATTACCGGGGGTTTTCTGAAACCCCCGTTAATAATTATTTTCCTTGTCATTTTGGGTGAAAGTTTTAGATTTTTGTCCTTTACATTAGCGGGGGTTCAAACCCCCATTAAATGAATGGTATTTTTTTAAAAATATTACCGTTGCACAAGAAAAGGATAATAAAAAAGGATAATAAAATTATTATGTTATTAAGAAAGGATAATAAAATGATAGGAACAAGACTGTCTTCCTGGATAATAAAATTATTATATTATGAAAAAAGGATAAGAAAAAAAGATAATAAAAATATTATGTTATTAAAAGGATAATAAAATGATAGGAACATGACTCTCAGTTAGTGCCTCTTATTAAAATTATCATGTTATTGAAAAAGGATAATAAAAAAGAAAATTAATGTGTGAGAAAAAAATTAAATGATAGAAACATGACTGTCTCCCTGGATAATACCTGAAGTTCATAAAAAAAATTATTTTGTAATGAAACGAATTAGTAAAAACCAATAATGAGAAAAAAATATTATAATATCATAGTAAAAAAAGAAAATGAAAGTGAGATAAAAAAAAAAGAAAATGACGGGACTGACTCCCGTGATTCATGATTCATAAAAAAACACGACAATAGAAGCTAATAAATGGAGATATAATTTGATAAAAAAATAAAAAAAAGTAAAAAGGATAATGAAAAAAAGAAAATTATTGTGTAAGAATAAAAATATAATAAAATTAATTGAAGAATAAAAAGTTCATAATAAAAATAGCAAACAACTAACTACATAAAAAAGACGCATGCGTCTTTTCTTGTGCAACGGTAATATTTTAAAAAAAAATACCATTTATTTAATGGGGGTTTGAAACCCCCGCTAATGTAAAGGACAAAACCGAAAATGACAAAGAAAAAAATTATTAACATGCAAAGAATAAAAAACAAAAACAATTAAGGGAGGTTTTAAACCCCCTGTAATGTAAAATTAAAAAAAAAAAGAATACTAGAGGCGCTAACTGGGTTAGCGTCTCTTGAAGCGCTAACTAAGTTAGCGCCATTTGTTAAAAAAAATTCTAAAAGACACTAACTGAGTTGACGCTTCAAGAGGCGCTAACCGAGTTAGCGCTTCTTCTTGTCACCGTGTCCAAAACTACCCCATCTTGGTAAATTATTTTTTTTCTAAATTTTTTTGGTAAAATTTTAAAAAAATTGTACCATTGTGGTCAAAAATCCCAATTTTTATCATTTGCCGGTGTAAGATGAATTAGTACTGGCTAATATTTAATAGCTGCGAAAAATTTAATTTAGAGAAAGAATTGCTAGCCCTTGTTCTATGGTCACTAAATAATAGCCACTAATGCTAAATTTTGTTGTAGTGGTAATATTCTATTTCATTGCTTTTCCAATTTTTATGCCTAACAATGTTAATGAGTAGCTTGATATAATTATAAAATAGTTCTATTTCAAAGCAAGAATACAAGATAACCAAATTCCATGCTATAACAATAGAATAAATAGGTGGTTGTGCAAGTGCAAATGACCCTACGACGTATCTAGTATTGAGTGCATAATTTGGTGCACAATTATGAGTTTATGGTGGTAGTATGTTAGTTAATACTTTGTGCAATTAGTTATTGGTATAAAATGTAATGTTTGAGATATAGAGGGTGTTTGGTAAAACTAGTTGAAAAGTTCGCTGAAAGCTTAAAGCTAGCTGAAAGCTGAAAAGCTATTGAATGTGTTTGGTAAAACTAGTTGAAAATGGTAAAATGACATTTAAGGACACCATTAATTATTAAATAATGATAAGTGTGGGTGGTTGAGGGTTAAATTTGTAATTAATTTTCAGCTAGTAGCTGAAATTTGGAGCATTTTTAAAAAAGCTACTTTAAGAAAAGCTTAATCTACTAGCTAAAAAAGCTTTTTTAAGAAAAGCTTGTAGCTACCAAAAAGTTACCTTCCCAAACACTGTTGAAATGGTTTCAGCTACTATTTTCAACTTTCAGCTAGCTGAAATGGCAAGCCAAACACACTCATAATAAAGAAGCTTAGTTGTGATTAATGTAAACTAGTAGATTAAAATACTAAAATCAAGGTAATATGTAAGATGGAATTTCTTTATTATTTGGTTGTGCATAGCACAAGTGATAAAACTAATATACTACTATCTCCGATTCTAATTATAAGAACCTTTTAACCACTTCATAAGAATTAAAAAAGTTGGTTAATTTAGTTTATTACAATAAATTTGTCATGAATGTGTACCATCTTTACAGAATCACACTTGAATTTATTAAGACACATTACCTTTATTTTTCCACTCAATTACTTCATTGTGTTATTCTCTCTCTATTAATTAATTATTCACCTATTTCTACTAATGGGTATTTTTGTCAAAAAAAATAATGCAAAGGACAATTTAAAAAGGTTCTTATGAAAAGAGCAAAGAGCAACTCTCTAAGAGGCTATTATAAATAGGACCGAAAGTAGCAATATATTTCTTGGTAAAAAAAACTAATATAAAACATACCGAGAAGTAGATTGAGTGATTGACTTAACAAAAAGTTTAGAGTATTTGCAAGACAAGAAGTTAATTATTTTTAAAAAAATGTTAAAAGTGTACTCTTTAAATTTTAAATGCTATATATTTACTATTTATTAAATATCTTCTATTTTTATTTTCAGTTATTTAATAAATACTTTTACAAACATTCATCTGAAAAATTTGATTTTAAATTTCTAAATTCTCCCCAATAATGTATATTACTATATTTATGAGAAGCCGAAAAGAAACAAATCCATGATAATAATAATAAAAAAAAATTAAAAGGCAACACGATGGTCAGTTTCCAAATTCCTAGAAACCATCCCAGGCCAGAGGAGCAAAGCAAACCAATTCAAGTTCTACAAAAACAGATGTGATATGACAAACAAAATGACCAAACCCCACTAACTAAGAAACTGGCTTCATAACTGCAGTTAGGTGAAGGAAGCATTCAATTCAACTCAACTGTCCCTCCCCTCCCCTATCTCATCGTGTATGAATTAAATGCTGACAAATCCAATGAGAACAATGGCCAAACCCATCACCATCACATCGATGATCATACAAGGTCTAACCATACTTCCAAACGAACCCGCGTTCTGGCTCAGTGGGGTCGATGGTGTTTGTTTACCAGCAGGTGTTGGAGTTACTTTGGAAGCATTTGTGAATATTGCAGCGTCGGGGGAATTTGGAGCTAAACCCAGAAGCTCTGTACACATTCAAATTAAATTAGTACTTTTTCAAGGGAAACCCTCCAAAAACGACATGGGACCAAAGTTATATCGTGCGAGTAGTAACCACTAACCAACCAAAAACAGGAAACTTTTCAACTTAGATACGAAACTACCTATAAAATTTTAAATAAAACTAGGTCCCACCGATATACCCCTATTACTATTCCACATACATAAACGATGAAGGTACACGAATTTTTCACTCATCAGTTCAAAACATAGAGTTAAAAAGTTAGGTTCCGTTTGATTTGCATTTTCCTTTTTCCATTTTTTGTTTCTTGTTTTCTGAAATTTTACAAAGGAAAAAGTGGAAACAAAAATTTGCTGTTTTCAGCATTTCCATTTTTTCCTTTGTAAAATTTCATAAAACAAGAAACAAAATGAAAACAGAAAACGTTTCCTCAAACCAAACATGCCCTAAAGGTGCCTTGTCATGGATATTAATTAAGAAATTTCATAAAACATATTTAATAAGAATATATAAATATTCGTAATTTTTTTAAAAAAATAGTGTCTTAACTCTTAAAACAAGTGTTGCAACAAAATGAATAAATAAGTACACACTTCAGCTCTTTGATCTCCATCTGGTCATATATCAATTTAATTAATGAATACAATGAATCAGATCGTCTTTAATTGATACGCGATCTTAAAGAAAGTAATGGCAACATCCTCCTAACTAAACTAGATAAGAGGTCTGCAATTAACATGTATCCTCCTATCCAATTTAGATGATAGGTCACATCATTTTTAATTTTGTTATAAATATGCATATAGATACACATATGATATATATAACGCTCAAAGCAAATCGTTGAAAATATTAACCAGAGACAGACAGCAGTGTTCATTGGCTATGTTTTAATGAATTGTTTTAAAAATGATCATGCTTCCACGTTATGTTTGGTTTTTTAAAAACAATTGAAAATTTGATATAAAAAATAATAAAAGTTCTTTTCACCACTATATATAACAAAATTCTAATAACATAAAATAAGGTAAAAATGATACAGTATATTTATAATTATTAATATCAACAAAAAAATAAATCAAATGCCATTAAAGTTTTCTAAATGATTAAAACAAATTTCAAGCCCAAGCGTTCATTAAGACTTTTTTTTAAACAACAGATTTTTTTAAAGAAACATTAAATAAACAAATTCAAAAGAAAAAGAAGGAATGATTTGTAATTTTTCTTATTTTGATATCGTTGACTAAACTGAGTGGAACCCAATGGGCTCATTAAAGAGGCATAAACTCTCCCGGGCGGCATTTTTTCTCACAAGACTCGACAAATTAATTTATAATTAAAGTTAATCAAATTCACATGATACCATGAGTGCGTTTGTTTCCAATTACATTTTTTTTTTCAAATAAAACATTTTACAAAAAATTGTTTTAAATAAATATTTTGAAAATATATACAAAAATTGTTTTAAACTATCTTTTATAAAAAACTATTTATCATAAATAAATTTTTTAAAAAATATTTTATAATAAATAATTCAAAAAAAATTAATTTTTATAATTATAAATAAACAAAAAAATATTTTTATTTTATGTTAAATCTTTACATCATAAATCTCTTCATCAGAAACCGACTCTATAGTCTATATTTTACCCTTGAAAAAGGAACCGACTATATATTTGTAGAAATACAGGGCAAAAACACAAACTGGTCACAAAGTTACCTGAACAAGGTTCCACAAATTTGATACGGACACATAATATTGCTTCCGTTGACAATTTCTTTGCTCCTAAGGGGATGTTCACGTGGTTGTGAATTTTCAGTTTTTAATTTTTAAAAATTTTTAATTAAGTTAAAACTAAAAATTGAAAATCACTTTGTGTGATTTTCAAAATGTTTAAAATCAAGTTTTCAGTTTTTGATTTTAGGGTGTAAAAACTTGATTTAAAATATTTAAAATCCAAAAACTGAAAACTCACCACCACCCCGAACGATCCGTGTTTAATTTGATGTTAAACTTGATTAAACTCGAGTTTAAATTTCAAAAAGTAATTAAGAGTATTTTTTGGCCGAAAAGGCCAAACACAGACAGACTAACTAGAACTTAAAACACAAATACAGTAGTTTAACTGACTGGGACAGTATGTATGCTTCAAAGATATTCTCTGAATGTATGTTTACGAGATAATTAAGAGTATGTTTAGTTTAATATTTAAATATGTAAAATTACATTTTAAAAAGTTAGAAATAATTATATTAAAAATTCAAATTTAAATTTCATTAATTTTAATATCAAACAAAACACATATTATTTTAACACTAAAATGATGATGGTCTAAAATATAGAAAAGTTAATTCGAAAGGAAACTTACTGGGACAGTTGCTGATGCTGGCGTTTTTGACGGCACAAGCAGTAGGAAGCTGAAGCAATTTACCCTCTTGAATACCGAGGCTTTTGCTCTGATCGCTACCTTTATGTGTTTGTTGAATGATATAACACAAGCACTCTGGGCTACTTTCTTTTATCTTCGTAGCTGCGTCGCAACATTCCTTCTTTGGTTGTGCTGCCTTTCCCTGTGCGAAATCCAAACAAGGAATAACCTGCGAAACCACCTCGCTACACTTCTTCGCGAAATCTTCGCCTCCACTAACCACGATCAGCACAAAAAAGCACAACCACGTCAATTGCTGCTTCATCTTCATCATCGATCTCTAGTGAATTTTGAATTTTTGAATTCTCTTCTCAGAGCTCAACGTTACAGAATCGCTCAGGTCTCGAGAATAGGAAGAGTGTGGTGTGGGTTGTGGTGCTATCGATCTCTATTTAATGTTGGGAGTGATGGTGCTCCAATTAAGGCGATGACACACTGGACTGTGGCTAAACGCCGTTACTTTATTTGTATTTTATCAAGACATTTCAACTGTAGCAATAAATTCATTTTAAGAAAATATATGGAGTATTTATTTTTATGTTCTTATTCTTACATTTCATTAAATGCGTTTTCGGTAGCTGGTAGTTGAAGTTCATCATGGGCTTGAGTTTAATTTTTTTCCTATTTGAAATAATATTCTTAAAACGGAAAATATGGGGAAATAGAGATATGTAACACTTGAGATACCCAAATTTTCAGTTAAATTAATTATTTGATTAAATTTTTTATTATATAAACTTTCCACATATAACAAACCAATCATAACATATATTATAAGATCGATCAACCATAAATATTTTATAACTATCAAATAATTGTGATTAAGTTGACAACTCAAACTAAAATTATAGAAAAAGTTCTTGAGTTCGATACACATTAAACACACTCTTAAGGAGGGGTGATGAATCTTAACTGTGAATAAGAGTGTGTTTGGCTTGTCATTTCAGCTAGCTGAAAGTTGAAAATAGTAGCTGAAACCATTTCAGCAGTGTTTGGGAAGGTAATTTTTTGGGTAACTACAAGTTTTTCTAAAAAAGCTCCAATTTTCAGCTACTAGCTGAAAATTAATTACAAGTTTAGCCCTTAACCACCTCCACTTATCATTATTTAATAATTAATTTTGTCCTTAAATGTCATTTTACCATTTTCAACTAGTTTTACCTAACACATTCAATAGCTTTTCAACTTTAAGCTAGCTTTAAGCTTTCAACTAGTTTTCCAACTAATTTTACCAAAGTGGCTTGCCATTTCAGCAAGCTGAAAAGTTAAAAATAGTAGCTGAAACCATTTCAACAGTGTTTGGGAAGGTAGCTTTTTTGGGTAGCTACAAGCTTTTCTTAAAAAGCTACTTGGGGTAGCTTTTTTTAAAAAGCTCCAAGTTTCATCTACTAGCTGAAAATTAATTACAAGTTTAGCCCTCAACCACCCCCACTTATCATTATTTAATAATTAATTTTGTCCTTAAATGTCATTTTACCATTTTCAACTAATTTTACCTAACACATTCAATAGTTTTTCAACTTTCAGCTAACTTTAAGCTTTCAACTAGCTTTCCAGCTAGTTTTACCAAAGTGGCTTGCCATTTCAGCAAGCTGAAAGTTAAAAATAGTAGCTGAAACCATTTCAACAGTGTTTGGGAAGGTAGCTTTTTTGGGTAGCTACAAGCTTTTCTTAAAAACTACTTGGGGTAGCTTTTTTTAAAAAACTCCAATTTTCAGCTACTATCTGAAAATTAATTACAAGTTTAGCCCTTATCATTATTTAATAATTAATTTTGTCCTTAAATGTCATTTTACCATTTTCAACTTGTTTTACCTAACACATTCAATAGTTTTTCAACTTTCAGCTAGCTTTAAGCTTTCAACTATCTTTCCAGCTAGTTTTACCAAAGTGGCTTGCCATTTCAGCTAAATGAAAGTTAAAAATAGTAGCTGAAACCATTTCAACGGTGTTTGGGAAGGTAGCTTTTTTGGGTCGCTACAAGCTTTTCTTAAAAAGCTACTTGGGGTAGCTTTTTTAAAAAAAAACTCCAATTTTCAGCTACTAGCTGAAAATTAATTACATGTTTAACCCTCAACCACCCTCACGTATCATTATTTAATAATTAATGTTGTCCTTAAATGTCATTTTTACCATTTTCAGCTAGTTTTACCAAACATATTCAATAGTTTTTCAACCTTCAGCTAGCTTTAAGCTTTTAGCGAGCTTTTCAACTTTCAGTTAGCATTAAGTTTTCAGCTGGCTTTTCAGCTAGTTTTACCTTGGCTTGCCATTTCAGCTAGCTGAAAGTTGAAAATAGTAGTTAAAACCATTTCAGCAGTGTTTGGGAAGGTAACTTTTTTGGGTAGCTACAAGCTTTTTTTTAAAAAACTACTTGGAGTAGCATTTTTAAAAAAGCTCAAATTTTCAGCTACTAGCTGAAAATTAATTACAAGTTTAACTCTCAACCACCCCCACTTATTATTTAATAATTAATGTTGTTCTTAAATGTCGTTTTACCATTTTTAGCTTGTTTTACCAAACACATTCAATAGTTTTTCAGATTTCATCTAGCTTTAAGCTTTTTAGCTTTTTAACTTTTAAGTTTTTTAGCTTTCATCTAGCTTTAAGCTAATTTATCAAATAAATATAGTCTTAATGCTTATTAATTATTGTAGGATCTATGTAAATTTGCTACTACTCCTTTTTAATTGTTATTTGAGTTTAGAGTCCCGCTAATGAGGGTCTTTAGGGCACTATTGAGGAATCAACATAGAAATATTTATTAGAAATCACGACATTAATTGCATTTGTAATATTAAATGTTACACAATCTAATAAAAATATATTTTTTTATTTTAATTTTTTTAAACTGTGCAATATTGTACGGGATAATAAAGCAAAAGTGGAAAGATTGTATTGGGAATTACAATCATTATCATTACCAATATATTCTCAATAAGTCTAATTAAAAATTACAATTAAATCTCCTAATATGTCTATTTATCTCTTTAATAAGTAATTTCTATATAATTCTTTCTTTTATTACTTCATTAGGTAAAAATAAGATTTTTTTATCAAGAAAATTTTAGGGTGATCCCTCAATTTAAAGCAGGAAAACTTTCGGGACTAAAAAAGAACTTACATTTACCCCACTCAATGAGACAATGAATAGGGCATATCATGCTCCACTTGATCAATCAATTGAGATTAAAAAAATAATACTAAAAATATAATATTATAATTAATAAAAAAATTAATGTTATTTTAAACTTATAAAATGAAGGGTAAATAAAAACAAAAAATTGTAAAAAATTCGTACTTCAATTTTAAGTGTTAATTTTAAGAAAAATTTTATTATTCTTACTCCATCCATTCCTTCTAAGTGTCGTTTAAAGTATTGCACATGCAATTAATTTATTTGTTTTTATTAATATCATTTTTTGATTTCTAAAATAGTAGTATCATTTATTTCTTAAA
The DNA here is from genome assembly GCA_026901365.1 of Sesbania bispinosa. Lineage (NCBI taxonomy): Eukaryota > Viridiplantae > Streptophyta > Magnoliopsida > Fabales > Fabaceae > Sesbania > Sesbania bispinosa. The sequence continues at coordinate 195,024 of QLOH01000704.1, read as the reverse complement.
TAATTCATTTCTATGCAAATTTTTTATTTATTAATTAGATAAAGATAATGATATAAGTAATAAATTAATAATTAATCTTATTTTAAATTTGTAAGATGGTAGATAAAGTGAAACTATTTTTTCCCTAAAAACAACATTGAAGAAATATATATTGAAAAAATAAGCTTTAATTTTAATATAAGTAATTATTGTATGATCATTAATTATCTATATACACCCAATCAATTAAAATCTTAAAATATATTAAAATTAAAAAAAAATTAAAATTGGATTTAATTAGTATACACTGTCAGTGTAGAGAAATTTTACACAGACGTTCAATGGTATGCCACTACATCATTTAATGAATGTGACACCTCATGTGTTATTAAATTCAATAAATGATGTGACAGTACATCATTGGATGTCTGTGTAAAATTTCTTTACACTGACAGTGTATATATATTAAACTCTTTAAAATTATACTTGCATTATTTTTAATGATTTTTCTAATTTGTGTAATATTGCACAATGCACATCATAATAAATCCAAAAGTGAAAATATTTTATTGGAAAATGCAATTATCACAACATTCAAAGTATTGGTAATATTAAATGTCACATTCTCCAATAAAACCTTTCCACTTTTAAATTTAGGGTTAAATATGTTTTTGGTCCTTAAACTTTCACCCGAATTTGGTTTTGGTCCCTAATATTTTTTTCGTTGATTTTGGTCCCTAACGTTTTCAAATCATTGAAATTGTCGTCACCCTTACATTTAACAGAGTTGATGACATGGACTAATTTCAATGATTTGATAATGTTAGGGACAAAAAATAACGAAAAATAAAGATTAGGGACCAAGTCCAGATTCAGGTTTGGTCCCTAAACTTTCACCCGAATTTGGTTTTGGTCCCTAAAGTTTTCGAATCATTGAAATTAGTCCATGTCGTCACCTCTATATTTAACAGAGTTGACGGCAGGGACTAATTTCAATGATTTGAAAACTTTAGGGACAAAAAATAACGAAAAAAAAAGATTATGGACCAAAATCAAATTCGGGTGAAAGTTTATGGAACAAAAACATATTTAACCATTAAATTTATTATCATGTGTAATATTGCACATGTTAAAAAATCATATTTTTAATACTATTTTTAGTTAATTATTTATATATCTATAATTGTAAGAAAAATTCATGGAACAAAGGTAGTAGTAATATGAATAGGTGTTGAGTGGAGGCGGAATAAATTAGGGGGAGGCAGGCAAGCAGGTGGTCGTTGGAATGAAATTAAGAGCTCACTGTTTTGAGTTTGTTGGAAAGGCAAATGCCATGAATGAGAATGTGCTTCGACCCCTACTGTCCTATCAGAGTTGGAAATTTATTGCCCATGTGGCACGAGTTTGTTTACTCAAATTGCATTCAACATGTTCAACAATCAACAGTAATTTGTTGGATCTTAAACTTGCTCGTTTTAAATACTTCTTGCATCCGAAAATTTTGAGGGATATGGTAATTAATAATATTTTTTAATTGAAGGTAGAAAAAGTCTTTACCTTTAAAGAATATATATAGAAAAATTATACAATTATTTTGATTTTTAAAAAATAAGCTGGAATTTGCGGTACAGAATGGCGTTCTACCTTATTAGTGGTTGACCAACACAAAAGTGTTTCGTAAAGTATCTCAAGGTAGATTATTTTAGGAGCTTCTAGTTTATAAGCTACAAGCTACTTCACCTAGCTTCTAGCTTGTAGCTTGTAGCTTATTTGATTTTCTTCCGTCATGCACTACCCCTTATATTTTAATACATTTCCCTTATTATTCTTAATTTATTTTAACATATTATTATCTATTTTCAATTTTAGTGACAAAAACCTTCCAATTTCTTTTTACCTATTATTACCTATATAATAACTAATTTAAAAAATTATGAATTAATTAAATTGTTATTTTCTTTTCACTATTTTATGAAATCATTTTTATATTATACTATTTATTTTATCAATTTCATTATGTATTTTAATTTTTAATTAAATATTTTATCACTAAAAAGGTTTAATAAGAATTTAATTATTTTTAAAAAATATAAAATTATAATTACATAATAATATATATATTTCTAAAAAACAATAATAGAATTTATATAATAAAATTTATGTAGTTATGCCTTTTTATTTCATTTTACATTTATTAACTAGCTTATCAGCTAGTTTTACCAAACACTTCTAATTCAATAAGCTAGCTTAAAAGTTAGGAGCTTATCAGCTACCAGCTAACTTATCAGCTAGAAGCTAGCTTATCAGCTACCAGCTAACTTATCAGCTAATTTTGCCAAACACACTCACAGAGAAATCATATTTTACTCTCCTTTGACTAACCTTTTAAAATTTTACCCTTTTAAATATAGAATGGCGTTCTACCTTATTAATGGTTATTGAATATAGCAACCATAAACTTTTTTTTTGTGTAAGGGAAAGAAGCCCCGAAAAACTAAACAACAAAATGACGATGGAAAGCTACCCCAACCATGTGATCATCTCTAATAATTGAAACAACTCCATTAGGGGGATCCGAAAGGAAATGTAAGCATAATGAAAAATCAAAATCATAATCAACAAGCCAATCCGTTGGTCTATTCACCTCTCATAAAGCATGGGAAATATGCACATCCTCCATCCTTAAATGGATATTGTTATGGACTAATCCCTTTAGGCCCATTAACCATGACCGCCCAAAACAAATATTGTGGCACATTATGACATTGCCAAATATCCATAAATATGTATATACTTGCTAGTTTACTATATTTATGATTATACCTACTTACCATATTTATACAAGCCCAAGACCCTTAAAAATAGAAGGTATTAACAATTCACAAGGTACGTAATCTTTACTCCGTCAACCACTTTGACTATTATACATATCTGACTTGGGCGTCAGAGTGCCTTTGTAGGTACACCCCCCTCTGTGGACAACCCGGATCCGCTTCTCAGCGATATCCAGACCCAGATCCGAGTTCGACTTCGCAGACCCAAGTCCAAGTTTTATACCAGAACATTTGGCGCTAGAAGGAGGGCCTCACCCTCTCCAGCATGACTGTCAGTTACCGTCTCCAAACAATGAGGGGTCGTCCCCAACCAACATCTGAAGGATGGGTAGATGACCTAGGCTTCCAAGAAGACGCAGATGAACACGAGGGCATTTCACAGCCCCAACCTCAAGCCGGACCAGTTGAAAACCATCAACCTGATCCTCGAGATGAGGTTATACGTCACCTTGAAGCCCAATTAAAGGAATTCCAATAGCATAATCGAAGACCTCCTGAACCCCAACCAAAAGCAGTCGGCGATCCGGCTATCAGCCACCTGGAAGAATGTATCTGACACCTAGAACGCAGTGTTGGTCCCCAACCCCCGCCGACAACGCATTCTCGGCCTCATTCTAACCGGGACCATGTTACCCAGCAAGAGGTTATACAACCTGAACGGCTGGCTCCCGTCGCCCCTTTCCGACATCCGTTCTCTGAAAGGCTCACCCGGGTCGAGATACCAAAGCACTTTCGAGGGGCCCTTCCCATCGAAACATTCAATGGAACCACAGACCCGGGAAAACATCTCGACGCCTTCACCAATGGAATGCTTTTCGTAAGAGCCCCTGGGGCTGTGATATGTTGGTCCTTCCCCCGTACTCTGAAGGGAGAAGCGTTAGCTGTAACACCCTTCTACCCCAAACTCTTATTCATTAAATAAATCGAAATGTAGGAAAAATAGTGTCCCACAACGGGTAAAAGGTTCACATTTCTCATCGTAACGAACGTCATTTATTTCAAAAGTAAATTCATATAAAATAAAAATAGCAGTCAACGGTTTTCAAAATACTTAAGCAGCGGAATCTCAAGAAATCAACATCAACCTATACTACTGGCCATGTAAGGCACTCAAAACAGTTTTTCCTAACTAGAAACATAAAGTAAAAATCCCCAATAATATGCCCTGATGTCACATGTATCAGAGCGACTCTCCCTTCAATCAAAACTCGACACCAGTTGTGTCATCATCATCACCTGTAAAATCAGCCATAGTGTAACGGTGAGGAAAAGAATACTACTCATACATACACATAGGAGGCTACCCTATCCTCACCCACATACAGTCCTCATAATCATTAAATATTCACATACTCATATCATCTTATACTCTCTTATCATCAAGTTATTTACCTCATCATAGTTATATTAATCACACTATACAAATTATCAAGCACATTCTTTATATTCAATACATAATACTCATCTCATCAATAATCCTCATCACGTCATAATATAAATCAACATCATCATTAAATACACTGCATGTTCAACTATCATCATGCACACCAAAAATCATCAACATCATCGTAACATTCATCATCATCATTAATCACATTGCATATTATGCACACCAAAACATCATCAATATCATCATATTATTCAATATCATCATTAATCACATTGCATATTCATCTATCATTATGCACACCAAATCATCACCAACATCATCCTAAGGATCATGACTTGGAACTCCGCACAATGGGCGTCCCTCATCAATCTCCCTAGTTGTCACCAATGATGGATCCCATCATGGTCTCTGCACCCCCCTCTAATGGGTCCGCGCAGTTCACCTCCCTGAGCTGCACTTCACCCTTCACTGGGCTTGTGCATCTCAAGTACAATCACCTCCCTGAGTTACACTCGCCTCTCACTAGGCTTGTGCATCTCAAGTACAATCAGCTCCCTGAGTTACACTCGCCTCTCACTAGGCTTGTGCATCTCAAGTACAATCACCTCCCTGAGTTACACTCGCCTCTCACTAGGCTTGTGCACCTCAAGTACAATCACCTCCCTGAGTTACACTCGCCTCTCACTAGGCTTGTGCATCTCAAGTACAACATCATATATGTTCAAAGCATCAACAACATCATAAGATTAATCACATCATCATCTTTATTATCATCATAACATTGTCATTAATCATCATCATCATAATTCGTCATAAACATCATTAATCATCATCATTATTATTCACCATAACATCATTAATCATCATCATCATAAACATCTATTCATCAAAGGTATAATCATATCATCAAAGTCACACCAAAATCAAGTATAACAATCATCATCAAGCACTTAGATCTCAAAATCCACACTGGTAATCGATTACCAGCCTCCAGTAATCGGTTACCTGCAAGCAAAGCCTCTGTAATCGATTACAACCCCTCTGTAATCGATTACCTGCAAGCAAACACACTGGTAATCAATTACAGCATCTCTGTAATCGATTACCTGCAAGCAATCACCCTGGTAATCGATTACAGCATCTCTGTAATCGATTACCCGCAAGCAAACAACACACCAGGCTGCCCAGAAAGACCTGGTAATCGATTACAGACTTCTGTAATCGATTACCCGCGACACAGATCATAGTTCTTACGCGTTTTAACCCTCTTAATCCCCTTTATTCATCCTCTAGTCAATCCTCTTTGTTATAATAACAATCATAAACGTTTATATCAACAAAACTCAGTAAAAACACTAATCTTTTCACAGATTATACAGTTAATCCATCAAAACCCCAAATCATCAAACCCCTATTTACCCCTTTTTATTATTCTCAATAACCTCTTCAATTTCACCCAAGAATTCATCAAGATTTATAAAATCAGTCATCAATCAACAGTTTTCATCATACCATACTCAACATATACATATATCAAATCGAATTTAAAGTCTTAAAGCTACCCAAGCACCCCCACATGCACATACAAGCAGCACCCTCTGCCCCACCGTACCTTGAAGTGAAGATCGAACAACAAGGAAGACTCTTTCTTGGTTCTTGATGATTACTCCTCAGCAACCTCCTCTTGAGACTTGGTTTCTCCCCTCCTTAGCGTTTCGCTCTCTGACGATTTGAAAAAATAAGGATTAGGGTGAACGATAACCCCTCCTTACTAAAATGTCTACATGGGCTTGGCCCACTCGCAACCCCCTTATCTTCTTTTTAAATTTGAACTAGCTTTATGAATAAAACTACTCATAATATTAATTCTATTATTTATTTATTTCTTCTACTTTATTATTTTAATTTTATTTTATTTTACTTAATAAAATTCAGGATGTTACATTAGCATGGTTCAAAACATTACCCCTGGCATCCATTGACTCATGGGACAACTTGCAGTATGCTTTCCTTGGACGGTTTACCACATCCACTGAAATTCCCAGGGACCAAATCACACTTGCCAAAGTCAGACAACATAAAGACGAACCCCTTAGATCTTTCTTGGCGTGTTTCTACAAAGAATGTGCCCTCATCCCAGACTTGGCAGAAAATGTACAACTTGTATGCGCCGTCTCGACCCTTTCACTAGGCTTGCCCCTGGCTCTTTCCTTGTCTGAAGAATCGGTTCGGTCTATGGAACAGTTTTGCTATCGTTCACACAAGTTTGTAGGACGCGAGATACATCTAGCCGGGGCTGCTAAGCATTCCTCCAACCATAAGCAAGATTGGGATCCTTTCCCCCATGATCATCATCGAGGAAAAGACCAGGGTCACCATCACCAGCATGACCAATTCCGGCTGAAGGGCCGATACAATTCATACGCCCCGTTGAACACCAACCCTGACAAGATCTTAAAGGAAGTAATGCACACAGAGCTAGCTAATGTTCAGAAACCATCTCCACTAAAAGCCTCGAACCAGAAAGACAAATCTAAGTATTATTCTTTCCATGAATTGTACGAACACACTAATGAAAAATGTATCCAATTGCGGGACATTATAGAGCAGCTCATCCGAGATGGTAGGTTGGCAAAGTATGTAAAACGAAATCGGTCGCATGGAGGTTACCAGAGGAATGATGATCAGAAGAGATCCCCAAGCCCTGATGGTGACAGTGACAGAAAACGCAAGCGCTCCCCCTCCCCTAGGAAATATGATCATAAGAAGGACAATAATGTCAGTCCCAGCAACCAAGGGTCATGATTTCAGGTGGATTCGCAGGGGGAGGACAATCCAACAACTCCAGCAAAAGACACTTGAGAGAAGTTTACACCATCGATCAGGCAGATGCTCAACACAAAGTCGGTCGACCCCCTAACCCAATCATCACCTTCTCTGAAGATGACTTCCTTGATGCTATTGAAGATCATAATGATTCCTTTGTGATTCGCTCCTTCATAGGGGACGACGACGTAGGCCGTGTTTTTGTTGACCAAGGAAGCTCAGCCAACATACTCTTCTACATGACTTATACTCAGCTGCTACTACGTCCAAAATCCTTTTACCCTACTCAGGGGATTTGGTGGTTTTCTCTAGAGAAAAAATACAGCCCAAATGATACCTTCAGAAAACACTCAAAGTCGGGTCTCAAACAAATAACAAGGCCATCTCGGCCAAGTTCTTGATAGTTGACTGTCCCAGCCTATACAATGCCATTCTCGGACGCCCGTCTTTGAACGCACTTGGGGCAGTTATCTCCACTAAACATCTGGTGATGAAGTTTTCAGGCCGGGACGGGACGGTCATCACAGTTCAGGGGGATCGCAAAGAAGCAAGGAAATGCTACAACGTTGCCCTCAACCCTACCACCATTCCACAACAAGTAAAAAGAACTCCAGAAGGAGAGGTCTTCATGATTGATCTCGACCCAAGAGCACACTTGAACCCCAAGAGACGAAATCGAATCGAACCAGCTGGAAAAACCAAGCCTTTCCATATTGGCACCACGACAGATCAAACCACCAAGATAGGTTGCGACATGGATCCCGATATGGAAAATAAGTTAAAGGCTCTGCTTACCCAAAACTCTGACTTATTCGCTTGGACTTCAGATGACATGCCAACAATTGACCCAAGTTTCTGCTCTCACACACTGTCAATTGATCCCAGAGCGAAACCCGTTGCTCAGAAAAAAAAGGAAGATCGACCTTGAACGGTAGCAAGCAGGGAACCAACAAGTCGAAGAGCTTCTAAAAGCCGACTTTATTAGAGAATGCAAGTATGTCACCTGGATTTCAAATGTCTTCCTCGTGAAGAAGTCCAATGGAAAATGGAGAATGTGTGTGGACTACACAGACCTGCACAAAGCCTGCCCAAAGGATCCATTTCCATTACCCAACATCGACCAATTGGTCGACAATCCATCAGGATACCGCTGGCTATCCTTTATGGATGCATACTCAGGCTATAACCAGATACCTATGGACCGGGATAACGAAAAGAAAACCTCATTCATCACTAACAAAGGGATTTACTGTTACACTATGATGCCTTTTGGCCTAAAGAATATCGGCGCAACTTACCAACAGATGATGACACAAGTGTTTGGAGATCTAATGGGCAAAGTTGTTAAAGTGTACATTGATGACGTAATTGCCAAGACCCCGACTGGAGGAGACCATGTGGCCGACTTAGAGTTAGTCTTCAACCGTCTACGCAAGCACAACATGCGTCTAAATCCACTGAAATGTTCATTTGGCGTCCCTTTAGGACATTTCCTAGGTTTCCTTCTTACCAGCCGAGGTGTTAAGGCTAACCCGGATAAGTTTAAAGCCGTTTTGGAAATGCAAAGTTTGAAATCCATCAAAGACATACAACAACTCAATGGTCGGATCACAGCACTAAGCCGGTTCATCCCAAAGGCAGCCACCACATCTCTCCTCTTGTTTCAGCTACTTCACAAAGGAAAATCTTTCACATGGAACAGCGAATGCGAAGCTGCCTTTTAAAACCTCAAGGACATATTGGCAAGCCCCCCATCCTGGTGAGGCCAGTCCCAGGGGAACATCTCTTCCTTTATATCTCCATCACAAACCAAGCAGTCAGCACTGTCTTGATCAGGGAATGCCGCCTTAGTCATCCTACTCACTGCCCAACAATTGCGCCATTATTTCCAGGGGCACAAAGTTACGGTCCGAACCGACTTACCCATCAGAATAGTACTACACAAGCCAGACCTTTCTAGATGGATGACAACATGGGCAGTTGAACTCTATGAGTTTGATATACACTTTGAAGGTCAAACCGCTCTCAAAAGACAAGCATTGGCTGACTTTATTGCAGAAATGACTCCCGCTGATGACACCTCCAACTCTGAGTGGACTGTCTTCATTGACGGTTCATCCAACAAAAAAGGTGCAGGAGCCGGGATAGTACTAGAAGTACCTGGGGGAATCTGCATCGAAAAATCATTGAAGTTTAAATTCTCCATTTCAAACAACCAAGCAGAGTATGAAGCATGTATCACCGACTTAATCATGGCAAAGGAGGTAGGAGCAAAGAAAGTCCTTATATGCAATGACTCTCAGCTGATGGTATCTTAGATCAAAGGGGACTACCAAGCCAAGGAGCCCCAACTACAAAGGTACTTGGAAAAGGTAAAAACTGCATGTGACGGCTTTGAAGAAATCGTCTTCCAGCATGTCCCAAGGAGCGAGAATACTCGAGCCGACATTCTCTTCGGATTAGCCAGTACCAAGAAGCTGGGAAACAACAAGTCAGTCCTTCAAGAAGTCATCTCGGTTCCAAGGATCTCAGACACAATATCCATTGACAAACCAGACTCTTGGATGACCCCAATCAAGACTTACATCTTGAAAGGAGAGCTCCCAGAAGAAGAAAAAGAGGCCAAGAAGGTAAGACAACTTGCATCTCGGTTCACAATTGTTAATAACAGACTTTACAAGAAAGGATTCTCTACTCCCTTGCTCAAGTGCATAGCCAACGATGAAACTAAATACATTCTAGCTGAGTTGCATGAAGGAAGTTGTAGCGGACACCAAGGTGGAAGGTCCTTATCAAAGAAAGCTCTTAGAGTCGGTTACTACTGGCCGACTATGGTCCAAAAATCCATGGACTATGTCAAAAGGTGTGAAGCATGTCAGAAGAACGACTCACTCCATCACCAGCCCTCTTCTAAGTTATCAACCATGTCGGTCCCATGGCCTTTCCACCAATGGGGGATCGACATCCTCGACCCTTTCCCACCAGCGCCGGGCCAAGTCAAGTTCCTGGTAGTAGCAGTAGACTACTTCACCAAATGGATAGAAGCAGAACCTCTTGCCACAATCACATCCTCCAAAGTCTAGAAGTTCTTCTACAAGAATATCATATCTCGGTTTGGCATCCCCCATTCCGTGATCACAGACAATGGAAACCAGTTTAGCGACAAAGGATTCAGGGAACTCTTAGCCAGACTCAAGATCAAGAACCACTTCACCTCAGTGGAACACCCCCAGATCAATGGTCAAGCAGAATCGACAAATAAAGTTATTCTCAAAGCCCTCAAGTGAAGGTTAGATAATGCCAAGGGAAACTTGGTTGAACAACTCGACCATGTGCTCTAGGCATACTGGACCACTCCACAATCTTCTACTGATGAAACTCCTTTCTGCCTCACTTATGGAATTAAAGCCCTTATCCTAGTTGAGATAGGAGAGCCGTCTTGGAGAGTAGAAAGCTTCAGTGAAGAAACTAATGGAAAGAACATCCTTGAAGAGTTAGACTTCCTGGACAAAAGACGCGTCGTAACACATATCCGAGATTCTGTGTTGAAGGAACGCTTGGCACTACAACACCATTCCAAGGTGTTCATCAGGAAATTCAAACCCGGTGATCTCGTCCTGCGAAGGGCCAACATCGGAAACAAGAATGCTTCTCAAGGAAAGTTAGCTGCAAACTGGGAAGGCCCTTATAGAGTAACTGAGTCAACCGAGAACGACACTTATAAGATTGAAACCCTTGATGCGAAGGCCATTCCGAGATTCTGGAACTAAGACAAGCTAAAGGCGTACTATTATTAATCAAGTCAGTCTAGTTTATTTTGATTTTTGTACCTTAGGATCTTTAAGATTTTTTCATTTGTTTCAACCCCGGATGTGAAGAAAATCTTGGTGAAACACTCAACCTTACTTGGTTCAATAAAAATCCGGGTGTGAAAAGCATCTCGGTTACTTAATTTAAAATATGTTTACAATCCGAATGCGAAGAGCATCCCGACTACATATCCAATTATCTAAACCACGAGTGGGAAGAGCATCACGACCTCCCATTCCTTTATGATCGTTTAAAGTTCCTAAAGATTACAACATTAAAAGCGCGCAAACACTTCACGTTACAAGCGCATTTACAATTCAACAACATTAAAAACATGTATAGACTTCACGTTAAAAGCGCCGACAATCTCAAAACCGACATTCACAAATGAAGGACGTTAAAAGCGTGAAACAGTTGACATACAAGCATAAGATAACAAAGACTTTAGAAGTCGAACAACAAACTTTTGCAAAGCAAAGTTGAGTTACATCGTCAAAAGAGAAGATAAAAAAGTACAAGTTATTACAAACTAAAAACAAAAGGTGCCTACTCTTCTTCATAGGTGCCGACTTCCTCCCCAGAAGCAACTGCAACATAAACTTTCTTCTCCATGTCAACCTTTCAGATTTGCTCCTTGTTAACCTCATAGGAAGCCGGCACCCCTTCCACCACTAGTTCGGGATTAAGGAGCTTCAACTGGGCCACAACGTTGTTAAAAGACTCGGTGCCAATCTTTTCATAAAGTTGCACGAGGCTAGCTTTATCTTCTTTAAACTTAGCCTGGGACTTGAGAAGATTCTTCTTCACTATGTCAGCCACAGCCGCCTCATTCATCCCGAACGCAAGTGGGGCCATTTGCAATTTCTCCAAGTCCTTTTTCAACTTGGCTATCTCGGCCTCCAGGGTTTTATTCTTGTCCTTCGCCGACTTTTAATAACCCCTGTATTTCAACTTTTCTTTTTTCTCATTCTCAACAGCCTCGTTGCCAGTCTTCAAATCGTTCAAGGCTGTATCTCATTTCGTAGTCCGCATCTCCAGCTCTGAGCTCATCTGATCTTATGTAGGGATGGCAAAACGGGCTGGCCTGGCCATCAATCAGCCCTTCAAAAAATGGGACGGGCTGGGCTGACCCTAAATGAAAAATGGACGAAAAATGTCAACCCAACCCATACTTGAGAGGGCTGACAGGGCCAAAGGGCCAGCCCTTATAACAAACTAATGAAGTGAATTTTTTTTGGTCGAATTGGGATGGGATAAACGGGTTGGCCCACGAAAAAAATTATAAAAATTAGAATAAAATAGTAAACCTCACAAAAAACAATGTAAATTGAAGCTGCTAGTCCATCCATCCATAAATATTAAGAACATAAATAACCCCATCCATCCATAACCAGTCTAGAAAATTAACAAAACACAATTCAAAGTTAATTTAACAAACACCAATGAAACTTCTAGTCCACAAACACAAAGTACAAAAAGCCAAAGAAAATATAAAGCTGTTATGGAGGAGACATTGACGCATATACCTCAGAAAAGAAGCATGTTGGAGACATTGACCCTCCAAATCCCCAAGATGCTCACCCAAAGTCACCTTGTCATGCACCGCCTTCAGGAAGGGGTTGTACAGGACATGATCTATCTCGGGTGTGTCCAGATCACACTCCGAATCATACAAGTTAACCCCGGACTCCTCCGAAGATTCTTTAGCCCTTTGCCTCTTCTTGGACTTTGCAGTTTATTTTTTTTTGTTCTTGGGAAGACCTTCATCTGCACCGCTTCCTTGCGCCAAACCGTCTCCACCAATGCCAGTCCCATCCTTCAACGCGGGTTGACTCCCCGACACTCCCTCACCATCACCAACATCTCGGGTGAAGTTCAAATCCACCCGAACTTCATCCTCTTGATTCGCATTGGCATTTTGCAAAGCCCTCAATTGTTTCAAAGCATTGTTGGCCATTGATGCTACAAACACAGATAGAAAAATATTAGTCAAGATCCGAGGCACGCTAACAACTAGAAAATAATTGCAAACCTCACCTATTCTTGAACCGACATTGCGCATTGGCCCATCAAATATCTTTTTACTAGAAAAGACCCCACACTCTTTGACAGAGTCGCACAATAAACATTTCACGGTAAAGTATCGTGGGGACAAACTCGACTCGACTACTTCATATTCTGACAACTTCTTGTCGTAGTGCCTCTCGCTCTAGTAAATGTCGAACTTTGGCACATTGGATGATTGCTCTTCCCAAAACGGCTTTACCCCTTCCGCCGCTTGCACTTGAAAGAATTCTTGCTTAAAAGGGATCTTCCCCCTTTTGGCCGATTCTATGTAAGGCGCGATTAACTTCCGCCCATTGAACCCCCTCAATGAGATCCAACTCTTCAGGGTCTCATCATTTTTCCCCTTGGGATGCTTCCTTAACACTTGAAAAAAGTGACAGAATAACTTGACTGAAGGGGTAAAGCCGGACTCAGCCATTATCAATTGGAAACACTTGATAAATGCCCATGAGTTGGGATGCAGCTGTGAGGGAGTGCAGTTCAGGAAACACTTGATAAATGCCCATGAGTTGGGATGCCCATTAGTGTATGCACTAGAGACCTATATGTTTTATTTTCAACATCCATCACTTGTATCATATTATTATTATTATTTTATAAAGGCAATTCATTTATTAATTCTTTTAGAATATAATTATTGTTCTTAGAATAGTAAGCTTAAACTTCATAAGAAATTAAGTAGATGACTTAATCGTGAGATCTTATGAAGAACTATTCTTAAAATAGTCCCTGGTCAAGTATCATCTTAGAACAAAGATGCATTTAGACTAGTATGTGAGTTTATTGATGATCACATCTCACGGATCATGGATATGAGATATCATGCACTCAAATAGGTACACTTTAAGAGTAATGGTGTATTGGACAGACCCACTTTAAGCACAATTTTATTCACACTTTGCATACTTAATCTTAGCTTTCTTGGACTCTAATTGTGATTATATCCACTATTTTAGATGGAATTTACCAAATTGGACTCAATTGGGCTTTAACTAGAAATGTTGTTTAAATTCGGATTTTTAAGCCTGCTGACCTACCTATCTTGTTTTGATGATATCTGGAGCTATAGGTGTCCGATTGGAGTGATTCTAGTGGCATTGGAAAGCTAACTTCCGGGGCTTTAATTTGATATGCTATATGACTTTATTCCACTGAGCCACGAGGTGCAGTTTTCAATTCAAAGTTGAAGTTCAGAAGCAGTCTGAAGCTGAGGCGCGGGAGCAACAATCTTCTTTTTTTGTCGAGAGCAGCAATCTTCTTAAGTAGTTGCTGAAGTAGTCTTAGTCTTTTTGGGCCTGAAACTTGTTAGTCTAGGCCCATTTTACCTCTGCCATTGGATCAATCTTGTGGTTTAGGAGAATAGTATAAGTAGAGGAAGTTACAATTCTGTTAGAGAGCTTTTCACTTTTTGGCATTTTCACTTTTACGGATTGAAGAAAGAGACGCTTGCTCTCTCTCATTCTCTCTGGTTTTCTGGTTTCGTTCTTCTTTTTCTTCTGCAATTTTCATTTTCTGTCCTTCCTCTTATGGATTGCTAAACTTCTGAGGATTGATTCTTGAGTGATTTTACATTGGATTCTGAGGTTTATTTCTCTTCAAATTCGTATCTCAAATTCTGCAGTAGATTCAATTTCATCTTCTCCTTTAGAATTCTGGTTTAGTTTGCTGAATTGGATTTGAATGCTTGTTGATGATTCAATTTTGTTCTTCACTTAGAACTCTGGTTTAGTTTGCTTAATTCTAAACAACCAATTATTTGCTTAATTCAGGAGGTAAAAGATTAGAAATCTCATAACAAGTACGCTTAGTCTGGTATCGCAAGTTCGCTTAGTTCTTGAGTGAGATTATTGTTGAATTGATTGACGCTTGTTCGGTTAATTCGAATCTGTTTTGGAACTTGAGAACGATGCATTTTAACTGATGAAGAATCCAATTGTAAATGAACGAGGGAATCAATCTATTTTCTTATACTATTTTACATCTAACTTCCTTGTTTACAAAACCTGTTTCTGAACAAACAACAAAAACCCCCTGTTTCTGTTACATTATGCAATTTTGTGCTCTTAAGACAGTCGCTAAAATTTGAGTCTAAAGGTTGTATATGAAAGACCGTCTGAAATTCATCAGTCTGAAATCATGATCTGAAGTCATGATCTGAAGCACTATCTGAAACAAGGACCGTCTGGAGTATCTGTCTGAAGTTCATCTTCTGAAGTATCATCTTAAGTGCCATCGTCTTAAGTTCTACAGTTTGAAATCCTATCTGAAATTTGACATTCTGAATTGCAATTGAATTCCTTGAGAGACGATTTTGGGTTATCTAACCCTTACTATACTTTAATTCATATTATTTGATTGGGTAAGGCCTCGATCAAATTTGGCGCCATTGCCGGGGAATTTAATTCAATTTCTGTTTTCAGTTTTCAGTTTTGTTTGTAATCTGTTGAATCTTCTAAACTTTCTGAACTTCTATTTTTCTTGGTTTTTCAATTCTGTTTTGTGTAATTTTTGTATGCTTTGAGTTTGTAAGGTTATAGTCATTTTCCATATTCTATTTTTGTTCAGCTAACATTTGGTTTGTGCAGATTGTAGTGAATTTTCATAACTCAGATTCTGGTAATACACATAACCTTGCTCATTTACCATTTCTGCTGCTGAACTTTGTTTTCTGTTTTGAGTTGTGTGTCATTTTGAGTCATTGTTTTAGTTTGTTTAGTCATTGTATGATGTTTAGGTATTGTTTAGATAATGTTAGAATTGATTTGGTTGATTCAGATTGAATTGCATAAGTTGCTGAACTTGCTGTTGACTTTTGCAATTGAATCTGACTTGTTTGTTTAAGATAGTTAGAGGTTGAATTTTTGTGTCCACATTTCTTTAGGTTAATGATGAATTTTAGATACCCCGGTTGCTGATGAACAGATCCGCGACAGCCTCCGCCACATGAAAGCCCTTTTCTCCGGTGAACAGAGCGACGCACACAGTCATCGTCTTCCACCTCTGTCGCACCATGGATCCAACCACCACTTACAGGTTCACCGCCTCCCATCGTCGCGCACCACCACCACCACTGTGTGCAGTCCGAACAGCCATCAGCACCCACCGTCGCGCTGCCCGCACGGCCACCATCCTCCTGCACCGCCTCTAACCCATCAACCATCACCGCTGTGGAACTCCCTCCGTTCGAACGAGCACTGCGTCCAGCCACCGTTACTGGAACTGCGGCTGACCCCCTCCGTGCGCACAGCCCTACCGCCCGTGAGCTCCACCGTCCAACCGCGTCTGTCGTCCATTCATCGGAATCATCTCCGCCGTGCGCAGGTCGCGAGCTCGTCGCCTCAGCCACCTCTCCGCCGTGAGGACTGTCGCGCGCTACCCCTTTGGTGCCGCCGCGCCGGTCTGGATCTGCGGCTAGTGAAGCCGCTGTGTCTCTCTCCCTCTCCTCTTCCCTTTCTTCTCCTCTTTTCTCTTTCTCCTTCTCTCACAGTCGCGACCCCCCTTTTCTCTCCTTTCCTTTCTTTATTTCTCAAACCCTAACCCTTTTCCCTCTCTCTCAGCCGCCCCCTTCTCTTTCTTTCTCTCCCTTCTTCTATTCCCTTTTTTTTAAACCTTAATTCTATTTGTGTGTGTGTGTGTGTGTGAAAGACGATATGGAAGATGTAAGGGCTGTACTCCGATTTCCCTTTCTACCCTTCTACTTCTCCTTGTTGGAATTCACAGCCTAAGGTTTTTCGTTACGTCCTTTAGGTATAAATCTTGGGATGTTACAATATAGGCTGCCTTTATATGCTAACATGTTGTGTGCCTCTTTTTGTGCTTTTTTGTGTGCATTTGGTGTATGACTAGAGCAAACCCAGGTATCCTACATTCATTTGATCCAGAAATTGATAAGATATATCATAGATTAGTTAGAGAGTCTAGGAGTCCATCTGTGCATAATTCTATTAGTGATAGTGAGTCATTGTCTGATAATGTGTATTCTGGTGTTAGTGTAAGTGATAGTGAGTCTGCTTCTGTGTTTTCTTCTTCTTCTTTCCTGGAGTCTGATCTTAATTGTGATACCATGACTGAGAGGACCTTGAGAGAGCTTGCAGCACCTGATGTTAATATCCAGACTTTATGTATTCAATATCCTGATTTAGATGTGCCTTGTGAGCTAAAGTCTGGATTGATTCATTTGTTGCCCAAGTTTCATGGTCTTGCAGGTGAGGATCCACATAAACAGCTCAAGGAGTTCCATATTGTTTGTACCACCATGAGACCACCGGGAGTTCCTGAGGATCATATTAAGCTGAAAGCATTTTCATTCTCCCTGTAAGATATAGCAAAGGACTGGATGTACTACCTTCCACTTGGATCCATCACTAGCTGGGATAATCTAAAGAGGATGTTTTTTGAAAAAAATTTCCCTACTTCCAGAGTGACATCAATTAGGAAGGAGATCTGTGGTATAAGGAAATGGACAGAGAAAGCTTATATGAGTACTGGGAGAGATTTAAGAGGCTTTGTGCTAGCTGTCCACATCATCAGATACATGGGCAACTTCTCATCCAATATTTCTATGAGGGCCTATTGAACAATGACAGACAGATGATAGATGCAGCCAGTGGAGGAGCTCTTGTAGATAAAACTCCAGTTGCAGCAAGGCAATTAATTGAGAATATGGCTTCTAATAACCAGCAGTTCAGTACCAGAAGCAATTCAGTAGCCTTGACCAGAGGAGTTCATGAGATGGAGACCACTTATGTTGCTGATCATAGGAAGTTAGAAAGCAAGCTTGATGATTTGGCTTCCTTGGTTAAGCAGTTAGCAGTGTCTCAGAAGGTTTCTAAGCTATGTGGGATTTGTACTTCTGCTGATCATCCCACTGATGCCTGCCCCACCTTACATGAGCCTGAAGGAGATGTTGTTGTTCCTGTTCCTCCTCAGGCTTATGCAACAAATATATATGGTTCTGGCAGACCCCCTCAGCAGCAACAATATAATCAGGATCTTTCTTCCAACAGGTATAACCTAGGTTGGTGGAATCATCCCAACTTGAGATGGGGGAATTCTCCTCAGCAGCATCAGCCACAACAGTCTTATGTACCCTATCAGTCACATGCTGCTGGTCCTAGTAGACCCTACTAGCCTTCACATTTGCAGCAGTAGCAGCAACCTCCACCACCAGCTGCTGCACCTTCCAAGAGTGAGCCTTCCTTGGAAGAGTTAATGAGGCAATTGGCAGTCAATAATCTGAACTTCCAGCAGAGGACAGAAGCAACTATTCAGAGCCTGGAAAATCAGATTGGGCAGATGGCTACCACTATTAATCAGCTGCAATCCCAGGGTTCAGACAAGCTTCCTTCTCAGACAGTTGTCAACCCTCAGCAGAATGTTAGTGCAATCACCTTGAGATCAGGTAAGAGTCTTCAAGTGTCTGAAAGCAACAGTCTGAACAAGAAAATGAGATTATTACAGCTTCAGACAGTGCAGCTTCAGCAGGTCCTGCTTCACAGAGTACTGTTCAAGCAGGTACAACTTCAGACAATCCTGTACATGAGAGAGCTTGTCCTAGTCCTTTGAGCAGCCCCAGTTCTTCAAGCAGTGTGCAGCCTTCTGTTCCTCTTCCATTCCCTCAGAGAGTTATGCAGAAGAGTAAAAAAATGGAAGAGGCTGACAAGGAAATCTTGGAAACTTTCAGAAAAGTGGAGGTCAATATACCTCTCATTTAGGCCATAAAGCAAATTCCAAGATAGGCCAAGTTTCTGAAGGATTTGTGTACCCATAAGAGGCGGCTGAAGGGCAATGAAAGGATAAGTATGAGAAGAAATGTCTCTGCACTTATTGAGAGACCACTTACTCCTATCCCTGAAAAATGCAAAGATCCAGGGACATTTTCTATTCCTTAGGAGCATCTGTTAATGTTATGCCTTTATCTGTTTTCACCTCTTTGTCCCTAGGTCCTTTGCAGGCAACAGGTGTTGTCATTCAGTTGGCAAATAGGAGCACTACCCACCCTACAGGTCTTATAGAGGATGTACTGGTTCGTGTGAATGATCTCATCTTCCTTGCTGATTTTTACATATTGGATATGGAGGGAGGAGATTTACTCACTGGTGCAGCACCTATCATCTTAGGCAGACCCTTCCTGAAGACAACTAGGACTAAGATTGATGTCCATGCAAGCACACTTACTATGGAGTTTGGAGATAGTGTGGTTCAGTTTAACATTTTAGATGCTATGAAGCATCCCATTGAGGACCACTCTGTTTTCCACATTGATATGCTTGCTGAACTTGTAGATGATAGTTTATCTGAGTTTATAGGAGAATTGGATTTTCCTGACTTGTCTGACTTCAGTGATGTCTACACTTGTGATTTATGTTCTGATTCTTCTAAGTGTAGTACATGTACTGAGATAGATGAGTTCATATCTACTGATAGTACTGATTATGTAGATTATGTTGATATTTCAGCAGGTTCTGGTATTGATGCACCAGCAGAGCAAATTGAGTCAGAATGCACAGGCTTGATTACAACAATTACATATACATTTGACTTGGTTGATTACAGCAATTACATATCATTGGAGCTGAAGCCCCTTTGCTCTCACCTCAAGTATGCATATTTGGAGGATGAGCAAAAGCTTCCAGTGATTATCTCTACTGCTCTCTCAGATGATCAGGAGCAAAGGTTGTTGCATGTTATTAGAGAGCACAGGAGAGCACTTGGCTGGACTTTAGCAGATATTCCGGGTATTAGCCTCTCCATGTGTATGCACCGTATTTTATTGGAGGATGGGGTTAAACCTGTGAGGCATCCCCAGAGAAGGCTAAATTCCCAGATTCTTGATGTGGTCAAGAAGGAGGTCACCAAGTTGCTACAGGATGGTATCATATATCCCATTTCAGATAGCACTTGGGTGAGCCCGGTACAGGTGGTACCAAAGAAATCTGGGATCACTGTTGTGAAGAATGAGAAGGATGAGTTGAACGCCTGGCAGGTAAATCACACTACTGTTTCTTAGATGGTTTCTCTGGTTATTTTCAGATTTATATTGCACCAGAGGACCAGCATAAGACCACATTTACCTGTCCTTTTGGTACCTTTTCTTATAGGAGGATGCCTTTTGGTCTATGCAATGCTCCTGGTACTTTCCAGAGATGCATGATGAGTGTATTTGTTGATTTACTTGAGCATTGCATAGAGGTTTTCATGGATGATTTTAGTGTGTATGGCTCCTCCTTTGATGCATGCTTGGATAGCCTGACTAGAGTGCTTGATAGGTGCATAGAGACTAACCTTGTTCTAAATTTTGAAAAGTGTCATTTTATGGTAGAGCATGGTACAGTCTTAGGCCATATTATCTCTAGGAAGGGCATTGAGGTAGATCCTGCAAAATTAGATGTTATTTCACACTTGCCTTACCCCTCTTGCGTGCGAGAGGTGCGATCTTTTCTTGGACATGCAGGTTTCTACCGCAGGTTTATTCAGGATTTTAGCAAGATAGCCCTTCCACTATCCAACTTGCTTCAGAAGGATGTGAGATTTGAGTTTGGAGAGCAGTGTAGAGAGGCATTTGATCGCCTCAAGAGAGCTCTCACCACCTCTCCCATTATTCAGCCACCATATTGGACTCTTCCATTTGAGTTGATGTGTGATGCATCAAACTACGCTTTGGGAGCAGTTTTGGCTCAGAGGGTTGATAAGCTGTCTCATGTGATTTATTATGCATTTAGGACTTTGGACATCACAGGTAAATTACACTACCATTGAGAAGGAGCTTTTAGCAATTGTTTTTGCATTGGATAAGTTCAAATCTTATTTGCTAGGCTCTAGGGTAGTTATTTTTACTGATCATGCTGCTTTGAAGTTTCTTTTAAAAAATACAGATTCCAAACCCAGGTTGATTAGGTGGATGCTACTACTCCAGGAGTTTGACTTGGATATCCAGGACAAGAGTGGTGCACATAATTTAGTAGCAGACCATTTGAGCCGTATTGAGAGGGCAGATGATGCATTTCCTATTCGGGATGACTTCCCGGATGAGCAGCTATTGGTTTTAAATGATTCCCATCCCCCTCCCCTTACCCCTTGGTTTGCTGATATTGTAAATTATCTTGTTGAATCTGTTTTTCCACCCTTGGCATCTAGGGCTCAGAGAGATAGACTTAAGAGTGATGCCAAGTATTATGTATGGGATGATTCTTATTTGTGGCGTTTTTGCAGTGACCAGGTGATTTGTAGGTGCATTCCAGATCATGAGATCCATTCCGTACTTCAGTTTTGTCATGCCTCACCTAATGGAGGACACCTTGGACCTCAGAGGACAAGACGGAAGCTGCTGGATTGTGGATTTTATTGGCCTACCATTTTTAGAGACGCTTGGAGAGTCTTCTCTACATGTGAGCAATGTCAGAGAGCAGGAGCGACCATTTCTAGCAGGCAGCAGATGCCCTAGCAGCCTATGCTATTTTGTGAGATCTTTGATGTATGGGGTATTGATTTCATGGGCCCATTTCTTGTTTCTTTTGGTTTTGTATATATATTTCTTGCTGTGGATTATGTCTCCAAGTGGGTGGAAGCTATAGCCACAAGGACTAATGATGCTCGAGTTGTTGTGGATTTTGTCAGGTCTCATATCTTTTTGCAGGTTTAGAGTGCCTCGAGCCATTGTTAGTGATCAGGGGACCCATTTCTGTAACCGGTCCATGGAGGCTTTGCTGAAGAAGTATGGGGTGGTGCATAGAGTTTCTACACCTTACCACCCCGAGACTAATGACAGGCTAAGATATCCAACAGAGAGATCAAGAGGATTCTTGAGAAGATATTGAAGGGAATCAAGCATGTGGTCAGGGTGCAGCGGAAATAAATGGATTCCCTCCCTTCTTATAATCGTTTTGCGAAAACACGAATCAAGGCATAAAAGGTATTGAAATGAAAGGTCGTACCTTATTAGGATTATAAACGAGGCAAGTGTAGCCACGTCTCTATTGGTATCCACGCCAACAGCCGAACTAGGATACCCTCCTCAGCTCTGCTAGTAGCCTTAGAAAGTAAGAAGCGATTGCTCATGTGTATCTGGGGTAGTGCATCTTATGCTCTATTTATAGAGTGGTGGCTAGGGTTTTACCCCCTCACTCACTTAACCCTCACACTTATGGGCCTGGCCCATTATGTAATAATTCTAATTTAATTTAATTAGAATTATTATCCTTTCCTAGTGGCTTTTTGTATGCGTGTGACCCAATAGGCTTTTAATATTTGGTTATAATATTAAAATAAAACCATTTTATATTTAATATCATAAATAGTGAGCGATATCTAGCAACACATCACTATCCAAATATTGAGTTTATCAATAACTTTGATAAATCCTATTTTATGATAATAATTTATATGATATGTCCCTTTGTCCAAATATCTAATTGAACACAAGGGCATGGATTGTGTCAACCTTGTATAGTTCAATTTATATTTTCTTGATCCCCAAGTAGACTGTACAGAAAATAAATATCTCATATTTATCCTCCTGAGCATGGCCATGCATTTTGCAGTCTCACTTTATCAAGAGGCCTACAGATATAACTCCTGTTACATAGGAGGGACAAATCCCATCTAGGGCACTCACATTCCTCCACATAATTTATTATATATCCAAATACCAACTTTATGATCACCCTGTTACAGGCAACATTTGATGATATTCAAAACATATAATCCCTTATGTAGGAATCGTAGTGATTTCAGGTTGAAGGACTTCATATAATATTTATCAATTTAAGAAACGTTCATGACACTTATGTAACAACCCATGCAACGTTCTTAAGGTGGGTCTGTCCAGTACACCATTACTCTTAATGTGTACCTATGTGAGCACATGATATCTCATATCCATGATCTGTGTGATGTTATCATCAATGAACTCACATACTAGTCTAAATGCATCTTTGTCCTAAGATGATACTTGACTAGGGACTATTTAAGAATAGTTCTTCATAAGATCTCACGATCAAGTCATCTACTTGATTTGTTATGAAGTTTAAGCTTACTATTCTAAGGACAATAATTATATTCTAAAAGAATAAGTTTGCCTTTATAAAATAACATGATGCAAGTGATGGATGTTCATAAATATATAAGTCTCTAGTGCATATTCCTAACAATCTCCCACTTGCACTAGAGACATTCAGACATAACTATTATGCCTAATGATCTAGTGTGCCCTTTATGCTTCTGCTGCACAAGGGGTTTAATGGGTTTGTAACAGCGACTGTTTCTTGCTTCAAATTTTTCTAGTTCACAGCGCCACCATTCAAACAAAAACACATAACTTGGTTGCGATCTTCAATCATCTTTGTCGGTTTGGAAGCTAGCATCAGTGTAAACCTTTACAAGTAGCTCTTCCTCACCTCCATATACCAAGAATGAATCCTCAGTTTTTCTCAAGTACTTAAGGATGTTCTTGACTGTTGTCTAGTGACCTTCACCAAGATCAGACTGGTATCTAATAGTCATGCTTAAAGCATATGATATTTCTGGTCGAGTACATAACATGGTAAACATGATAGACCCTTTTGCGGATGCATAAGGAATCTTACTCATGCGACCTCTTTCTTCTTCACTGGAAGGAGAATGATCCTTAGACAGGCTTATACCATGTGACATAGGTAAAGATCCCTTCTTAGAATCTTGCATGTTAATCTGTTTTAACACTTTGTCTATGTATGTACTTTGACTTAGGCCAAGTAATCTTGGAGATCTATCTCTATAGATCCTGATACCTAACACATAGGTCGCTTTGCCCAAATCTTTCATAGAAAAACAATTTCCTATGTGAAGTTCATCTTCTGAAGTATCATCTTAAGTGCCATCGTCTGAAGTTCTACAGTTTGAAATCCTATCTGAAATTTGACATTCTGAATTGCAATTGAATTCCTTAAGAGATGACTTTGGGTTATCGAACCCTTACTATACTTTAATTCATATTATTTGATTGGGTACGACCTCGATCAGTACACATTAAGAGTAATGGTGTATTGGACAGACCCGCTTTAAGAACGTTGCATGGATTGTTACATAAGTGTCATGAGAGTTTCTTAAATTGATAAATATTGTATGAAGTCCTTTGACCTGAAATCACTACGATTCCTACATAAGGAATTATATGTTTTAAATATCATCAAACGTTACCTGTAACAAGGTGATCATAAAGTTGGTATTTGGACATATAATAAATTATGTGGAGGAATGTGAGTGACCTAGATGGGATTTGTCCCTCCTATGTAACAAGAGTTATATCCGTAGGCCTCTTGATAAAGTGAGACTGCAAAATGTATGGCCATGCTCAGGAGGATAAACATGAGATGTCTCACAGGTCATCACACAGAGGATATCGGACATTGCTTCTTCTGTGTGGCGTAGGACCCCTTACTCCAAGATAAGACTTGGCTTCCCTTCTCTTATCACCGCACTCTGCAGATCTAGGGGTGTCGAGGTGAACCCCAGAGTTCGCATCGCACTGCCTATGACTAGAGCTTATATTGAAGCCAATTGTATGCCAGCTGCGGAGTTACAGGTTGAGGATGAGCAGCAGCATCAGGCACCACCACCAGAAGACATGGATGCTCCAGTCTGGGCCCAGCGTCTTGAGGTCCAGAACACTCACATGATGGCTCAGCTTTCTTCCATTCACCGAGCAGTTATTCACTTTCAGGATAGACATTATCAGGCTCGTGTGGACCCTATGACCCCTGCGCAGTTTCATGATTATTTACAGTGGCTTGGGGACAAGCCTATTTTCTTGGGGGGATGGAGCAGCTGATGCCGGAGATGAGGATGGAGTTGTTCACATGGATCAGGACCAGGAGGACAACTGATTATTTTTCTTTCCTATTTGGTGCTTTTCCTTCTTTTTCTTTTTCTTTTTCTTTTTCATTTTATTTTCTTATTTTCTTTTCTTCTTATTTTTCTTTTATCTTCCTTTTGATATGTACTGTATATTATTACCTATTGATACATCATCTCTATTATGCAGTACTTATTCGGTTATTTTCTATTTTTCTGTTAAATTTTAAATTTTTTTAGGATTTTTAAATATTTTAGGACCTTAGGAATTAGGATTTAAGGCAACTTTTTCAAAAATATCTGTAATTAAGTAGTTTAACTAACCAGAGTAGGAAAGATGATAGGGTTTTCTAATTAATTCCATAATCAGTTAGGATTAGGATACTTCTCAAGAGAACCTATCAGGATAGTTAATTAAAACCATTAAGTGCTTTATCAAGGAAATTTTAGCCAATAACCGGTGAGCTGAGAGCCCAAACACTGAAATTGAGAGCTTTTTACCGCTGCTTGTCAACTGTTATTGCTTGAGTTTCTGAATTTTGTCTTGCTAGTAGAAGATATGGAAGTGACAAAGGCATATTTTGTGATTATAATATTGTGCTCAGTGCCAGATAGCCAACCCTGATAAATGTTTCCGTTTATTGCTTGCCCATTTGAGCCTTGAATATTTCCTTTGATGCACCCTAGCCACATTCAATGATTATGTCCCGTCCCTTAACACTTGGGATAGAGAGCAAGGTGCACCACAACAACATGGGACAAGAGGTTGGTGAATTGAAAGGTCAAAGAAATTCAAAGAGCAGGCACAAGAAATCACAAAGAAGAACATTCCCCCACAATTCTCTTTGTTATTGTTATCCCTAAAAAAAGTGTGGATATTGAATAAGTTGGGGGGAGTATTTCTTTAAACAAAGAGGCCAAGCTTAAAAAGGGTGACCATTCAAGAATGACCAGGTGAATGGAGAGAAGTCCCAAGCACAATCACAAGATGCTCTCTATTCAAAGTGTTCCTTGCATATCCAGAAAAACCATGATTTCTTGATAGCCCAACCTCATTACAACCAAGGAAAGACCTTTTGATCCATATTAACTGCTTGCAGGTTCAGATATTTGAAACAACTAACAATCCTAGTTGTTCAACAGTGGTGAAAATGATTGAGGGAAATACTTACCCGTGAGAATGAGAGATTTCCTTGGTTTATCACTTACTGCTTTAATTGCTATTTTTGGGAAGTTTGATTGATGTTTGTATTCTATTCTGATTGATGATTGGTAACATGCCTTGATCCGAGTTTTTCTTATGTTTGGGAAGTGACTGCTACTTAGCAAGGAGTTGATGAATAGTTCCTTGAATTTGTTTTTGATTTTTTTTAGTTATTTAGGGGATAGAATTGATTTTTTATTGCAAAGAGGTCTCTTGCTTGAGGATAAGAAAGAAGTTAAGTTGGGGGGTATTTTGATAAGTGAAAATTATAGGATAAATTAGAGCACTTTTTAGTTATTTTATTAAGGATAAAATGGTAATTTTGCCCCAGTTTAATTCATTTTTAGTAAAAATTAGATAAATTGTATTTATTAATCTTAGATTTGAATTTGATGCTATTTTGATGGAAATATTGCTGATATTTGCAGGATATTGCAAAGATTTGATTTGAAGGAAAGATATGATTAAATGAGGTAGATATCTGCAAGATTTGAAGTTTGATTGAAGACATTTAATAAAGATTTGAAGATTATTTGAAGCAATTAATGAAGATATCACTTCCAATCAAACAAGGATTCTGAAGACAACCTTCCAAAATAAATCAAAGATGCTCAATAAATACAAGATTTCATCAAGAAAAAGGAAACAAGGAAAGACAAATCAGCCAAAACCAGTCTCGGGGAGAGATCAAATTAAAAAGAGAAAGTTTGAAGCTGCAGGACGCATCATGCGCTTCAACCTGCGCTACAGCGCAGGGTGAAGTACAGTCCTCTGGAACCTGCGATGCATCCTGCGCTGTAGCGCAGGGTGAAGTGCATATCACGCTGATTCTTGCCCTGTTGCCGTTTTTAGATAGATTTCTCCCCAATTTTCTTTGTCTTTCCTTAGCCTATAAATAGGAACCTCTTGCACCAGATCAGGTGTGCACGATTATTGTAATTCAGTTATATTTCAGTGAGAATGCACCAGTTCTAACTTTAGAGTAGGAGAGGAGGAGCGCTTCACAAGGATTGAAGATGGTGACAACATCTTCGGTGGTTTGTATGGCTACCATGTGTAGTTAACTCTCCATTAGGATCGAATGTAATTGATTCTATCCCCAAGTGTATGTAAACTATATATTATTATTTCCTTAGCTCTCTGTCTATAATATTGGTAATCTTATTCTGTGCTTAATCCCTGACTTCCGCGCTTGCGCCGGAGTTATAGGCTAGTTTCAACTAGGATTGAGGATGGGGGAGCCTAGACATAGGAAACCCAAACTCTGATTGAATAAGAGGACTCGATATCAGAAAACCGACACATGAGCGTTACTACTGAGCGATGGGTAGTGACAGTACTCTAGCGAAGGGCGTTCACAAGATTAGGCCTGTGTATCGATAGCAAAGGTTAGTTGATAGTAATTCCAGGTGAACGACACATGGTCGTATCCTAATGAGTGATGGGTAGTGTGAGTACTCTAATGAAGGTGCGTCTACAGGATTAGGCTTGGTTTATCAATGAGTTCCTTTACTAACGGAAAAAAGAAAGTAAAATAAGTCGAGGGTAAGTCTGTCGCTTGGGAGAGCCCGCATGGATTAACTTTGAGTGGTGAGGCTGCTGGTAACTCGGGGTCTTAGCAATATAGTTTGTCTACGGTATTATAAAGTGAACCTAAAATAATAGATAGTTTTTACATGCACGAAGGGTGTGATGATATGAAGTTCAATCCTAATCCAAGTAAAGTGTCTCTAACTTTTCCTTTCTATTTCATTGATTATTAATTTACAGTTTACAATTTCCGAAACAATATTCTCAAAACCCGTTGTTTCCCTTGATAAATAGATCACGAGTATACGCGAATTGACCATTCCCTGTGGATACGATAACTTTCTTACTATTATACTACTGGAATTTTGGTTTGCTTGCCAGAAACCCATCAAGTATTTTTGGCGCCGTTGCCGGGAAACGGTTTCCAATTCGTGTAGACCTTGGCGGTCTAGTTATCAAGTTTTTAATTATCTTAGGATTTTGTTTATTTGTTTTCCTTAGGATTTCTTCTATTTATTCTTCTTATTATTTTTAGGACCTATTACTATCTTAGGAAAGTTATTGTTTTTTTTTCTATTATTATTAATTCTCTTCAACACTTACCTTCTTCAAAGTTTCTTGTTTATGCTTCTGAGAGGTCAGGCGTCCCCCAATCAATTACAGTTCGACCCAGAAATAGAAAAGACGTCGCGAAGGAACAGAGGTAGGAACGGGAAAAAGAGAAGAAGGAGGAAAATTGTTGAAGAACCCAAAAACATGGCAGAGGAAGCTCCAAGAAGGACGCTAGGAGACTATATCTCTCATCAAGGACCACGTCACTTCTCAAGCATTGTGTTACCACCAAACGCTAGAGCTTTGGAGTTGAAGACTGCACATCTCAACCTCATTAGTGCACATCAATTCGCTGGATTGGATCATGAAAATCCAAATACTCATCTCTCTAACTTTTATGAATTGATTGGTACTATGGGTTTCGATGAAGGTAGTTTAGAATCTGTGTACTTAAGCTTGTTTCCTTTCTCTTTGATAGATAGAGCTAAGGAATGGCTGCAATCACACCCAAATCAAAGTCTAACCAATTGGGGTGTGGTTGAGGAGACGTTCTTGACAAGATTCTTCCCACCAGGGAAGCAGATTGAAGCCAAAGCAGATATTTCTACATTCAGACAAGAGATTGATGAGCCACTTTGTGAAGATTAGGAAAGATTCAAATCTATGCTGCGCAATTGTCCCAATCATGGCTATGAGGATATAGCCTAACTCAACATATTCTGCAAGGGACTTCGTTCAGATTCAAAGACATTCATAAATGCTGCAGCAGGAGGAACAATCTTATCCGCAGAAGTTGATCGAGCACTAGAAATCATCAACAACTTTGCACAAAACGATCAACAAGCTCAAAGTGGAAGACAACGCAATTACCAAAGAAAGGGATGCTGGAACTCAATCAAAATGATGCTCTGTTAGCTGAGAACAAGCTCATTAAACGTCAACTAGAAGCACTCACTGAGACGTTAAAGGCACTCCCTCAACAACTCAAATCTGTCCACTCACAACCCATCCAAGCCCAACCATTGATTTGTGATTTCTGTGGAGGTGACCATTTAAATGGTCAATATGCTAACCAAGGAATACAACCAGAGCAAGTCAACTACATGGGTAACCAGGGAAGGCAAGGTAATTTCTCCAACAACAACAACTAGTACTCACAAGGATGGAGGAATAACCAAACCAACTCAGGTTGGAGTCAGAATGGAGGAGCAAGACAAACACCTTATCAGCAGCAACCTTCAACGTATGATAAACTAAATACTTTGGAAGGTAAAATTGATGACCTTGTGCAAGGATTTAGCGGATTCAAGAAAACTACTGAGGCATCAATCAAGACTCTAGAAAACCAAGTGGGTCAGTTAGAAACAGAGATGGCAGAGCACAGGCAACAACACTTCTCAGCTTTGACCCAAACTAACCCAAAGGAACAATGCAACTTGGTTGCTACTGATCACAACAAGTCAGAGGAGGAGGAACCTGATGAGGAAGAAGAGATCATCTTTGAAGAACCATTGCTTCAAGAGGAAGTTGTTCATCAAGATGAAGATAAAGCAGCACAACAAGAAGAGGAAATCATGAAGAAAAGGTCCTTGTTACAAGTAAGTCACTTGACCCAGGTAAGTTTACTATATCCATCTCTATTGGCAATCTACCTCCTACTCATGCTTTATTAGATCTTGGAGCGAGCATCAACTTGATGCCGCTATCGTATTTTAACAAGTTGAGTAATGTGAAGGTCAAGCCTGCAAATGTGAAGTTACTTCTTGCAAATAAATCCGCTCAATGCCTTCATTGGATATTAGAGGATATTCAAATCAAAGTGGATAAGTTTGCATATGTTGTAGATTTCTACATTGCAGAGACAGAAGAGGAGGATACTGAAGTCCCCCTAATTTTAGGAAGACCCTTCATGAAAGCTGCTAAGATGATTATTGATGTTGATCGAGGAAAATATGAATTGAACTCAAAAGATGAAACTATTGTGTTTCATATTGACAGGGGTATACCCCAGTTACAACAAATTGATGCTATTTCCAAAACTTTAACAAATCTGCCTGGCTCCAAATTTCTGAGGAAGCCTAGGATGAGAACAAAGCATCCAGAGTCAATATGGGAATTTCAATTTAAGAGAAGAAGGAGATCAACATCTGATACTGAGGAAGATAGTGACAGTGATGGAAGAGTCAAGAATTGGCATGGAGGATGGGAGCTCAAAGGAAGAACTGGTATGGAGTCAAACATCATCCTCCACTTGAGGCCACCATAAAAGGGTTGAGTAACCAGGCGTCGAGCTAAAAGACGTTAAACAAGCGCTTCATGGGAGGCAACCCAGTCTTTGTAAGTTTTAATTTTCAATTAAATTTCATTTTGTTAATTATTAGTCTTAGTAATTACCCGTTTAATTAGGAAATTGTTAAAATGAAGGATCTAAATTTTAAAGGAATGCATGGAACCAGTTAGGAGTAGCAGAAGCAGAGAAATACTGCAGATTTGCGCTTCAACCTGCGCTGTAGCACAGGAGAAGTGCAGAATTAAAATAAAAAAGTAGGTCTCTGACTTTTGTGCTTCACCCTGCGCTGTAGCGCAGGGTGAAGCGCAGCGGGTCGCTTCACATTCCAAAATGGTACGCGCTCCACCCTGCGCTGTAGCGCAGGGTGAAGCACAGGGAGCGGGACTTTAAATTCTTAATTTCGAACGAAAGAAGTTCATTCGAACTTCCTTTCATTCTCTCCCTTGCCCTTTTCTCTGATATTCCTAACCCTTGCTTTGCCTTTTCTCACTCCTATAGCCTTCATTTTTCAGTTCTGAGCTTATACCAGGTATGTTTTTATAGTTTTCTTTCTTTTTAACCGATTGGAATTTTGATTTTTTATTTTATTTGAGCATAACCTTAGGATAGGAAACTTAGGATTCTAGGAACCTTTAGGAAAGAAATAATTGTCCATAGTGTTTTAATATAGATTGCATGTTGTTAGGATTCATTGTGAGTTATTCCTGTTTGCTTAAGTGGTAGTTTTTGAGTGCTCAATAATTTCTGCAAATTATTTTGTTGGTGCATGTATGATTAATTAATTGCTCTGATATTTTTGCATGCCCATACATAAATAATTATGCCTTATTGCATGTTACTGATGACATGATTTTTGAGCATGAGTTTGATTCTCACTTTGTCTGTTTAGAATTGTTTAGGGCTTGCTTTAACTGATCACTTTAGCATGTCTTAATTAATTAATTGGCATTTATTTGGTAATATTTAAAATCAAAATTTTTATGCACAATTGTTTGATTAGTTGATTGCTCTAATTATTGAAATTAATTTGCCATTTATTTCATAATTATGAACAATTAAATATTATGCTGCATAAATAATTTTGATTTGCTTTTGCTTTGCTGATGGTTCGCACCAAGAACGTTAGTGCTCCTAGTTCCTCTAGGAGAGGCACAGGGGGTGCCAAGAGGAAGGCCCCCCAGAGGGAACCTGAGTTTGACCCTCATCGCTTCAAGGACCTCAAGTCCTTTGAAGCATACACTGACATACAGAAGTGCAAGTTCATTCTTGAGGAGGATGAGTATGAGGAGTTTGCTGCTGAGATTCACAGGAGGTGATGGGACCGCCTCAGCCGCCCTGACAACTACTTTGGTCCAGACATTGTCAGGGAATTCTATGCTAACGCCATTGGAGACCACGACGTTAACCATAGAAGGGAGTGCTATGTGATAGGGCAATGTTAGATCCATAGGAAACACTAGAAGGGGGGGTTGAATAGTGTTTTAAAACTTTATCGAATAATTTTGGAAATCTTTGATTTAATATATCATTTAAAAAAGAACAACGTTTAAAGACCAATCTTAAGATCAGAGTTTAAATGAAACATGCGGAAAATAAGATAAGATTGATAATCTTTCAAAACGGTCTTAAGATTGTTTTAAATGAAAGTTTCTCAAAGTATCTTCTGAAGATTATTACAAGGAGTATCTTTTAGAATGGTTTCTAAAATACTTCATCAGACTGAAGATCGTCTGAAGTTTAATTCTGGTTCTGAACTGAGTTCTTTAGAGACTCACTTCAGATACCTATCTCAGAACTTCTTCAAGATACATTCTCTGTAATATCTCAAATGATATGAGAGAGATTTGAGTTTTAATTATCTTTGAAAACTTGTTTGATTGAAATTGTTATGTTATGGTGATTATGAAAATACTTTTCAATCCCCAAAGTAAATGCAGAACTGAAAATAAAAGAGATTAAGGGAAGGAAACTTAGGCACAAAATTTATCCTGGTTCACCCACATCACCGTGAGTTACATCCAGTCCCAGTGGCAAACCACCACCGGCTTTTCCACTATCTGAAACCACAGATACAAGTATTCTTCACAGCCTCTTCAGGCCACCTGAGTATTCCTCACGGCCTCTCCAGACCAACCGAGTATTTCTTTGTTTTCAACTACCTCTCTAGGAAACCTATGCAGTAGTCTTTTCTACCGAGCCTCTCCAAGCTCTAGACCAATTGTACTTTGTTTCACCAAGCCTCTCCAGGATCTCAGACACTTATTCAAGTGTAGAGTATTACTACTCAATCTAAGTTAGATGTTCACTAGAACCTCTCAACTCAGATTGTTCTTGTACATAGAGATTACTGAGTACATACTCAGGATACAGTCATTACAAACTAAATACAAGGATAGACAGTGATGCAAGTGTTTGAATTAAATACAATCCCTATCTTTTCTATGAGGAATAGATCCTCTGAGAGTAGGCTAACTAAGATATGAAATTAAGCTCCAGCTGTAACATCCCGTATTCCAGGAGCTTGTTTACTCCATAGGGATTAGATAATTAACCTTGTGTTAGAGATTAAGAAGAAGATAAGTCAAGAACTTAGGAGTTAAATCTTAGAAGTTAAACCTTAGTGTTAAACCAATCCTAGGACTTGTGTAGCTTTCCAACTCTTAACTTAGTTAACATGTGTGTTCAGTAGGTCTAAACCTTGTAAGACCACTTAGGATTATGAGTAATAGGTAAGGAAAGGGTAAGATATGAGTTTGGAACCTTAATAGAACCATTTTGGGAGTTTTTGGTCACTGGTAATCGATTACCAGGAGTTGGTAATCGATTACCAGAGAGTTTTGCTGATGGTAATCGATTACAGGGTTTGGTAATCGATTACCAGGTTTCTGGGTTCATTGTAATCGATTACCAGAAGTGGTAATCGATTACCATATCTCCAGGAAGGCATTTTGGCCTCTGGTAATCGATTACCAGGGTTTGGTAATCGATTACCAGCAGTATATATATATATGCTGGTGCGAAAATTCAGCAGAAACTCATTTCTCCTTCCCCCTTCTTCGAACCCTAGAGAGAGAAAATGTTAGTTTTAGAGAGAGGAAGCTAAAATTGAAGCATTGAAGGTAGATTGAAGCTAGAATCAACATTTGGATCATCTCTAACCCTCAATTTCCCTCTTGGATTCATCCAATTTGTGAGTATAACTCACCCTTAGGTTAGGATTGGTCTCCTTTGCATGTCCCCTCTTCTCCCCTCCCTTTTCTTGGCTGGATAATTGAATTGTTAGTGATTGTTTGATTGTTTGAATTGATTGTTGATAGAATGAACATATAAATTAGGATCGAGGGTTCAGAATGGTTAGTTTCGAAGTTTCGAAACTATCGAAACTTACGAAATGAGCGAAACTTACGAAACTATCGGAATTCCTCGATTATAACTTATGTGGGCATTCTTTTGCTTTCAATTACTTGATTAGTGATAGTTAGGAAAGAAATTGATGATTCTTCTTGAATCTTGAATGTATGTGCCAAAGTGTCGAAGTAGCGAAATGTCGATATGTCCCTTGTATGACCCCGAACTCTCGAATCCCTTTCTCTACGATTAAATTGATTGAAATTATGATTGTTAGATTGTATTGTGATTGATGTTTAAAAGACTTGGGATGATTCTAATTGATTAGAACGGAGCGGTTCTTAATGTTCTTTAGTTTCGAAACTCTCGAGGCTATCGAAATGTTTCGAAACTATCGTAACATCGAAACGCTCTATTCTCTCGAATTATAATTGATCCGGGATGGAAATTAAGGATTGGTGACTGATTACGATATAGGAATTGATGGGTAGTTGATACGGGTTCACATAGAACGTGGATTCTCGTCAGTTTCGAAAGGATCGAACTATCGAGAACGAACTACCTATCAATTCGTATGTCTAATTAGTTATTCGATCAATACTGGACTTCGGTCAATACTGGACTTCGGTCAAATACTGTAGGGTGGGATTCGTCCCCTGGGGAGATATCCCCTGTAGTCTGAGCTCAGGTCTAACTCTAGACTGTGATTGTTTCATAGCCTTCGGGCACAGCATAAGCATATATACTGTCATTGATATGGAAATGATACTGAGACTGATGTGGAAATGATGTAGTTATTATTATTGATGATATAAATGTTGTTTAACATGTCATAGATATCTGTTCCCTGCATTCATGCATAGAGTTATACTTGCTGAGACATTAGTCTCACCCCACGTTTCGGGGATTTCTTTAGTGTGCAGGCGTCCAGAAGACATTGAGGATTGGGAAAGAGTTGGTGGAGCTTAACTGTATTAGAATAGGATGCCTTGTATTAAAGTTGGTCTATTTGTAATAAGAATGTTTGATGAATTATTTGATATGTATTGGTAGGTAGATGGATATTGTTGTATATGTGGTTGAATTTCCTATTTTGGCCACGGAGGCCCTATTTGATATTAGTGGATTGTCATTATAAACTGCACTGGTATTTTCTGGGTTTCAGATGAAGTTCTAAAATTTGGAAATGTCCAGTTTATAGGGGAAACTCTGCCGAATTTTCGGTAGGAGTTTATGAACTTTAACACTCCAAAGTGTTAGTTCTTTCCCTATAATTTAGCTTAGTTTTGGTATTACCTTGTGATGCATGAAAGTCGTGAACATCTAAGTAAACGTTGGATTACTTAGGCGTTAAGTATGTATGACGATACTTAAAATAGAGCGAAATAATTTCAGAAATTCGGAATAATGTCTCCAACGGACATTGTTTTGGATTTAGGAAATTAGGGCGTTACACCAGCCTTATCCTCTAACCATTGGTTTCCATGGGTTACATTCTCACCCGTATCATTGGAATACCAAGGTATCTTCAAAGCTTCAAACCGTACCCAGTTTGATAGTCATTTGCTCAGCATTATTGTCTTCAGACCAACAACCAACTTAATTGATCAAACAGATCAACTGAACAACATGACTAACTGACCAGCTAGTCAGTAGCCTGATTGATTCGAGAACCAACTCTCTGATCAAACTTTGTCGACATATTGATGATCCACTTTAGCTCAAGTCAACTCTTGTTAACCATTTGGCACTCAGCCTAGTTAACTCTATCTGGTTGGGAAGTTAATCTAACTCCCACCACTTGTTGGGCAATCATGCCAACTTGGTTGTGTTAACAATAACAACAACTGGTTGGACCGACCAACTTGATTGATCCTTTCGATCAACATGATTGATCCTTTCGATCAACATGATTGATCCTTTCGATCAACATGATTGATCCTTTCGATCAACCTGATTGATCCTTTCGATCAACATGATTGATCCTTTCGATCAACATCTTCAAATTCTTTCTTAAGGCTATTTATATGTTCTTCTTGAATATAGCCATTGAAGATGATTCATAATACCGTTGAGCTGATGATGATGTGGCTCATATAGCCGTTGTGTAATAGCTTCTCAAACGGTAGCTTCTCCTTAAGCGAATAGGTGTACAGACGATCCCGTTCTGACACTTGTTATGTGCTTCTTTGTGAGAGATGTTTCTTGATATAAATCTGCGTATTCTCTCTCTTGAATTTCCTCTGCTTTCTCCAGCTTTCTTCTGCTTTATTTTGGATTGCATAAATGAGGAAATATCCGTTGAAATACTATCGTTTAGAGATAGCATTGAATCCTCCTTAATCCATTGTGAGACACGCTTCTGAGGGCTCTGACATGTCTGACATAATACAACGTAGGTGCTGCTATAAAGCTGCCACCGTTGTTGCTGCGAATGCTGCGTTGTAGAGATTTCCTCAGTGGTGTATGAAATTCAAAAGCACCAGGAAAGGTCTCTGTGTTCATTTCAATAAATATGGTTGAGAAGGAAATGTGTAGCAGAGAATGACTTTGCTCAGCAATCTTCTGAGAGCAAAAGGTCTTCATAGTCTTCAGCGAGTAGTGCCACGTCGGATTTCAGAAGGCCTCAATATTTCAGATGGATTGAGACTTCAGACAGATTGAAACTTTAAATAGCTTCAACACTTCAGACGGGTTGATGCTTCAGACAGCTTCAATGCTTCAGACGGGTTGCGTCCTTCAGATGACTTCAACACTTCGGACTGGTTGAAACTTTAGAAGGCTTCTTCCTTATGATAAGAGGATTGTAGCTTCTTCCTCTTCTTCTTCTTCTTGTATCTTCTTCTTCTGAGATAAAGATGTTGAATTGTATGTATTTTATTCAACCATCTTTCTTGCTTGCTGTTGTTTAGTCTTCTAACCTATTCTGGACAGCAGCAGGTGTAGATGCAGTAGGTCTGCGCACACAGATCCTTTTGTTGCAGATGCAACAGGCGTTGCAGAAAGTCTTTGCTATAATTCCTTATTTGTGTAAGACTTTGATCGAGGTAGAAAAGCATGTCTAGCTTTATCTACTGAGATGAGTGTACTCCATTTGATGGAGTGTGCTTTACGCTTTGCAACGTCTCCAAGAGATCATTTCTTGATTCTGACATCTTCATCTTTCAATCTCAAGACTGCTTTAGATCATCTTCAAATCTTCAAGACTTCGTAGTCTTCAATTCTTCAGATAGTCTTCGAGTCTTCATATAGTCTTCAGGTCTTCAACTTGGTTATAGTTTCCTCTTCTTAGGATTCTGCATTTTGTTCTTCTGATTCTGATTATCTTCTTCTTCAGATAATTATTCTGACCTGAAACACAATCACCAAACAAATACCTTTCTCAGTAGAATCTATTTACATAATCTTATACAATTCTTATATAAACTCATTTGTCCTAAATCATTAATATAATCTTATTTGTTAATTATTAATATAATCTTATTTTTTAATCATTAAAACTTAAGGATGCTAAGTCTTATAATCATGTTTAAATACTTAAACTGATTTATAGACTTCACAATCTCCCCCTTTTTAATGGTGACAAATAAATTATATATTACTGACAAAATGTGTATAAAAAGAAACGAGAGATAATAAAATTTATTACTCCCCCTATCTATATTACTCCCCCTGAGACAGACATTGATTCTTTTAGATATCTTCTGAAACAATTAAGTCTTTAATTAATCAATTCCAATTGTTAAATCTTTATTAACCAACTGTTACACGTTTATTGTTAATATTTTAGATAAACGATTGTTAAATTTTTACTTGTTAAGATTTCAGATACCTATTGTTATTAGGCCATTAAAATCTTTTCAAGATTTCAGATACCTATTGTTATTAGAACATTAAAATCTTTTCTATGCCAATTGTTGGTTAAGTCTTTTAGATATCTTTTCTATACCAATTGTTAAATATTCAAGATTTCAGATACCTATTGTTATTAGAACATTAAAATCTTTTCTATGCCAATTGTTAAATTATTATTATTAATATTTTAGATACTGATTGTTATTCTGATTGTTATTATAACTTTTAGTTTGTTATCCTATGAGCTTCCTTACTGAATTTTGTATTTCTTTCCTATTTATTTCTTCTTCCTATAATCTTACATTTTGTTAGTTTATATTTCTCCACCTTTTGTCATTGATTAAAAAGGTTTGGTGATTACTCCCTCTTAAATTAGTTGTTATAAAGACCGGAAAAGAATACTGGAAATAAAATTAGATTGAGACGAAAGAGAAACCAAACATCTTAGACTGAAAAAGGAAAAACGTCAAGCGTTGGAAACAGAAAGACAAAGACACACAAGCTGACATGAGATGTTTTTACAGAGGTTGATTAAAGGATCTTTTCTCCACTTGACTTCTTTAAACACCCAGATCACCTGTAAGATTGAACACAGTTCTCCTTATCTTCTGTAACTTATTACGAAGCTGAGCGTTCTCCATCCTTAGTCTTTGAACCTTAGGAATGTCATCGGTTTCCTCTGTGTTCCGATGATTTACCTTAAGAAGACCAGGATGTCTATGATCGTACAAGTGGCTAATGAACACGTTGTTTACCATAAGAATCTTCATGATCACAGTATTGTGAGGTAGGATAGTAGAATCTCTCAGTTTTCTTCTTGCCATATCGAAAAGAATGATCCACGGAAGATTAATCTTCTTCTTTTGCAGAAGATTGATAACACAGAACCTTTCCATCTCAAGGTTATGGTTATCCTTAATACGTGGGATCACACAATATTTCAGAATATTGAAGAGAACTTTGGGAATGACTTTCATTCCTCGCCTACTGAAGATTAGATGGTTAAATTGTTCCTCAAACAGATCTTTCCGAGCTGTTGAGAACAATTCTCCTTCAGCTTTTACTCCTAGAGCTTTCTCAAGGATATTGGTAGTTACAACCACCTTTTGATTCATTACTTGGGCTTTGAGGCAGGTTTCTTCTTCTGAGTTTTCCAGATATAGCGTGTTCCAGAATTGGTACACACTTTCTTCATGCCATTTACTATCAATGGCTTCAAAGAAGGGTAACCATCCGGCGGCTTCGAAAAAGGCAGTTACATTATAACCAACCTTAGAGAGATTCTGAAAGTCTATAGTTTGAGTTTGAAAGATAGAAATGGAGGAAGACATTTCGAGAGATGGAAGTGAGAAATCTTTTGGAGGTTTCCTAGAGAGATTTGGAGGTTGGGGTGAGGAGAGCAGATAGAAATGTGAGAATATATACACAAGAGCAATTAATTATGACACTGACAGCGCCTTCTTGGGAAGAGTGCGTTGATTGATAGACAAGTGAAACGCCGCGACCTTTAAAGATTTTAGACGTTATAGTTCCAAGAGACCCCCTTATTAAAGCAACACGTCTTTTCAGAAGACAATGTCATATTTAAGCCAAATGCATTAAATATATGATTATGAAAGTTTAGATTAGGTAATGGAGAGATGTTACCGAAGATCTGGTTATTGTTATCTGGATAGAGCAGTGTTATCTGACATTGCTTCTTGCCATGAAGACTTTTTCTCCATCTGAGGTCATTTGAAGTCTGCACGTCCTACTTTTGTCTTTTCCGCTTCCGAGAATCTTTGAACAATCATCTTAACCTTTCCTCAAGAAACTGAGATAGACTTTAATGGCTTAAATATCAGTCACCTTAGCATTCTTGACCCACAATTTTAGCAAGTCCATAAGACTTCCTGAACAGGTTCAGAGAATAGGGATGTTACTAAGTCATGATTATCTTCTCAAGATTTGAGTTAGGCTTGATGTATAGAGTGTTAATTTTCTAAACATTGTTTAACCCATACTTTCAGAGAGTTCATTTTGAACTGTCTGAATAGGTTCAGACAATGAAGGTATTATCATAATATCCATCATTTTAAATGATGTTATCTTCACTTTTTCTTCTGTTGGTTTTCTTGAGGTTATCTTTAAAAATCTGTTTTTCTGTAACATTCAAGAGCAAATACCTTTCAGTAGCACCTGATAAAGTTTGATAAGTATTTTAATTTACAGATATCATTTTATCAAATTTAGAAATTATCTTATTAAGATGGTTAATTTTAATTCTTTTATTAATTTTATCTTTTGTAAAATCAATTTGTTAATTTGTTAGAGATAGAATTGAGTTAATGATATAACTAAACATGCACAGATAAAAACACATAGAAATTAATCAGGAAAACTTAAGAATCACTAATTTTATAAAAGACATAAATACAAAGACTCAGAAACAGAACACAAGTGTATCATTGATCACTAGGTTGGTTTTCATTTCTACTGGCTTCACTATTCTTCATTTCAGCCTTAAGCTTTTGGAGCTCTCTCTTTGCAGCTTTTAATCTCTTTGCAAGCCTATCCACCTTATCAGTTCTCCTCTTCACATTGTATGCACCAGACGTCATTCCTTTCCTTTTATGAGACTTCAAATGGGTATCTTTAGTTCCTTCTTCAAAGAGAGGATGAATGTTCACTTGATTCTCAGGAGCTTCTTCTCTTTCTATTAGAGTCCAGTCGAATTCAGCGTATGCAGCCGGAGTGAAGAAGTCAGGAGACGATTGATCAAAGAGACTTTCCATAGGAAATCCCTTGTGCAACAAAATTTTCATGATTAAGGTATTATGAAGATAGAGATTCTCATTTCCCATCTCATCTCTGAACATCATCTGATACAACAACACCCATGGGAGATTTATTTTCTTCTTTGACAGCAAGAGTCCCAATACAAACCTCTCCATCATGCTTATAACCAAATTATTTCTTCCCCTAGGGAGAATACAGCAGTTTAGTATAGCAAGGAGGGTTTTGGGTATGCTCAGAAGTTGAGAAGGTCTGAACGGGGAAAATCTTCTTCTTCCAAAAAGACGTTGGTCAAGAACAAATGTTCCACCATGTAACGATTCCCATCTTTGGAAGTATTGTTCCCCTCTGTCAGGAACACCTATGACTTTAGCAATAAGTTTGGTGTCCACAAACAGTGATCTTTCCATTACCTTCGTTTCAATCCCAGTTCTGTTGGGGTCAGATATGATCTTGATATTGTCCCAAAACTCCATTACACTTTCCTTATGCCAGGAGGAGGAAATGTTGTTGAAGTATGGAGTCCATCCAACAGCATCAAAATACTCAGAAATCTTGTAATCTGCCTCGTCAAATTTCGAGAGATTTACCATCCTACACGGGATGATTCTCTCATTAAAGACTGAGAGAGCAAGGTTACTTGATAATACTGAAGTATTTGCCATGAGTACTATGGAATAATTGATCTTTCTGAGATGAGAATGCTTTAGCTTTTTAGAGAAAGGATTCGAATGGAGTATAATTTCCATGTTGATCATCCAATCCTTTTATATAAGCAAGAGAGCGTGCTTCAGGCGTTAATGAAGGGTGGTTACGTGCACTGAACCGGTGTGGGAAGTAGTGCATCGTGCTGATTGAGAGTAACCAGTTAATGATTCAATGATTCAAATCGTGTCGTTTCACATACCTTAAATAAAGCAAATAAAACCTACGACTCTTCATTTACTTAAATAAATGAACACATAAATTTATGCAGATAATTCTACTAAACATGTGCGACGGTTCAAACCATTCATTCAAGCAAAAATATGCAACAGAACAATTTATAAACATCAGGCAATATACATATATAGCACTTAGCATGCAATCATATATTTTCACACACACACACATATATATATGTTTAAGAAATAATGATTTCAAACAGACTGATCATGCAATCACATATTATAAACAATTTCAATAAAACAAATCATGCAACAGATAAGTAACTATGCTTAAATTTAAAACTTAAGTTTAGATAGGAAAGGTGTTACCCGTTTGTGATCTAGAGATAGATACACTTTCCTTTTCTAGTTACGTCCTGTGCTTTAGTTCTATGAATAATGAGTTTTGGAAAATGATTTTCCTATTCTCATTATCATTCTTCAGAGTTGCTTCAGCTTGGTGAGATTTCCATCTTCTGAGGATCTACTCCTTCTGCATTTGTTAGATGCTCAACCCGAAGGTGAGCTCTGATACCAATTGTTAGAACCAAAGGAAACACTAGAAGGGGGGTTGAATAGTGTTTTAAAACTTTATTGAATAATTTTGGAAATCTTTGATTTAATATATCATTTAAAAAAGAACAACGTTTAAAGACCAATCTTAAGATCAGAGTTTAAATGAAACATGCGGAAAATAAGATAAGATTGATAATCTTTCAAAACGGTCTTAAGATTGTTTTAAATGAAAGTTTCTCAAAGTATCTTCTGAAGATTATTACAAGGAGTATCTTTAAGAATGGTTTCTAAAATACTTCATTAGACTGAAGATCATCTGAAGTTTAATTCTGGTTCTGAACTGAGTTCTTTAGAGACTCACTTCAGACACCTATTTCAGAACTTCTTCAAGATACATTCTCTGTAATATCTCAAACGATATGAGAGAGATTTGAGTTTTAATTATCTTTGAAAACTTGTTTGATTGAAATTGTTATGTTATGGTGATTATGAAAATACTTTTCAATCCCCAAAGTAAATGCAGAACTGAAAATAAAAGAGATTAAGGGAAGGAAACTTAGGCACAAAATTTATCCTGGTTCACCCACATCACCGTGAGTTACATCCAGTCCCAGTGGCAAACCACCACTGGATTTTCCACTATCTGAAACCACAGATACAAGTATTCTTCACAGCCTCTTCAGGCCACCTGAGTATTCCTCACGGCCTCTCCAGACCGACCGAGTATTCTTAGGCACACATGGTCTATCGAGTATTCCTCACGGCCTCTCCAGACCAACCGAGTATTTCTTTGTTTTCAACTACCTCTCCAGGCAACCTATGCAGTAGTCTTTTCTACCGAGCCTCTCCAAGCTCTAGACCAAGTGTACTTTGTTTCACCAAGCCTCTCCAGGATCTCAGACACTTATTCAAGTGTAGAGTATTACTACTCAATCTAAGTTAGATGTTCGCTAGAACCTCTCAACTCAGATTCTTCTTGTACATAGAGATTACTGAGTACATACTCAGGATACAGTCATTACAAACTAAATACAAGGATAGACAGTGATACAAGTGTTTGAATTAAATACAATCCCTATCTTTTCTATGAGGAATACATCCTCTGAGAGTAGGCTAACTAAGATATGAAATTAAGCTCCAGCCTTATCCTCTAACCATTGGTTTCCATGGGTTACATTCTCACCCGTATCATTGGAATACCAAGGTATCTTCAAAGCTTCAAACCGTACCCAGTTTGATAGTCATTTGCTCAGCATGGTTGTCTTTAGACCAACAACCAACTTAATTGATCAAACAGATAAACTGAACAACATGACTAACTGACCAGCTAGTCAGTAGCCTGATTGATTCAAGAACCAACTCTCTGATCAAACTTTGTTGACATATTGATGATCCACTTTAGCTCAAGTCAACTCTTGTTAACCATTTGGCACTCAGCCTAGTTAACTCTATCTGGTTGGGCAGTTAATCTAACTCCCACCACTTGTTGGGCAATCATGCCAACTTGGTTGTGTTAACAATAACAACAACTGGTTGGACCGACCAACTTGATTGATCCTTTCGATCAACATGATTGATCCTTTCGATCAACATGATTGATCCTTTCGATCAACCTGATTGATCCTTTCGATCAACATGATTGATCCTTTCGATCAACATCTTCAAATTCTTTCTTAAGGCTATTTATATGTTCTTCTTGAATATAGTCGTTGAAGATGATTCATAATACCGTTGAGCTGATGATGATGTGGCTCATATAGTCGTTGTGTAATAGCTTCTCAAACGGTTGCTTCTCCTTAAGCGAATAGGTGTACAGACGATCCCGTTTTGACACTTGTTATGTGCTTCTTTGTGAGAGATGTTTCTTGATATAAATCTGCGTATTCTCTCTCTTGAATTTCTTCTGCTTTCTCCAGCTTTCTTCTGCTTTCTTTTGGATTGTATAAATGAGGAAATATCCGTTGAAATACTATCGCTTAGAGATATCATTGAATCCTCCTTAATCCATTGTGAGACACGCTTCTGAGGGCTCTGGCATGTCTGACATAATACAACGTAGGTGCTGCTATAAAGCTGCCACCGTTGTTGCCGCGAATGCTGCGTTGCAGAGATTTCCTCAGTGGTGTATGAAATTCAAAAGCACCAGGAAAGGTCTCTGTGTTCATTTCCATAAATATGCTTGAGAAGGAAACGTGTAGCAGAGAATGACTTTTCTCAGCAATCTTCAGAGAGCAAAAGGTCTTCATAGTCTTCAGCGAGTAGTGCCACGTCGGATTTCAGAATGCCTCAATATTTCAGATGGATTGAGACTTCAGACAGATTGAAACTTCAGACAGCTTCAACACTTCAGACGGGTTGATGCTTCAGACAACTTCAATGCTTCAGATGGGTTGTGTCCTTCAGATGAGTTCAACACTTCGGACTGGTTGAAACTTCAGAAGGCTTCTTCCTTATGATAAGAGGATTGTAGCTTCTTCTTCTTCTTCATGTATCTTCTTCTTCTTCTTCTTGTATCTTCTTCTTCTGAGATAAAGATGTTGAATTGTATGTATTTTATTCAACCATCTTTCTTGCTTGCTTTTGTTTAGTTTTCTAACCCATTCTGGACAGCAGCAGGTGTAGATGCAGTAGGTCTGCGCACACAGATCCTTTTGTTGCAGGTGCAGCAGGCGTTGCAGAAAGTCTTTGCTATATTTCCTTATTTGTGTAAGACTTTGATCGAGGTAGAAAAGCATGTCTAGCTTTATCTACTGAGATGAGTGTACTCCATTTGATGGAGTGTGCTTTACGCTTTGCAACGTCTCCAAGAGATCATTTCTTGATTCTGACATCTTCATCTTTCAATCTCAAGACTGCTTTAGATCATCTTCAAATCTTCAAGTCTTCAATTCTTTAGATAGTCTTCGAGTCTTCATATAGTCTTCAGGTCTTCAACTTGGTTATAGATTCCTCTTCTTAGGATTCTGCATTTTGTTCTTCTGATTTTGATTATCTTCTTCTTCAGATAATTATTCTGACCTGAAACACAATCACCAAACAAATACCTTTCTCAGTAGAATCTGTTTACATAATCTTATACAATTCTTATATAAACTCATTTGTCCTAAATCATTAATATAATTTTATTTGTTAATTATTAATATAATCTTATTTGTTAATCATTAAAACTTAAGGATG
Organism: Sesbania bispinosa; assembly: GCA_026901365.1. Lineage (NCBI taxonomy): Eukaryota > Viridiplantae > Streptophyta > Magnoliopsida > Fabales > Fabaceae > Sesbania > Sesbania bispinosa. The sequence goes on along the minus strand of QLOH01000704.1, from coordinate 150,116 downwards.
CTAAGTCTTATAATCATGTTTAAATACTTAAACTGATTTATAGACTTCACAGGCAGGTCATTAGGTTTGATTGCGATGCAATCAACGCACTTCTAGGACATCCCATAGAGGGGGATCGAGACCTCGTGGAGTGCCAATTCCACGAGAGGATGGAGACTGTGGGGCCTCATGGCAATGATCCTTTTGATCTCGAGACTGCTTAGCTGCTTTGTTTACCAGGGCGTTCCTTTGAGAGGAACGCATATCAAAAAGTTGCTAGGATCTACAGCAAAAATATGAGGAGCATAGCTCTGATGTGAACAGTACTGATACTAGCCAACATTCATCCTACCGGGCATGTTTCTGATGTAGTTATGCTCATGGCCCACCTCATCTACACTATCCTCACCGACGCCGTTGTTGATGTCTCACAGGTCATCACCCAGAGGATATCGAACTTTGCTTCTTCTGTGTGGCGTAGGACCCCTAACTCCAAGATCAGACTTGGCTTCCCTTCTCTTATCACCGCACTCTGCAGATCTAGGGGTGTCGAGGTGAACCCCAAGGTTCACATCGCACTGCCTATGACTAGAGCTTATATTGAAGCCAATTGTATCCCAGCTGCGGAGTTACAGGTTGAGGATGAGCAGCAGCAGCAGTAGGCACCACCACCACCAGTAGACATGGATGCTCCAGTCTGGGCCCAGCGTCATGAGGTCCAGAACACTCACATGATGCCTCAGCTTTCTTCCATTCACCGAGCAGCTATTCACTTTCAGGATAGACATTATCAGGCTTGTGTGGACCCTATGACCCCTGCGCAGTTTCATGATTATTTACAGTGGCCTGGGGACATGCCTATTTTCCCAGGGGGGATGGAGCAGCTGATGCCGGAGCTGAGGATGGAGCTGCTCACATGGATCAGGACCAGGAGGACAACTGATTATTTTTCTTTCCTATTTGGTGCTTTTCCTTCTTTTTCTTTTTCTTTTTCATTTTATTTTCTTATTTTCTTTTCTTCTTATTTTTCTTTTATATTTCTTTTGATATGTACTGTATATTATTACCCAATGATACATCTCTATTATGCAGTACTTATTCAGTTATTTTCCGTTTTTTCTGTTAAATTTTAAAATTTTTTAGGATTTTTAAATATTTTAGGACCTTAGGAATTAGGATTTAAGGCAACTTTTTCAAAAATCTCTGTAATTAAGTAGTTTAACTAACCAGAGTAGGAAAGATGATAGGGTTTTATGATTAATTCCATAATCGGTTAGGATTAGGATACTTCTCAAGAGAACCTATCAGGATAGTTAATTAAAACCATTAAGTGCTTTATCAAGGAAATTTTAACCAATAACCGGTGAGCTTAGAGCCCAAACACTGAAATTGAGAGCTTTTCACCGCTGCTTGTCAACTGTTATTGCTTGAGTTTCTGAATTTTGTCTTACTAGTAGAAGATATGGAAGTGACAAAGGCATATTTTGTGATTATAATATTGTGCTCAGTGTCAAATAGCCAACCCTGATAAATGTTTCCGTTTATTGCTTGCCCATTTGAGCCTTGAATATTTCCTTTGATGCACCCTAGTCACATTCAATGATTATGTCTTGTCCCTTAACACTTGGGATAGAGAGCAAGGTGCACCACAACAACATGGGACAAGAGGTTGGTGAATTGAAAGGTCAAAGAAATTCAAAGAGCAGGCACAAGAAATCACAAAAAAGAATATTCCCCCACAATTCTCTATGTTATTGTTATCCTTAAAAAAGTGTGGATATTGAATAAGTTGGGTGGAGTATTTCTTTAAACAAAGAGGCCAAGCTGAAAAAGGGTGACCATTCAAGAATGACCAGGTGAATGGAGAGAAGTCCCAAGCACAATCACAAGATGCTCTCTATTCAAAGTGTTCCTTGCATATCCAGAAAAACCATGATTTCTTGATAGCTCAGCCTCATTACAACCAAGGAAAGACCTTTTGATCCATATTAACTGCTTGCAGGTTCAGATATTGGAAACAACTATCAATCCTAGTTGTTCAACAGTGGTGAAAATGATTGAGGGAAACACTTACCCGTGAGAATGAGAGATTTCCTTGGTTTATCACTTACTGGTTTAATTGTTATTTTTTAGAAGTTTGATTGATGTTTGTATTCTATTCTGATTGATGATTGGTAACATGCCTTGATCTGAGTTTTTCTTATGTTTGGGAAGTGACTGCTACTTAGCAAGGAGTTGATGAATAGTTCATTGAATTTGTTTTTGATTTTTTTCAGTTATTTAGGGGATAGAATTGATTTTTTATTGCAAAGAGGTCTCTTGCTTGAGGACAAGCAAGAAGTTAAGTTGGGGGGTATTTTGATAAGTGAAAATTATAGGATAAATTAGAGCACTTTTTAGTTCACTTATCAAGGATAAAATGGTAATTTTGCCCCAGTTTAATCCCTTTATAGTAAAAATTAGATAAATTGTATTTATTAATCTTAGATTTGAATTTGATGCTATTTTGATGGAAATATTGCTGATTTTTGCAGGATATTGCAAGGATTTGATTTGAAGGAAAGATAGCATTAAATGAGGGAGATATCTGCAAGATTTGAAGTTTGATTGAAGACATTTAATAAAGATTTGAAAATTATTTGAAGCAATTAATGAAGATATCACTGCCAATCAAACAAGGATTCTGCAGACAACCTTCCCAAATAAATCAAAGATGCTCAATAAATACAAGATTTCATCAAGAAAAGGGAAACAATGAAAGACAAATCAGCCAAAACCAGTCTCGGGGAGAGATCAAATTAAAAAGAGAAAGTTTGAAGTTGCAGGACGCATCCTGCCCTACAGCGCATGGTGAAGCGTAATCCTCTGTAACTTGCGCTGCATCATACGCTGTAGCGCAGGGTGAAGCGCAGATCATGCTGATTCTTGCCCTGTTGCCATTTTTAGATAGATTTCTCCCCAATTTTCTTTGTCTTTCCTTAGCCTATAAATAGGAACCTCTTGCACCAGATCAGGTGTGCACGATTATTGTAATTCAGTTATATTTCAGTGATCATGCACCAGTTCTAACTTTAGAGTAGGAGAGGAGGAGCGCTTCACAAGGATTGAAGATGGTGACAGCATCTTCGGTGGTTTGTATGGCTACCATATGTAGTTAACTCTCCATTAGGATCGAATGTAATTGATTCTATCCCCAAGTGTATGTAAACTCTGTATTATTATTTCCTGAGTTCTCTGTCTATAATATTGGTAATCTTATTTTGTGCTTAATCCCTGACTTCCGCGCTTGCGCTAGAGTTATAAGCTAGTTTCGACTAGGATTGAGGATGGGGGAGCCTAGACATAGGAAACCCAAACTCTGACTGAATAAGAGGACTCGATATCAGAAAATCGACACATGAGAGTTACTAATAAGCGATGGGTAGTGACAGTACTCTAGCGAAGGGCGTTCACAGGATTAGGCATGTGTATCGATAGCAAAGGTTAGTTGATAGTAATTCCAGGTGAACGACACATGGTCGTATCCTAATGAGTGATGGGTAGTGTGAGTACTCTAATGAAGGTGTGTCTACATGATTAGGCTTGGTTTATCAATGAGTTCCTTTACAAACGGAATAAAGAAAGCAAAATAAGTCGAGGGGAAGTCTGTCGCTTGGGAGAGCCCGCATGGATTACTTTTGAGTGGTGAGGCTGCTGGTAACTCGGGGTCTTAGCAATATAGTTTGTCTACGGTATCATAGAGTAAACCTAAAATAATAGATAGTTTTTACATGCACGAAGGGTGTGATGATATGAAGTTCAATCCTAATCCAAGTAAAGTGTCTCTAACTCTTCCTTTCTATTTCATTGATTATTAATTTACAGTTTACAATTTCCGCAACAATATTCTCAAAACCTGTCGTTTCCCTTGATAAATAGATCACGAGTATACGCGAATTGACTGTTCCATGTGGATACGATAACTCTCTTACTATTATATTACTGGGTTTTTGGTTCGCTTGCCAGAAACCCATCAAAAATCATTGAAGAGCTCCTCCTATTTATAGGACCAAAAAAAGGCCCTTAATCAGCAAGGCCCATGAAGTCGAATTGACGTGACCATACGAAAAGTCACTTGGAAGTTGAAACGTCACCTACACGACGATACAAGGAAAACCAAACGTCGCAAGCTATTGTCGAACAACCCGTCTCGGACCACGCTGAGTCTAAATAACTAATGGTGCAACATTTCGAAGAAACTCATCTCGAAATACGCATCCCGTCTCGAACCAGGTTGAATCTAGTCGACTTTGATGGCACAACATTTCAAAGAAACTTGTCTCGAAACATGCAACCTATTTTGGATCAATTTGAATCCGTATCGTCTACGATAATACAACATTCCAAAGAATCACATATCAAACATATACGTTAAAAAACATTACTGAACATATCTAAGCTCAAAGCCGACTTAGTCAAGTAAACTAGAGCTGGGGGGCATCTGTTATGGACTAATCCTTTTAGGCCCATTAACCATGACAGCCCAAAACAAATATAGTGGCATATTATGACATTGTCAAATATCCATAAATATGTATATCCTTGTTGGTTTTCTATATTTATGATTATACCTACTTACCATATTTATACAGGACCAAGACCTTTATAAATAGAAGGTATTTGAAATAGAAATTCTAATAACAAGAAACGGGGTTGAATTGTGATTACTTTAAAATTTTTTGCAAGTTTCTATTAATACTTAATCTACTCAAATAAGACTTGGCTTAGTATTAAAAGTTTACACTAAAGAAGATAGAGGTTATTGTATATGTAGTATGCAGAAGATATAGTTCCGGTATTGGAACTCTTGTGAGTATCACTTACTTAGGTAGTAATTATTTTTCAAAATAGTTTTATGCACATTTAATCAACCATAAAATAAAGAGAGTAGGTAAGAGAAGATTGCACACACAGATTTTTATACTGGTTCACCTCTTCCAACCTGAGGCTACGTCCAATCCCTACAGATTCCTAACTCAAATATCAGTTTACAGATTCCTTAGGTACACCTTACCACTAGTATTCTTTTGCAGCCTCTTCAGACTCCTTATCAAGTTCCTTAACACACACTTGAGGCTTAATGCTTACTGTAGCTTCTCCTGCAGAAGATTCAGCGACTAAAACACTGCAGAGCACCTTCTGCAGGTTCTTTACTCTACCTAGCTCATTGTATCTCAGTTCACCTCTTAGATGACACTCACACCTTACTGTCACAAGAGGTATTAACAATCACCAACCTCCTTGTGAGTTTAAAGAAGATATGAGAAGAATAAATTAAGTACAAGGCTCAAAATAAATGCATTTAAAGCACAACAGAAGCTAAGTGATGAGCCAGTTCTCCCTCAATAACTTTTAGAACCAGAAACTCAAAGATCTGAAGAGAGAGAAAGTGTTCCAGAAGATATGGACTGTAATTCTGAATATTTAGGCTTCTTCTGGAGAGAGGTGTATTCAAACATGAAGGAAACTCCTCTTTTTATAGGAGATTGGAGGAATTAGTCGTTGGAGAGCTGCTTGGACCTGCAGCCGTGTTCCTTGACCTGTCTCTGTCATGTAGCAGTTGTTTTCTGCAGATACATATGTCAAGTTTGACTGGATGCACCTTCTAAGGTCCTATCTTCTGCAGACATAAAAAACTTGTGAATTTTGCAGCCATTTCTTCTGAGAGCACACTATAGGCCATAATTTACTCAGCTTAAATTATTCCAAATGTATTTGACCCAACTGCATCTCTAAATATGATAAAAACAGAATTTAATGAATTCTGCTTCTTCTGCAGTATGCCTGACAGTAGAATTCTTCTGTAGAATACCCTTATTTCTTCTGTAGAGGATTGTCATTGGTATGTGAAAATTATAGAGGCCCTCAGAGAATAACTTTGCTTGTCTTTGTCTTTGGAAAGCTTAGGAAGTCATGAATCTTTAACACAATGTTGCTTCTTCACTTTTATAAAAGTAAATCTTCCTTCTAATTTTGATCCAAGTCTGGAAATCTGATTTTTAAAGGACAAAATTAAGTTTAGTCCAATCTTTTAATGTCCATACTTCCCTTTCTTATTCTATGAAAAGCTTCCAATATTTTCAATCATGTTTCTTCCATAGAAGTATATCTTCTGTATCTTCTGCAGACTTTGTTCTTATTGAATCTCATTACAGAAGATCTCTTTCTTCATTTTCTCAACTGCTTTCTTGCTTTCCCTCATAAAATTGTCATTTCAATTATGTTGAAGACACCTTTTACAGATTGATGCAGTGTGAGAGTGTTGATTTCTTTCTTCTGGACTTTGGTTCTATCTTCTGCAGATTTCTGCCTGTATCTTCTTAAAATACACTCAAGTAAAATGATTAGTTCATTTTTAAATCAGAATTATGACAAGTGAATTTTGATAGGTTGTCATCATTAAAACCACTTAGGAGGATTCTTGGACCTTACGGTATTAACAATTCACAAGGTACGTAATCTTTACTCAGTCAACCACTTTGACTGTTATACATATCTGACTTGGGCGTCGGAGTTCCTTTCTAGGTGCACCCCCCTCTGTGGACAACCTGGATCCGCTCCTCAGCAAAACCCAGACCGAGATCAGAGTTCGACTTCGCAGACCCGAGTCCGAGTTCTGTACCAGTACATATATGATTATAGATTTATACTTGCAAATGTATAAATCATTTTATTTTATATGTAACTCTAAGCAAAATTAATCAATATACTATTTGGTTTCTGATAAGCTATATACTAGCTAATAAAGTAATAATCTAACTTATTTAATCATAAATGTTTGGTAAAAATAATTGTTAAGCTAGCTGATAAATGTAAAATGACATAGAAAGACATACCTGCATAAGTTTTAGGCTTAAATGTATTTTTCCTCCATGTAAAATACACTTCTTCTATTTTTTGTCCCTTTATTTTTTTAGTTTTTAGTTTTTCAAACTTACCAAATCAGTCTTTTTCAAAATAGTATCCACCGTTAGGATGGCTTAACATTTTGTTGATGTGGCTATTACATTGTATGCTGACGTGGATGTCTTCTTCTTATTTTGTGTGACCTCTATGTAATCCTTTGTGGTTGAGCTTCCCCTTCTTCTTCTTTCTCAATCCTCTCTTCAACTGTAATCCTCCATTGGTGAATGTGTGAGCTATACTCATTTTGTCCTCACCTCAACCAAAATCTGCCATTGGTAAAGACAATTGTCTGTCCCATTTTATATTTCTTCTCAACAAAGACAAATTGAACAAGCATAACACAACCAACAGAAGAGAGGACAAATTGCACCCTCCGACACTTATAAAATTTGGAGGCGTGATGGAAACTTATGATCCGGCATCTCCCTTACTGGCTTCGACGACCTCAAGATCCAGCGTGTCAACCGAAGCTTCCTCTTCCTCAATGACAATGACCATGTGCACGACATGCCCTGCAGCTCGTTGTTCGTTCTCAACTGTGAAGACCAAAAATCTTTGACGCATTCGAGAACGTCAGAGTTCTAATGAACGATTCTGACACATTGAGGTTCTGCTCCCAAACGAGCGTGTGCTGGCTTGGAATCGATGTGACGAAGATTGAGCTCTTGGGAAGGACACAAAGAAAGTTGAAGAGTGGAAGGCAAGGGTGTATGAAGTGAATAACTTCAAGAGAAGACAGATTGAGCAGAGTCAGGAGCAACATAAGAGATTAGGGCAAGAGAAGGAGAATGAAGAAGTTAAGGATGATAAACAATGTTAGTGAGACATTTTTATCTAAAAATCATTTTTTAAATTTTTTGTCTAAAAATTACATTTTCTTTTTGATAAATAATTAAATTCATATTTAAAATTACTATTTGACACCTATAATGCCACATAAGAGTGAGACATCCACATCAACATACAGTATATTGACCACATCAACAAGACATTAACTCATTATAACGACGAGAACTATTTTAAAATGATTGATTTTGTAGGGATGAAAAACTAAAAAATTAAATTAGAGGGACAAAAATGAAAAAGTGGGTAGTTTTATTATAAAAATTATATTTTTATTTTTTAGAATAAATATATTATTAGGTAATTATAATTTTAGAGTTATTTTATAAGTTATAGATTCTTATTGATTTTTTAATGATAAAATATTTTATTAAAAGTTAAAACAAATAGTTAAATAATCAAAAGAAATAATACAATATAAAAAATAATTCCAAAAAATATTGAGTAGAGGTTGAAAGAAAAAAGAGCTAGCGTGCAGGGCAATGCTTTAAGAACCAGTCGGGGCGATTGAACCAGTTTGATCGGAAACCGGACCCACGACCGGTCCAGTCAATGATATGGATCATTTCTGCACTTGGATCGGTTGTGACATCAACGACTCGACTTTGACTCGTGCAAGTTGGGCTACTTACCATCGAATTAGCCGGTTAGGGTGCACGATTTTGAAGAAATGAGCGTTTCGTAAAAATATTTATAGAGTAATGTTGGTGGGATTCGAACTCTCACCCTTGTTGATGTGAATCCAACCTGGTAAAATTTTAAAAAAATGGTGACACGGTTTTAATTAAATCCCAGTTATCTTAATTCTAGAAGAACAATTCAAGGGGATGATCAGCCAACAACATACTTTCTTTCAATAAGTTGGCTAAGTTATTTTGTTTGAATATAATTATAGGAAGGCTACGCATGTGGCTACATGTGGACGGCCAATTTGAGAATTATTGGCTGAATTATTTTGTCTAGACTGTTACAAAACAATTGTGGCTGAATTAATGAAAGGGACAAGGCAATTACAACCATCAAAGAGAGAGAGCTGTTACAAATTGAAGGAGGGGGACAACATTACAATGCAGGGCGGTTATGAATTAAAGGGAGCAACCAACAATTGATTTTGGAGCCATTATGTCTCATCTCAAAGGCGCCCAATTGATGGCTGAGTTATACAACTTTTAATCCTTGTTGGTTGTTACAAAATCCATGTTGAATGTGCGGCCACATGTAGAGAATTATAGGCTGAAATTTATTAGTTTTATTTCCTAAGTTTAATGATTAAAATAGGATTGTACGAAAACTGCATGGAGGGCATTTTAGGAAGAAGTAGGCGTGAATTGCATGGCTGAATGCATGCCCTATTTGACTTGGTTTGTAAGGACTATAAATATCCATGTACATGCATGCAAGAAACAAGACAAGTTTAATTCATAATTTTTATTCAATTGGAGAGTGTGTCTCTAATTTTCTTGTTAATTCAAGAATTGAGTTTTATCTAAGGTCCTTCATCCCTTTGTGTGTATAACTCTTAGGGTTATCTTCCATCCTTGGAAGTGTGACGTCTATCATTTTCCATTCCATCTTCTGCCTTCTCCATTCACGCATTTTTCTTGTTTTAACAATTTCCCCAATTTTCTTTCTTATGAGCATTCCAACCTAGATAGATCCGTAAAACGAATCCACCCCCTTGGATTCTCGTCACTTGTGGATAAGAGACCAACTTTTAACCACTACGAAAAAATTATAAATTCAAAACTAGTATTAGATAATATAAAAATATAGTTAAATAAAATTAATCATATAAAATATATTTATAAATTTATAAATATGTTCTACTAGTGACCCATTGACTATTTCAACCAAGTCGATGACCAGTCCGGGTTTTTATAACATTGGTGCAAGGCCAAAGAGGAGAGAGGGTATATATTGGTGTTGCTGAAAAAAAAAAGAAATTAAAGGTAAATAAAAAAGTGTATTAAAATTTAAAGGATAAAATGGAAGAAAAATAAAGACGGTATAAGTTATAAGCTAAATGAAGTAGCTTGTAGTTTATAAAATAGAAGTTACTAAAATAAGTTTGTTTATGTACCTTACCAAATATTTTTATGTTGTTCGAACTAACTTATATGTTAGTCAAATAAACTAGAAGCTAACTTAATGAGGTTACCAAATACACACTGGGTTTTTTATTTTTGATTTATTAAATAATAGGATTGTATTATTTTGTTCTTGTTTCGACTAGTTTTCTTTTGTCAATTTCTTTTTACAAAAATAAAATAACGTTAGAGATTTCAAACATCACAACAAAAATTAAATTAACTATTCTCATTTTCCTCATATTTTTTTTTTCAAAAAAATGCATTATAATGTAAATCAACTTTTGAAAATCAACGGGTGGTTAGTCCAGTATATATCTAATTCACCTTAAGCAATGTCTCAAATAGGGATGGAAAACGAGCTTGGTCTGTTGGGTCAACTCATTTAACCCATTGATTTAACGGGTTGGGGTGGAGATACTAAACCTAACAACCCGTATAACCCATTGAAAAATGGGGATTGATTTTAACACACCCATTTTTAATCCCACATATCCCTTTCCTATATAATTATTTTAAAAAAAAAAAACTTTTTACCTGCACCTATCATCTACCGATTTACGCCATTATATCTCCCTCTCTCAAACCAACCATGGCCACCATGACACAACTGCCATGAGTCTAGCTTCAACCTCACACTAAAGCCATGGCTACCCATCTCTCTCACAGTAAAACGTAGCCACTGCAGCACCATGTACAACAATCCATGGAACTCATCACTAAATTGCTCCGTAATCACCTATCAAACCACACTCTAGTAACCACCTTGGAGTTGTCACAAAACGCCCAGTTCCGACACCACCTCAGTCGCGCACCTAAATTGTAGTGCACTGATGTCGTGCAAGGCTCTCCTTCCACGGTCACTCAACCTGCAGGCGGCCACCGTGTCCCTCCATCTTGTCCTCTGAGCACCATCGCCCCTGCCATCGTGTGTTGTGTACACTATGATGGCCATTCCCCTTCTGCCCAATCCATATATTCTCTTGATGTTGAGGGGTGTGTGGGTGAAGGAGGTGGATTTTTTATTTCTTTGAAAACTGGGTGTGTCAAAAGGGGAAGGGGATGTGTGCGGATAAAAAAACAGGTGTGTTAAAATTAATTCCCTTGAAAAAAACATGCCAATGAAAATGTGGGTCATGTCGACTCCTTTGGCCCATTTCTTTTATTTTTCAATTTTTTCTTTTGTTTTTTAGACGGGTTAGTTTGTTTAGCCTGTTTAGCACGCCACCTTGTTTTGCTTGCCAGCTCGTTTAGCCCATCCAAAAATGAGTTGTGTTAGAAATTTTTTTCTCCATTTTCATATATGGGCCAACCCATCCCAACAGATTTTTTTAACGAGCTGATCACGGATTGAGACGAGTCAGCCCATTTTGTCATCCATTGTCTCAGATTCAAGATTATTATTGTGGAGGACACTTGTGACTATTGGCTAGATCAAAAAAAAAAATCGAAGTTTTTGTGCAAATAAAAAAACTTATAACATGTGCTAAGCGATTTATAATGTTTAAAGGTGAATATGTATTTTTTTTATACTTTATCATTAACTGGGCTAACACTCAAAATAGATAAATTAAAAAATAAAATTAGGAAGGGAAGTAATGAGAGACGAGAGAGATTGGAACACTAATCAAAATAATGACAACCTAGGGAAATGTAACATCTGAGCTTATTAAATGATCGATACATCAATTTCCTTCCCTGAAAGAATATATTAACATGACAAACAAATCCATATCCAAGAGCTTACAAATCTCTCAAACTAGAGAAAAGTAGTGATGATCCCTAGGACACTCCTCCTTAACCTACTTTAACATAACTTATGAGTCAAATTCCATGAGCTCTTTTAGGAGATACAACTTTTTAGTCATACACAAGCCGGGTGAGGATACCTCAAACGTAAGCGTTCACTGTAGTTCATATACCCAAATTACAAAGGCTTTAAAAGTTTCTTCACGAGAGTTTCAAATGATTCCCCTCACATTAGGAGTGGCCAACCAAATCGACCACTAAACTATCTATATTTAGTTTATATCAACCTTCAAGTGAAGCCCTCCAAGCCACGTGAATTTCTTCCTTTCTAGGTCTTGGAATCCCTTATGAATTGATCATAAGCTTCTTCACAATCATAAGCTATTACGACCTGTCCACATGTGTAACACTGTCATAGGAAACAAGAGGCTTCAATGTACATTTTGTTGTGCAAATTATTCCCTTTAGTTCTTTTCAATCCATGATGACAAGCCTAAGCTAAAGAAGTGACTCCACTTGCAATGATCAATCAAAGTAGACCTTAACGCCATCACTTGAAATTAATTTCTAGAACCCATGACAGTTTAGAGATGGAAACACTTTCATAAAAAGATTTTACATTTTCAAAAATTAGTTTTCGGAAGCACATTTATGTTAAAATATTTTTAAAAACTAATTTTTAAAAGTATTTTTGATAATTTAACTTTCAGAAATTAATTTTCAGAAATATTCAATAAATACACTTTCAAAAATTTTTTTTTGGAAGGAGACAAATTGATTAAATTTACTTTCAAAAAATAAATTCTCAAAATGAGTGGGGTGTTTTTTTTTAAAAAAAAAAATGGAGAGGGTGGGAATAGATAGACGAGGGTGGGAAAAAATTCCCTTCAAAAGACTTAACCCACTCAACCTTGGCCCAACACAATCCAGCAGAATTAATTAAATCAAATGCTGAAAATTACTATTCACACCATCAGTTTAACTATTTACACCACCTTTTTTTTATTCCTAGACAACCCCTTTCCCACCTCACTATTTTCCCCTATTCCCCTCCCTTTCCACCACATCATGGGCGTGTTTTTTTAGCTATCGGAAATTGAATTTTTGGCACACATAGTTTAATAAACTGTGATTTAGAAATTTAATTTGTGATACAAAATTCAAATTGTATTCCAAAACTTAAAATTTTTTATACATATTTTAAAATATATGCACTTTTGATGGTCAGAAAAAAAAAATACACGTTCATGTTGTGGTGGGAGCTAGTGGAGAGGGAGGGACAGAGGAAGAAAAATGAAAAAAGAAAAAAAATGGGAATGAAAGGGATAACTTAGGAAAATAGAAAAAAATAAAAAAAAGGGTTGTGTGAATAGTAAAAACGGTCGTGTGAATAATAATTTTCGCACAAGAGTGGACTGGATTGTCATTTTCATTCAGAACCACTTATTAACATGCCTGACTTAAATGATTTTATTTTTATGTTATTAAAGCAGAAAACACTGTTAGAAAAAAATAATGTAATATAACTAGTGAATTTTGCACGTAATTATAATAATTTTTATAATTATAAAAAGAAATGATTTAATATAACAAGAATATTGTTATATGAAGATATTCTTTCTTTATAATAGAATAATTTTTTATCAACTTATAATTTTTATATGCATACACGTAACATTAAATTTTAATATTTTTATTAGTCATTGAATTTTTTTACGAGAAAAACTTATTTCAGAACAACCAAATTCATATAAAAAGGACGCTATTTCGCTTATTGGCCATCTTGTTAAATAAATTTGCAATAAATATACAGTCCAAGATTCAAAATCTGTCTTCCCGTTGAAATTTCTGAATATTGTACTAATTTTGCTATTATACTTATGCTTTAACCTGATGGGTAAGGCTAAGGTATAATGGCTAGACAAGCCCCATATCATATAAGTGAAACCCTAGTGTGACACCACTTTATAATTATTAAATTTATTTAAATTGTATTGAATGGTTGTGATTTATTTATCCTAATCGGTTAACCGAAATCAATTAAAATTGCTATCCGCTTACTTATTTTATTTCTATCTCTGCTGGCTAACCCATTCCCGATTCTGCAAAAATTAAGGTAGTGTTTGGTAGACACTTCGAAACGGAATAGAACAAGACATATGAGTTATACTCTATGTTTGGTGTATTTTAAAAGTAGAACAGAAGAAGGCATATCATTAAAAGAGTGGAACACTTTGGTTCTATAAAAAAAGGTGGAACCAAAGAGAACAAAGCAAAACATCTCATTATTAATTTTTTATTGACAAAACTACCACGCACTCTCCTACTTCCCAAAATTGTTATTCCCCCACTATCACCTAACACATTCTACCATCACCATTGCAGGGCCGGCCCGAGGGGGAGGCCGGTAAAGCAACCGCTTTAGGCCTCCCCTGTTACAGGGCCTCAAATTTTTTATATATATTTAATATATTAAAATTAAGGGAAAAATATATTTGTAGTTTATATGAAATTAAATAAATTTGATTTTGGTTCTCATAACTTAAAATTAGTGTGTTGAGTCTCTTTCTTAAATCATCACAAATTAATTTTATCAGGTATGTTCTTGAGTATTTTTTATCAGGTGTATTTTTAGTTTATAGCGAGGGGGCGATAAAGATTAATTTGAGGTGATTTTAAGAAAAGAGAAACTCAACACATTGATTTTATATTATGAGAACCAAACCCAAATATGCTTAAAATTATAAGGATTAAAACATATTTTACCTAAAATTTAATAAAATCTTTATATCAAATATAAAAGTATTACTGATTATTTGTTAATAGATAATAATTGAAAATAAGTTTTTCTTATAAAAAATAAAAATTTCAATTTAATATAAGTTTCTTTTCTTAAAAATAGACTCATATTTTTTAAAAAAATTATGATTTTTATAATTTTTTATCTTTTAAATTTAGGCCTCCATTTTATAATTTGCTTTAGGCCTACATATATGTTGGGCCGGCCCTGCACCATTGTCGTCTGACACCCTACATCGCCACCACTGTCGCCACCACCACCACCACCTCAACTGCCACCGCTATCGCCGCCACCACCACCTTTGTCATTTCCGCCACCACATAACACATTTTACCACCACCATTGCCACTCGGAACCCTACACCACCATCATCGTCATTGTCACCACTGTTGTCGTTGCCGCCACGGCCATCATTGTCGCCATCGCCACCACCATCGCAATTGTCATCGCCATCACCGCCACCACCATCTCGATCATCGCCGCCACTACCACACCACCATTGTCGCTTGACACTTTACACCACCATCGTCGTTGCCGCCACCGCCATTGTCACCACCATCGCTGCCCTACATCCCCTACTACCATCGTGTAACACCCCATATTAAATTTTTCAATACTTAATTAAATAATAAATAGGACAAGGATATATGTGTAATTGAACGCATATCATCCTGTTTTGTTGTGAAGTTATCAAACACACCACATAAAACATATTTTGTGTTGTTACATTTTGTTTTGTTCCGTTCTATTTTGTCTCGTTCTGTTCATTTACCAAACGCTACCTAAAAAAACACTAGATTCCAAACAAAAATTTATTTAAAATAAAAAAATTTCTAGGGATTTGTTTGCTTTTTGACGTTTTCCTTTTAAAGATCACTATTTATTAGAACTGATATTTATTTTCTGGTAACATAATTGGTATTTATAATTATCAGTTTATTGGGATTCATGTTGATTTCTTAATCAAGTGTTTTGTTTCATATTTTTACCGTATTTGTTTTTAATAAATTCTTCCATTTTTTGTTGTTGCTTACTTGCTTTTGTGTTTTGTTTTTCCTCTGTTTTTTTCTTCAAATATCATCCTTATTTAATAACTGATATATATATATATTTCAATCCAATTTCATTTTGTTTTTAAAAATGGATTGAGAAAATATATAATATTTTAAATTAAATTATCTTGATTATTTGAAAAAAAAAATATATTTTTATCAGTTTTTAAGACAAATAGTTATATTTTATTTAATAATTTTAATTTAATTATTTAATAGTTTTTTATACTTTTTTTTATTAAAAATGTTTTTATAAAAAATTATTGAATTCGTGCTTCTTAATTCTTACACAATCTATGCTATTCCATGTCCACCCACACTTTCCTGATACATACATCGAACATCAAGACAGTTTGATAAAATACCCACATTTTCCTGTGTTGCAGAGTACACCTTTGGATTTGGAACGAAAAGAGGTTGAGAGAATACGAAACTCTACATATAACGATTTACATTTTGTGTCTTTCATTTAAATTACCCCTTCATTTACATAAGCATCTCCTTTGCAATATTAAAAAAATTCTATTTTTTAATAAAAACCCTAACTTGGCTTATTATTACAGATTAAAAATCACGAAACATCGGTGTTTCACCCATGTAGTGAAACACCTTAGAACAACCTTTTTTTATTGTGAGTGAAGACGAAAATATGGGGCATTAATTTCACTATTTTTAGAATCAATACAACCAGGCAGTGGTACCTCTCTGAGTTATGCTTCTATTTTTGTTCAAATAGTACTCATCCTCAAGGCCAAGGCCAAAGCCAGGAAATGAGGTCAAGGGGCCGGGGCCGGCCAAAGTTCAATTTATCTAAAATTCGATATGCATGATCACCATGCTAATGTCACATTATTCAACGATTAGATGTGTGAAATTCATCATATTATATGAGATTTTATTAAGTGGAGTAACTTGATCATCATGGCTGTCGCTAATGATTATATTATTTTTTAATTGAATTTAGGGTTTTATATTTAATTTTATTTTAATTTACGGATTTACGGTTGAATTATTAAAGAAATTCAATTTTTTATTTATTTTATAAATTTATATCATATTTATTAACAATCTAAAATATAAAAAAACAATAAAAACTATATAAAAACATCCATATAGAAATGTACATACATATATATATATATATATATATATATATAAACAATATATATACAAAGTGTAGAAAAACATAATAAATTAAACGGCTAACGGCGACGACGCAGTTGTGTTCGTGGGCCACAATCCTCATCCTCATCCATGGGCTGGTCATCGAGGTCGTCATCATGGTGCGGGTGCGGCTGAGCCTGACTGAAGCTGGTAGAACCACCTGCATTGCGGGCATCCAATACTAATTGTAACTGTTGTCGGAGTCGTGTGAAGTCCTCCTCCAACCGTGCATACTGGGCGTGACAGTGATCAACCATCTCTTCAGCTCGGCTAGCCTGCAACATTGCTTCAATGACGTCCTGGCGCAGCGCCTCGTCAGATGAATGTCGTGACCCTTCGCTCCCGCTGGTATGGGTCCGAGACTCATGAGTGAAGCTGGTCACACCAGGACGAATGTTGCTTGACAAGTCCCCCGGTGCCATAACAGCGGTCTCGAGTCTTGCCACCAGCAACATTCTTCCAAATATGTAGCTTGGTGGACCTATTAGTGATGGAGTGTTCCCCCATCTGTGACTCCACCTCTCTCTGGTGGTCATGGTAATTTGTCTATTGAGTAGAGATAAACTTATAATTAGTTATTTATTCTAATGCAAATATATGAAATTATATAAAAAACAATGCTAAGCATAATTTTGACTTACATATGTGAACCGCACTCGGTCGTCTACCCAGCCACCACCCTTTTTTGTGTGGGTGGCCATAAAAAACTCATCGGGATCTACATCTCGCCCAAGCTGTCGTCGCTACATAGAAAAATTACACTAATTAATTATTTTAATTACAAATACAAAAATAATATAGAAGAGTAAGTTTTTACATACCATATCCAGCGTGACCTCAATGTGGGCCTTGCGACTCGTGGTGTGGACTACTCCGCCTCGACGAGAAGCTTGATTGCTCTTCTTACGAGCGGACTTCCCCTTGAACTCATCAGAGGCCCAGTAGGCCAAAAGACCCTCATAGGCCTTCTCACCATATCAAGTAGGCCTAGTGATGGGTTTCTGGCAAGCGAACCAAAAATCCAGCAGTATAATAGTAAGAAAGAGTATCGTATCCACAGGGAACGGTTAATTTATGCAGACTGTGATCTATTTATCAAGAGAAAGCACAGTTTAGAGAGTGTAATTGCGGAAGTGTAAAGAGAGAGTAAATAATTAATTGGAATTAGAAAGGTAGAGTTAGAGACACTTTACTTGGATTAGGATTGGACTTCATCTCATCTCACCCCTTGTGCATGTAAAGACTATCTATTATTTTAGGTCCACTCTATAATACTGTAGACAAACTTTATTGCTAAGACCCCGAGTTACCATCGGCTTCACACACTCAAGGATAATCCATGCGGGCTCTCCCAGGCGACAGACTTACCCCCGACTTATTTTGCTCTTTATTTTATTATTTCGTTTGTAAGAAACTAGTTGATAAATGCGGCCTCATACTGTGGACACACCTTTCATTAGAGTATTGTCACTACCCATCACTCACTAAGACACATCCATGTTCCGGTCCGGGATTCACAATCAACTAACTCCTTGCTATCGATGCTAAGGCCTAGCCCTATGAATGCCCTTCGCTAGAGTACTCACACTACCCATCGCTCATTAGAAACGCCCATGTATCGGTCACAGAGCACCGAGTCCTCTTATTCACTTAGAGTTTAGGTTTCTTCAGAATCCGCTCCCCCATTCTAAGTCCTAATCAAAACTACTTTAGTTAAGACTAGCCTATAACTCCAGACGCAAGCGTGGGAATTAGGAATTAAGTACAGAATAAGATTACCAATATTATAGATAGGGAGCTCATAAATAATAATATAGAATTTACATACACTTAGGGATAGAATCAATTACATCCAATCCTACTGAAGAGTTAACTACACGAAGTAGCCATACAAACCACTGAAGATGTTGTCACCATCCTCAATCCTCGTGAAGCGCTCCTCCTCTCCTACTCTAAACTTAGCTTTGGTACATAATCACTGAACTATAGACTAGATTACAATGATTGACGACCTTTTTAATGGGTGCAAGAGGTTCCTATTTATAGACTAAGGAAAGACAACGCAAATTGGGAAGAGATCTATCTAAAAACGGCAACAGGGACCAAATCAGCGTAACCTGCGCTCCAGGCTGCGCTATAGCGCAGGATTGAGCGCAACTTCCAGAGAGTCTGCGCTTCACCCTGCGCTATAGCGCAGGTAGCGTCCTGCTGCTCCAACTTTCTCTTTTTAATCTTGATCTCTCCCCGAGACTGGTTTTCACATATTTGTCTTTCCTTGTTTCCCTTTATTTGATGATCTCCTTGCATTCATTGAGCAATCCTTGATTTATTCGGGAAGCTTATCTGCAGAATCCTTGATTGATTGGAAATAATCTCCTCATTAATGGCTTCAAATCTTCTTCAAATCTTCATTAAATATCTTCAAATCTCAGATTAATAAATACAATTTATCTAATATTTAATAAAAAAAGGGATTAAATTGGGGCAAAATTATCATTTTATCCTTGATAAGTGAACTGAAAAGTGCTCTAATTTATCAACTAATTTTCACTTATCACCTAGTCCCACTCGTTCGAGCCTTGTTCAGCATATCCCGAAGGCGCCTAGCAATCCTCTGCTCGTACACCTTCTTAATTTGGGCCTCGTCCTTAGGGGCCCAAGTAACTCTGTTCTGTAAAAGAAAAAACTTTCAGGGTAAGTCATTTGAAAATGTCATAACAAGTTAAAAAATAATGTAAAATAAAAACATTTTACCATAAACTCCTCCCGCCACTTGTCCCTCACATCCTTCGGGGTGATCTCCCACAAATAGTAAGGACCCCAGAATTGTGATATGATCGTATGATCCAATGGCCGTGATGGGGGGTTGTTAGGCACCCAACTGCAAAATAAAGAAATTCAATGTTAACACTGTAACTTATAAAAAATCAAAATATTAAAAAAAAATTGTACAAACTCACCCTCTACCATAAGGTCGGATGATAACCCTACCGTGAGGGTCCTGCTCATGATCGACACTGGAGCTGGCGCCACCCCAGTGCGGAGCCTGCTGTACATAAGGCTCGGGGTCAGCCTCCACATCAAAGTCAGCCTGGGGGTGGTCCTCACCCTCCAAATCAGAAATATGTGTCAAGTCATCCTTTGACAGCTGATAACCTACCTCGGGGGAAACCTCCTAATATCCCGGAGTAAGGATGAACCTCATCGGCTCCATGAAGGCTGCAGCTGATGCAACAGGTTGGGTCACCTCTGCAAGGGTGGGCATCACGTACGGTGCAGGGGTGGAGGAAGAAGGCTACTTTGGCAGCTGCTGAGGGAGAGGGAGGTTGGTCCTATGATCCCGACGTAAGCGAGTTTCCTGTGCATCAAGCTCACCCAGAGGGATGAACTTCCTTCTAGTAGGTGGACCTTCCATCCACCTCTACCACGCATACGGGGCATACTAAATAACTGCCTACATAATTAAATAACTAACTAAATAATTATATAAATATAATTAAAAAAATATTAATTAAATAATTACCTGAACGACGGCAGGTGTGTTAGTGTATGCACGACCTATATGTTTTATTTTGAACATCCATCACTTGTATCATATTATTATTTTATAAAGGCAATTCATTTATTAATTCTTTTAGAATATAATTATTGTCCTTAGAATAGTGAACTTAAACTTCATAAGATATCAAGTAGATGACTTGATCGTGAGATCTTATGAAGAACTATTCTTAAAATAGTCCCTAGTCAAGTATCATCTTAGGACAAAGATGCATTTAGACTAGTATGTGAGTTCATTGATGATCACGTCTCACGGATCATGGATATGAGATATCATGCACTCACATAGGTACACATTAAGAGAAATGATGTACTGGACAGACCCACCTTAAGAACGTTGCATGGATTGTTACATAGGTGTCAGGAAAGTTTCTTAAATTGATAAATGTTATATGAAGTCCTTTGACCTGAAATCACTACGATTCCTACATAAGGAACTATTTGTTTTAAATATCATCAAACGTTGCCTGTAACAAGGTGATCATAAAGTTGGTATTTGGACATATAATAAATTATGTGGAGGAATGTGACTGCCCTAGATGGGATTTGTCCCTCCTATGTAACAGGAGTTATATCTGTAGGCCTCTTGATAAAGTGAGACTGCAAAATGCATGGCCATGCTCAGGAGGATAAACATGAGATGTTTATTTTCTGTATAGTCTACTTGGGGATCAATAAAAACATAAATTGAACCATACAAGGTTGACACAATCCATGCCCTTGTGTTCAATTAGATATTTGGACAAAGGGGCAGATCATATAAATTATCATAAAATAGGATTAATCAAAGTTATTGATAATCTCAATATTTGGATAGTGATGTATTGCTAGATACCGCTCACTATTTATGATATTAAATATAAAAGGGTTTTATTTTAATATCATAACCAAATATTAAAAGTCTATTGGGTCACACGCATACAACAAGCCGCTAAGAAAAGATAATAATTCTAATTTAATTAGAATTATAACCTAATGGGCTAGGCCCATATGTATTAGAGATAAATGAGTGAAAGGGTAATACCCTAGCCACCACTCTATAAATAGAGCATGAGATGCATTACCCTATACACATGAGTAGTCGCTCTTACTCTCTAAACACTACTAGCAGAGTTGAGGAGGGTTTTCTAGTTCGGCTGTTGGTGTGGACACCACTAGTGACGTGGCCGCTATTGCCTCGTTCGCAATCCTTAAAAGGTATGACCTTTTGTTTTATACCCTTTATGCCTTGATTCGTATTTTCACATAACGATCATAATAAGGGAGGGAATCCATTTATTTCCGCTGCACCCTGACCACATGCTTGATTCCCTTCAAGGTGATGGTGGACGATGGAGGAGGAAGAGGGAGGAAGGACAGAGGGACCAAGAGGGAACTATTGGAGATTCTGATCGGTTCAAAATAAACCTATGAATGAGGGAGAGTGTTTAATCGGTGAGGATTTGAAAATGAACGAGGAGAGAAAGAGGAGGTGGCCGGAGAGGAGGAAATTAAGGAGAGGAAGAAGAGGGGAGGGGAAAAGAGTTTTGTGCGCGTAAGGTCGTTGCTACGACCGTCGCTAAGTTAAAAAATTTCTCTAACGCGCCAATTTTATTTTTTAATTAAAAAGGTAGTTTAAAAAAAATAATTATTTTTTTTAGCGTATAGCGACGACCAGGCCGTCGCTACAATGCGAAACGTAGCGACGACCATGCCATTACAGCGTATTAATGATACAACTGCGTGTTGAGCTGTGCATTTAATGTTGTAGCTACGACCTAGCCGTCGCTAGTAGTGATAGCGCATGGCCGTCGCTACGTTTTCGCATGTAAAACAATGCATTCTAGTAGTGATAAATCAATATAATGAATTTAAGGTTGGGCAAGATTACATGAATATGCCATATTGATTTCTATAATATTTGAAAATTATTTTTTTAATATGCCATATTGATTTCTATAATATTTGAAAATTATTTTTTTATTGCTTTCTACCATTCAAACAATTATTATTTGGTTGTTTTAGTTAATTAATTCATGAATTATTGTCATAAATTAAACAATATTTATTAATTTGAAATTTTCATATAAGTATGTAGTCTTGTTAAATTATTATTAAAATTATAAAATTATATTTAATAAACTTAATAAATAGATATTTTAATAATTATTTTTAAAAATCTAAACTAATGTTGATCAATTCATATGAAATTTTCAAATTCATTTTTATTACTTTCTATACAAAAGCAACAAGATAATATAGTGCAATCAAGATACTCATGCCCTCATTATAAAAGTTTCTAGAAAATAAGGTTGTATTCAAATTACATTACATTTTCACAGGATGCCTGTAGTCAATTCTTGATATCTTTTATTATTTTTAAATCTTATTCAAATCAAATGTATGAAATAAAAGTATAAAATTTTATCCAATTTTATAAGGTAACTCAATAGTCAACAGTCAAATTATTTATTTTCAATTCACTAATTATTATTTTTCTTGCATTATTAATATCCTTTACTTTTATTACTTTCTGGTTGTTATAGATTTTCGGGTTCTCATAACCAGTGTCCTAAAGACATGTTTAAGGAATGAATATATATAAATAGTTCTTAAAAAAATTATAAACAAAATTTATTTGAAATCATGAAATTAATTACTTCTATATACATTAAATTCTCAATAAAAATTTGTATAATCAGTTCATTAACCAGTGTTCTTAGAGAACTCATTTATATTTTAGGTTTTAAACTATTTTCTTTATTAATATTTCATAGTTACAGATTTAATATAAAAAAGCCCATACCTTTTAAAATAAACAGGTATCTATGTGGGTTGCGAGTATCCACATATATCCATTAGCATTGAAATTTTTAAAAATTATAAAAAGAAAGAGAGAGAATATGTCATATAATATATATCAGGGAAAAATATATTTTTTCATCCCTATAGTTTTGGTCAACTTTAGTCTTCGTCCATGTACTTTAAATCATGTGTTTTTTTGTCCTTAAACTTTCTAAATCCCCAAACCGTGGTCCTTGCCGTTAATGAGACCTGTTAATTACCTGATGAGCTGGCTAACAAAAGTTACATGTCAGCTCTAACAATGAGTCTCAAATACCTGACTAATCTAATTAACCTTTTTTATTAATTTTTAATTATTAAAATAACCCTAATTACTAAATTATATGATTTTCGCCTCAGCAATTTACCCAATAAAAAAACCTAATTTGATTAGTAATTAAAAAATTAATAAAAAATATTAATTAGATGAATAAGCTATTTGTGGCCCACTATTGAGGCTGACAAAAGGTTAACATATCTCATTAACTGTCAGGGACCACGGGTTAATTTGAGGTTTGGAAAGGTCAGGGACAGAACACAAAAAACATAAGATTTAAAGTACAGGAAGGAAGACCGAACTTTGTGGAGTCTAAGAATCAATTTGAGCATTCAAACCTGACTTAAGACTCAGCATCATTAGGTTTTAATGATTAACAAATAAGATCATATAAGCAGGTGCTACTGAGAAAGGTATTGTTTTGTTGATTGTGTTTCAGGTTGAAGCAGTCATCTAAAGTATCATCATCAGAATCAGAAGAAGAACAACAAATCAAGAATCAGAAGAAGAACAACAAATCAAGAATCAGAAGAAGAAGAACAAATCAAGAATCAGAAGAAGTAGGATAAATCAAGAATCAGTAGATGAAGCAATGCAGAATCTGAAGAGAACAGAAAGAACAACACAAGATCCGAAGAGAAGAAGTAGACTCAATCATCTGAAGCATTCCTATTATCTGAAGACTAAAAGTCAAAAGAACTTCGTATGAAGAATGACTATCATCAGAAGCTGATCTAAAGTACTCTACATGCCTAAAGACTGGACGCGATTAATCTCGTGAAGTCATTGTCAAGTATAAAGAACACTCTACCAAATGGACTATACAATTTTAGCACAAGAGTTGGGCATGCTTTTCTGCCTCGATCAAAAGACTTGCACAAATAAGGAAATTCTGCAACGGCAGCTGCACCTGCAACAAAAAGGTACTGTGTGCGCAGACCTACTGCTCCTACTGCTGCTCAAAATGAATAAGAAGTCTGAACAAGTATATGATGAGAAAGATGTTTGAACTAAGGTTATTTTAATTCAACATATTTATTCATCTAAATCTAAGAAGAATCAGGAAAGAGGCAAGGAAGAATAGAGCTTCAATCGTCTGAAGAATAGAAGAAGCAACTCTCGATAAAAGAAAGGAACTTGTTGAAAGTATCCTCATTATATAGTTCAAGAAGTGCTTGAGATAATCATCTGAAATGAGCATTTGATGAAGTTGATAAAACATCAAGCTAAGAGATCACGAATCATCTAAAAGTATGTGAAGATTAAAAATTCAATCGTCTGAACACACATACTCTCTGAACATATTATAAGATATGAGGATTCTCAACACTGACTACATGAACGAAACTCACATATGAGAAGTCTCAACAAAGGACAAAGATCATTTGTTCAACGACTAAGATATTGTTCCAATACCTGCAAGGAACTCTGATCAAGAGAGAAAAAGGAGAATACAAAGGGATATCAGAAGCTAAGCTGAAAGGGGAGCTAATACAACTTGGGCTAAAAGACAAGTCCAACGGATATCTCCTCACACTCATAGAAAGGAAAGAGGAACAGAAAAGAAAAAGTAGAGAGAAAGAAAAGAAGACATCAACCTATAAAAGGAAAAAGCTCTCAAGGTTAAAGAACTCATCAACAGTGTGTCAGAGCTAAGCTATCTGCACACCTATTCTTCTTAAGAAGAAACAACCGTTTAAGAAGTCATCTCACAATGGCTATTTGAGCCAAATCACTTCTTCTCAAACAGTAACCAAACAATCTTCAATGGCTATATTTTATCAGAACATATAAATAGCCTCAAGAAAGACTTTGAAGTTGTTGGTTGGGTCAATCAATCAACCATGGCAACATTGAAGCCCACAAGAAAGAAATGGCTGAAGCCTAACTTCATATATTACTTAGCCAATTAGTTGAGGAAGTTTACCTCGATTAAAAGACGAGATTGTACTCATATTTATACACTTGTATCTCTGTCTTATCCTTGTACTTAGAATTAAATTCCTGTATCCTGAGTTATACTCAGTAATCCCTTTGTACAAGAAGAATCTGAGTTTATGTTTCTTAGAAACTTAAACTCAGTTTGTGTTGTAAACACTTTATGTGTCTGAGAGCCCGGAGAGGCTTGGAGGAATAAAGAATACTCGGTGTAGAGCCTGAAGATTCTTGGTAGTAAAGAATACTCGATGTAGAGCCTGAAGAGGCTTGGTAGTAAAGAATACTTGTGTTTGAGGCTGCAGAGGCTTGGTAGTAAAGAATACTTGTTGTTGAGCCTGGAGAGGCTTGTCTGTAAAAGAATACTGCATGCGTTTCCTAGAGAGGCAGTTGAAAACAAAGGAATACTTGTGTTTTATCCTGGAGAGGCTTGTCTGTAAAAGAATACTGCATGAATTGCCTGGAGAGGCAGTTGAAAACAAAGGAATACTTGTGTTTTAGCTTGGAGAGGCTGTGGGAAAAGAATACTTGTATATGTGGATTCAGATAGTTGAAAATCCAGTGGTGGTTTACCCTAGGACTGGATGTAGCTCACTGGGTGATGGGTTTCTGGCAAGCGAACTAAAAATCCAGTAGTATAATAGTAAGAAGAGTTATCGTATCCACAGGGAACGGTCAATTTACGTAGACTGTGATCTAATTATCAAGGAGAAACAATGGTTTAATAATATTGTTGCGGAATTTTAAATAACAGATAAAATATTAATGGAATTAGAAAGGAAGAGTTAGAGACACTTTACTTGGATTAGGATTGGACTTCATCTCATCACACCCTTCGTGCATGTAAAAACTATCTATTATTTTAGGTTTACTCTATAATGCCGTAGACAAACTTTATTGCTAAGACCCCGAGTTACCAGCGACCTCACACACTCAAAGGCAATCCATGCGGGATCTCCCAAGCGACAGACTTACCCTCGACTTATTTTGCTCTCTTTTATTCCGTTTGTAAAGGATTAATTGAAATACGAGGCCTACCAAATGAAATATACCTTCGCTAGAGTACTGCCACTACCCATCACTCATTAGATATACCCACCTCTCGCTCCCTGGATTGACAATCAACTAATCCTTTGCTATCGGTAATTCAAAAACCATGCCTAACCTTGAGACGCCTTTCATTAGAGTACTCACACTACCCATCAATCACGAGCAACGCTCACGTATCGGAACTCTGGCTACCGAGTCTTCTTATTCACTCAGAGAATGAGTTTCTTCAGAATCCGCTCCCCCACTCTCAATCCTGGTCGAAACTAGCCTATAACTTTGTCGCAAGCGCGGAAGTTAGGAATTAAGTACAGAATAAGATTACCAATATTATAGACAAAGAGCTCATGAAATAATAATATAGAGTTTACATACACTTGGGGATAGAATCAATTACATCCAATCCTACTGAAGAGTTAACTACACAAGGTAGCCATACAAACCACCGAAGATGCTGTCACCATCTTCAATCCTTGTGAAGCGCTCCTCCTCTCCTACTCTAAACTTAGCTCTGGTGCATTATCACTGAAATATGATTGTATTACAATAATCGTGCAAACCTGATCTGGTGCAAGAAGTTCCTATTTATAGGCTAAGGAAAGACAAAGCAATTTGGGGAGAAATCTATCTAAAAACGACAACAGGGAGTAAATCAGCGTAGCCTGCGCTCAAGGTTGCGCTACGGCGCAGGATGGGGCGCAACTTCCAGAGAGTCTGCGCTTCATCCTGCGCTATAGCGCAGGTAGCGTCCTGCAGCTCCAACTTTCTCTTTTTAATCTTTATCTTTCCCCGAGACTGGTTTTAGCAGATTTGTCTTTCCTTGTTTCCTTTTTCTTGATAAAATCCTTGCATTTATTGAGCAATCTTTGATTTATTTGGGAAGCTTGTCTGCATAATCCTTGATTGATTGGCAGTGATATCCTCATTAATTGTATTATATCTTCTTCAAATCTTCATTAAATGTCTTCAATCAATCTCAAATCTTGCAGATATCTCCCTCATTTAATGTTATCTATCCTTCAAATCAAATCTTTGCAATATCCTGCAAAAATCAGCAATATTTCTATCAAAATAGCATCAAATTCAAATCTTAGATTAATAAATACAATTTATATAATATTTAATAAAAAGGGATTAAACTGGGGCAAAATTACCATTTTATCCTTGATAAGTGAACTAAAAAGTGCTCTAATTTATCAACTAATTTTCACTTATCAAAATCCCCCCAACTTAACTTCTTGCTTGTCCTCAAGCAAGAGACCTCTTTGCAATTAAAAATCAATTCTATTCCCAGTGTATTTCAAACAATTAAAACAAATTCAAGGAACTATTCCTTAACTCCTTCCTAAGTAGCAGTCACTTTCCAAACATAAGAAAAACTCAGGATCAAGGGATGTTACCAATCATTAATCAGAATAGAAATACAAACATCAGTCAAACTTCTCAATAATAGCAATTAAAGCAATAAGTGATAAACCAAGGAAATCTCTCATTCTCACGGGTAAGTGTTTCCCTCAATCTTATTCACCACTGTTGAACAACTTGAATTTATAGTCGTTTCCAAGATCTGAACCTACAAGCAGTTAATATGGATCAAAAGGTCTTTCTTAGGTTGTAATGAGGCTGGGCTATCAAGAAATCATGGTTTTTCTGGATATTCAAGGAACACTTTGAATAGAGAGCATCTTGTGATTGTGCTTGGGACTTCTCTCAATTCACCTGGTCATTCTTGAATGGTCACCCTTTTTTCAGCTTGGCCTCATTGTTTGAAGTAATACTCCCCCCAACTTATTCAATTCCACACTTTTGTGCAGAATTTTTTTTTTGACAGAAAGAATAACATAGAAATTTTATTTGTGGGAGAAGATCCTTCTTTTGTGATTTCTTGTGCCTTCTCGTGAATCTCTGTGACCAACCTCTTGTCCCATGTTGTTGTGATGCACCTTGCTCTCTATCCCAAGTGTTAAGGGACAGGTGATATTCAATGAATATGGTTAGGGTGCATCAAAGAAAATATCCAAGCTCAAATGGGCAATCAATAAATGGAAACATTTAATCAGGGTTGACTATTTGGCACTGAGCACACTATTAGAATCACAAAATATGCCTTTGTCACTTCCATATCTTCTTAAAGCAAGCAAAGATTCAGAAACTCAAGCAATAACAGTTGACAAGCAGCGGTGAAAAGCTCTCGATTTCAGTGTTTGGGCTCTCATCTCACCGGTTATTGGCTAAAATATCCTTGATAAAGCACTTAATGGATTTAATTAACGATCTTGATAGGTTCTCTTGAGAAGTACCCTAATCCTAACTGATTATGGATTTAATCACAAGACCATATTATCTTTCCTAATCTGGTTAGTTAAACTACTTATTTACAGAGAATTGGAAAAAGTTACCTTGATTCCTAAGTTCCTAAGGTCCTAAGGATCCTAAAAATTTCAAAATTAAACAGAAAAACATAAAAATAACTGAATAAGTACTGCATAATATATAATGTATCAGTGGAGAATTATATACAGTATATATCAAAAGAAAAAGAAAAGAAAATAAGAAGATAAAAGAAGATAAATAAGAAAATAAGAAAAGAAAAAGTAAAAGGAAAAGAAAAAGAAGGAAAAACACCAAATAGGAAAGAAAAAATTAGTCCTCATGGTCCTGATCCATGTGAGCTGCTCCATCCTTAGCTCCAGCTGCTCCATCCCCCCTGGGACAGGCCACTGTAAATAATCATGAAAGAATGCAGGGAGCATGGGGTCCACACCATCCTGATAGTGACTGCTCTGAAAGTGTATAGCGGCACGGTAGAGAGTGGACATCTGAGCCATCATGTGAGTGTTCTGGGCCTCAAGTCGCTGGGCCCAGACTGGAGCGTCCATGTCTGGTGGTGGTGGTGGTGGTGGCTGCTGCTGCTGCTCATCCTTAACTTGTATCTCCGCAGCTGCGATACAGTTGGCTTCAATATAAGCTCTGGTCATAGGTGGTAAGATCTGAACCCTGGGGTTCACCTCCACACCCCTAGATCTGCAGAGTGAGGTAATAAGAGAGGGGAAGCCGAGTCTGATCTTGGAATTAGGGGTCCTGTTTGCCACGACAGATGCAAAGTAGACTATCTTGTTGGTGATAAACCGCGAGATATCTACTGTAGCGCCAGTGAGGATGCAATAAATGAGGTGGGCCACTAGCATAATGATGTTTGAAACGTTCCCGGTAGGATGTATATTGGCCAACGTCAGTACTGTCCACATCCTAGTAATACTCCTCATGTCATGCTTGTGTATCCAGGCAGCCTCCCCCTGTGAATTCCTCTCAAAGGAACGCCCTGGTAAGCATAATAGTTGAGCAGTCTCAATATCAAGGGGGTCATTGCCCTGCAGCCCTACAGCAGTTGTCCTCTCGTGGAACTCGCACTCCACGAGGTCTCGATCCCCCTCAATGGGATGTCCTAGGTGTGCGTTGATTGCATCACAATCAAACCCGATCACCTGTCCTCGAACGTAGGACTCCCTCCTGGGGTTAACGTCGTGCTCTCCTATGGCGTTAGCGTAAAACTCCCTCACAATATCTGGATCGAAGTAATCGTCAGGGCGACTAAGACGATCCCATCTTCTCCTATGGATCTCAGCAGTGAAGTCCTCATACTCTCCTTCCTTAAGTTGGACTGGACTCTCCAGGATGAACTTGCAGTCAGAAATGTCAGTATACGCTTAAAAGGACTTGAGGTCCCTGAAGCGGTGAGGGTCAAAATCAGGTGCCCTCTGGGAGGCCTTCCTCTCGGCACCCCCTATTCCTCTCCTAGAGGAACTAGGATCACCGACGTTCTTTGTGCGAACCATCTGCAAAAGAGAAGTAAATCAAAATTATTTATGCATCATAATATTTAATTGCTCATAATTATGAAATAAATGGCCAATTTAATTTCAAAATCAGAGCAATCAATCAAACAATTGTGCACAAAAATTTTGATTTTAATCATTACCCAATAAATGCCAATTAATTAATTAAGACAAGCTAAAGTGATCAGTTAAAGCAGGTCCTAAACAATCCTAACCAGGCAAAAGTGAGAATTGAACTCATGCTCAAAAATCATGTCATCAGTAACATGCAATAGGGCATAATTATTTTTGTAAGGGCATGCAAAAACATCAAAGCATTTACTTAATCATACATGCACTAACAAAAATAATTTGCAGAAATTATTGAGCACTTTAAAAACTACAACCTAAGCAAACAAGAATAACTCATAAAAGATCCTAACCACATGCAAACTATTTTAAACATATATAAACAATTATTTCTTTCCTAAAGGTCCTAAACTATTAAACTTCCTATCCTAAGGTTATGCTCAAATAAAATAAAAAATCAAAATTTCAATCGGTTAAAAAGAAAGAAAACTATAAAAACATACCTGGTATAAAGTCAGAAATTGAAACTGGGGTTGTATGAGTGAGAAAAGGCAAGGCAAAGGTCAAGAATCTCAGAGAAAAAGCGAGGGAAAGAAAGGAGGGGAGTTCTAGATGAACTCTCACGTTCAAAAATTTGAATTTAAGCTGCGCGTTCCCTGCGCTACACCCTGCACTATAGCGCAGGATGGAGCGCGCACTGCTTCAGAAGATGAAGCGTGCCGCAGCGCTTCACCCTGCACTAGAGCGCATGGTGAAGCGCAAAAGTCAGAGAGTTTGGATTTCCAATTTAATTCTGCGCTTCACTTGCGCTGTAGCGCAGGCTGAAGCCCAGATGTGCAGTATTCTCTCTGCTTCTGCTACTCCTACTTGATTCCATACATTCATTTTAAATTTAAATCCCCTTTTTAACAATTTCCTAATTACACAAGCACATCCTAAAACTAAAAATTAACAAAAATAAAAAATGAAATTTAAAAACTCACAAACACTGGGTTGCCTCCCAGGAAGCGCTTGTTTAACGTCTTTTAGCTCGACGCCTGGTTAAGCAACCTTTTTATGGTGGCCTCAAGTGGAGGATGATGTTTGACTCCATACCAGTTCTTCCTTTGAGCTCCCATCCTCCATGCCAATTTGTGACTCTTCCTTCACTGTCACTGTCTTTCTCAGTATCAGATGTTGATCTCTTTCTTCTCTTGAATTTAAATTCCCAAATTGACTCTGGGTGTTTTACCCTCATCCTAGGCTTCCTCAGAAATTCGGAGCCTGGAAGCCTTGAAGAATTTTTGGAAATAGCATCAGTTTGTTGTACTTTGGGTATACCCCTGTCAATATGAAACACAATGGTTTCATCCTTTGAGCTCAATGCATATTTCCCTCGATCAACATCAATGATCATCTTAGCAGCCTTCATGAAGGGTCTTCCTAGAATTAGGGGGACTTCAGTATCCTCATCTCCTATTTCTGCAATATGGAAATCTACAACATATGCAAATTTATCTACTCTGATTTGAATATCCTCTATTATCCCATGTAGGCTTTGAGCAGATTTATTCGCAAGAAGTAATCTCACATTTTCAGGCTTGACCTTCACATTACTCAACTTGTTAAAATACGATAGCGACATTAAATTGATGCTCGCTCCAAGATCTAATAAAGCATGAGTAGAGGGTAGATTACCAATAGAGATGGGTATAGTAAACCTACCTGGGTCAAGTGACGTACTTATAACCAAGACCTTTTCTTCACGATGTTCCTCTTTTTGTTGGGCTGCTTTTTCTTCATCTTGATGAACAGCTTCCTCTTGAAGCAATTGTTCTTCGAAGATGATTTCTTCTTCCTCATCAAGTTCCTCCTCCTCTGACTTGTTGCCATCAGTAGCAACCAAGTTACATTGTTCCCTTGGATTGGTTTGGGTCACAGCTGAGAAGTGTTGTTGTCTGTGCTCTGCCATCTCATTGGCTAACTAACCCACTTGGTTCTCTAGAGCCTTGATTGATGCCTCAGTATTTTTCTTGAATCCATTAAATCCTTGCACTAAGTCATCAATCTTGCTTTCTAAGGAATTCAATTTATCATAAGTTGAGGACTGCTGTTGGTAAGGTGGTTGTCTTCCTCCATTCTGATTCCAACCAGAGTTAGTTTGGTTATTTCTCCAACCTTGAAGGTACTGGTTGTTGTTGTTGTTGGGGAAATTACCTTGCCTTCCCTGGTTACCCATGTAATTGACTTGCTCTGGGTGTATTTCTTGGTTAGCACATTGACCATTTAGATGGTCACCTCCACAGAAATCACAAATCAATGGTTGGGCTTGGATGGGTTGTGAGTGGATAGCTTTGAGTTGTTGAGGGAGTGCCTTTAACGTCTCAGTGAGTGCTTCTATTTGACGTTTGATGAACTTGTTTTCAGCTAACAAGGCATCATTCTGGTTGAGTTCTAGCATCCCTTTCTTTGGTACTTGCGCGAGCTGTCTTCCACTTTGAGCTTGTTGATCGTTCTGAGCGAAGTAGTTAATGATCTCAAGTGCTTGATCAACGTCTGCGGATAAGATCGTTCCTCCTGCTGCAACATCTATAAATGACTTTGAATCTGAACACAGTCCCTTGCAGAATATATTGAGTTGGGCTATATCTTCATAGCCGTGATTGGGACACTTGCGCAGTATAGACTTGAATCTTTCCCAGGCTTCACAAAGTGGCTCATCAATCCCTTGTCTGAATGTGGAAATATCTGCTTTGGCTTCAATCTGCTTCCCTGGTGGGAAGAATCTTGTCAAGAATTTCTCCTCAACCACACCCCAATTGGTTAGACTTTGATTTGGGTGTGATTGCAGCCATTCCTTAGCTTTACCTATCAAAGAGAAAGGAAACAAGCGTAAGTAAATAGATTCCAGATTACCTTCCTCGAATCCCATAGTACTAATCAATTCATAAAAATTAGAGAGATGAGTATTTGGAATTTCATGATCCAATCCAGCGAATTGATGTGCACTGATGAGGTTGAGGTGTGCAATCTTCAACTCCAGAGTTCTGGCATTTGGTGGTAACACAATGCTGGAGAAGTGATGTGGTCCTTGATGGGAGATGTAATCTCCTAGCGTCCGTCTTGGACGCTCCTCTGCCATGTTTTTGGTTTCTTCAACAAGTATTCTTCTTCTCCTTCTCGAGTTTCTACCCCTGTTCCTTCGAGACGTCCTTTCTATTTCCGGGTCGAGCTGTAATTGGTTGGGGGACGCCTGACCTCTCAGTAGCATAAACAAGAAACTTGAAAAAGGTAAGTGTTGAAGAGATTTTTATAATAATAGAAAAACAATAAAATTCCTAAGATAATATGTCCTAAAAATAATAAGAATAATAAATAGAAATCCTAACAAAAACAAAATCCTAAGATAATTAAAAAGAAAACTTGATAACTAGACCGCCAAGGTCTACACAAATTGGAAACCGTTCCCCGGCAACGGCGCCAAAAATACTTGATGGGTTTCTGGCAAGCGAACCAAAAATCCAGTAGTATAATAGTAAGAAGAGTTATCGTATCCACAGGGAACGGTCAATTTACGTAGACTGTGATCTAATTATCAAGGAGAAACAATGGTTTAATAATATTGTTGCGAAATTGTAAATAACAGATAAAATATTAATGGAATTAGAAAGGAAGAGTTAGAGACACTTTACTTGGATTAGGATTGGACTTCATCTCATCACACCCTTCGTGCATGTAAAAACTATCTATTATTTTAGGTTTACTCTATAATACTGTAGACAAACTTTATTGCTAAGACCCCGAGTTACCAGCGACCTCACACACTCAAAGGTAATCCATGCGGGATCTCCTAAGCGACAGACTTACCCTCGACTTATTTTGCTCTCTTTTATTCCGTTTGTAAAGGACTAATTGAAATACGAGGCCTACCAAATGAAATATACCTTCGCTAGAGTACTGTCACTACCCATCACTCATTAGATATACCCACCTCTCGCTCCCTGGATTGACAATCAACTAATCCTTTGCTATCGGTAATTCAAAAACCATGCCTAACCTTGAGACGCCCTTCATTAGAGTACTCACACTACCCATCAATCACGAGCAACGCTCACGTATCGGAACTCTGGCTACCGAGTCTTCTTATTCACTCAGAGAATGAGTTTCTTCAGAATCCGCTCCCCCACTCTCAATCCTGGTCGAAACTAGCCTATAACTTTGTCGCAAGCGCGGAAGTTAGGAATTAAGTACAGAATAAGATTACCAATATTATAGACAAAGAGCTCATGAAATAATAATATAGAGTTTACATACACTTGGGGATAGAATCAATTACATCCAATCCTACTGAAGAGTTACTACACAAGGTAGCCATACAAACCACCGAAGATGTTGTCACCATCTTCAATCCTTGTGAAGCGCTCCTCCTCCCCTACTCTAAACTTAGCTCTGGTGCATTATCACAGAAATATGACTGTATTACAATAATCGTGCACACCTGATCTGGTGCAAGAGGTTCCTATTTATAGGCTAAGGAAAGACAAAGCAATTTAGGGAGAAATCTATCTAAAAACGGCAACAGGGAGTAAATCAGCGTAACCTGCGCTCAAGGCTGCGCTACGGCGCAGGATGGGGCTCAACTTCCAGAGAGTCTGCGCTTCACCCTGCGCTATAGCGCAGGTAGCGTCCTGCAGATCCAACTTTCTCTTTTTAATCTTG
Source organism: Sesbania bispinosa (assembly GCA_026901365.1). Lineage (NCBI taxonomy): Eukaryota > Viridiplantae > Streptophyta > Magnoliopsida > Fabales > Fabaceae > Sesbania > Sesbania bispinosa. The sequence goes on along the minus strand of QLOH01000704.1, from coordinate 115,254 downwards.
ATCTCTCCCCGAGACTGGTTTTGGCAGATTTGTCTTTCCTTGTTTCCCTTTTCTTGATAAAATCCTTGCATTTATTGAGCAATCTTTGATTTATTTGGGAAGCTTGTCTGTAGAATCCTTGATTGATTGGCAGTGATCTCCTCATTAATTGTATTATATCTTCTTCAAATCTTCATTAAATGTCTTCAATCAATCTCAAATCTTGCAGATATCTCCCTCATTTAATGTTATCTATCCTTCAAATCAAATCTTTGCAATATCCTGCAAAAATCAGCAATATTTCTATCAAAATAGCATCAAATTCAAATCTTAGATTAATAAATACAATTTATCTAATATTTAATAAAAAGGGATTAAACTGGGGCAAAATTACCATTTTATCCTTGATAAGTGAACTAAAAAGTGCTCTAATTTATCAACTAATTTTCACTTATCACAGGGTAGGTGGGTGAACCAGGATAACTTTCTAGCTAAGTCTTCTTTCACTTAAACTCATTTATTTTTCCGTTTTATATTTCTGAAGGGGATTGAAAAGTATTTTTCATAACGAACTTAATTCAACAATTTCAATAAAACAAGTTTTTCAAGATTAACAAACCTTCTGTTGATCTCATATCATTTGAAGAATTACAGAAAATTTACTTTGAAGAATCTCTAAAATAACTCTCTGAAGTGAGCTTGAAAAAGTCTCAGTTTAGAAGTTAGAAACATGCTTTAGACGATCACTAATCATCTGAAGTATTTCAGAAATAGTTCTGAAAAGATTCTCTGTAATGTCTTTCAGAGGATACTTTGAGATGAATCTAAATAACTCAGTTTTAATTAAGAAACTAAGTAAGTTAATGTTTAGATCAAACCTTCTTAAGTCTCAAAGCTTGTCAAAATATACCCTTCTTAACTTCCGCACTTTTCTTAATAACTCTGTTTTAAGTATTTTTCTTTAATTTGTCTTAACCTTTTAATTACTTATTTAAAGATTTCCAAAATTATTTAAAAAAGTCCAAAACACTATTCAACCCCCTTCTAGTGTTTCCTGTGGTTCTAACAATTGGTATCAGAGCTCACCTTCGGGTTGAGCATCTAACAAATGCAGAAGGAGTAGATCCTCAGAAGATGGAAATCTCACCAAGCTGAAGCAACTCTGAAGACCAAAAATGAGAAAAGAAAATATTTTCTTAAGGCTCATTGTTCAAATCATTAAGGCACCTCTTAGAAGGACGTGATGGAAAAGGAAAGTACATTTATTTCAGATCACATACGGGTAACATCCTTCCTATCTTAATTTAGTTAACTGTTGTATGAATTATATATTGTTATTGAAATTGTTATTGCATGATTGTCTGTATTTGTATGAAAATCAATTATTGCATTTTATTTGTATCGTGTGCAAAACAGTTGAAGAGTCTTTTATTTTTTAATCATTTTGTCAATAAATATGATACGATGCTACGTGAATCAATGAATCATCAACCGGTTTCTCATAATTGGCACGATGCACAACTCTCCATGTCTATTCAGTGCATATAACCGTCACTCATCAATGCATGAAGCACACCCGGTTGCCTATTTATAACGATTGAAAGATCAACATGGAAACTACTCTTCATTTAATCAATCCTCAAAAAGACCAAAGTCTCCAAGCACCTCAATCTCTCAAGATCATCAGTTCAATCATACTCAATGGTGAACATGTCTGCATCATCAAATAACTCAAACCTTCACATGTTTGACGAGAGAATCATACCCTGTAAATTGGTTAATCTCTCAAACTTTGATGAGGCTGACTACAAAATCCCAGAGTACTTTGACGCTGTTGGATGGACTCCCTTCTTCAACAACATTTCCTCTCCATGGCATGAGGAAAGTCTGTTGGAGTTCTGGAATAACTCCAAATTGGTGTCTAAACCAGGAAGGACTGGAATTGAGACGAAGGTGTTGGGAAGATCATTGTTCGTGGACACCAAATTGATAGCAGAAGTGATTGGTGTACCGGACAGAGGAGAACAATACTTTCAAAGGTGGGAATCCCTTCATGGTGGAACCTTCATCTTTGATGAACATCTCTTTGGAAAAAGACGTCTAGCCCCTTATAGACCTTCTCAACTTCTGAGCACTCCCAGAGCACTTCTTGTTGTGCTAAACTGCTGCATCCTCCCCAGAGGAAGCAACAAGCTGGTGATCAATCTGATGGAAAGGTTTGTGCTAGGACATTTGCTGACGAAGAAGAGAATTAATCTCCCTTGGGTGCTGCTGTTTCAGATGTCCTTCAGAGATGAGATGGGAAATGAAAATCTCTACCCTCACAACACCTTGATAATGAAAATTCTTATGCATAAGGTTTTTCCAGTGGAAAGTCACTTTGACCAACCGCCTCCTGATTTCTTCACTCCGGGAATTTATGCTGAGTTAAACTGGACTTTAGTTGAAAGAGAAGAAGCCCCAGAGAATTAGGTGGTCATTCCTTCTCTCTTTGCTCCTCGCAATGAAGAGAAAATGGCTGCCACTCACCTGAATGCTCATGGAAGAAAAAGGATGGTATTGGGTGCATACAATCTGAAGAAGGTGAATGATAGGGTGACTCAGCTTGCAAAGAAATTAAAAGTGACTGAGAAGGAGCTACAAGAGCTCAAGGATGAGAAGAAGAATGTCGATGCTGCTGAGAACCCATCATCTGATGATCATTGATTCTGTTCAAAGTGTCGTGTTTTTAAATCATATCATAATTGTGTTTCTGTTTAATAATTTTTAATAATATTCAAACTTTTGCTTTACTTCAATTAAGTTGAAATTTGTCTGTGTCTACGCATGATAATTTGATTCTTTAACATAATACATTTACTTTATCATTAACAATTGGTATCGCTAAAGATAAAAACCTTTAACTCAATAAAATATGATAAAATTAAACTATATACCCTAAAGATATTTCCCTAACAATTAACAAAAGTTTTAAAGATAAAATCAGATGCTACTGAAAGGTATTCTTTAGTTTGTGGCTGATACAGTTAATAGGTATTGAAGATCGTCTTAAGGCTGATCATCTGAAGATAATATCATCTGATAGAGTAGTTTGTATAATGTGACACCCTCATCCCATGACGGGTATTACTCGACTAACTCGATTTGCGATTTGCTAATTTGTTTCTTAATAAAAATGAGGTAAGTTGGTAATGTTTTTTTTTGTAAAGCATATTAATAAATTATATTTGGGATAAAACAAGAAGAAATACATTGGTACTAAATATATCATTCCGTTACTAATCAAAATTACAATGGAAATAACGTACATCTAGGTTGGGATTTTAGCATGCTACATTACAGAAGAAGTGAATCCTCTATTCGACTACACCCTATCTATATAGAATATTGTTGTTCATGTACACCCTTAAACACTACCATGACTTAAACGAGATCCGGTTCGACCTGAACACCACGCCTATCTTCAGAACAACGTGCATTCTTCCAGAGTCCATGCCCTTTTAGGTGCCAAAATAATAACAGACAACAAAAGAAAGACAAGGGGGTGAGAACACTTTATATGAACTAGCGTATCAGGAGTTAGAGTCTGTACTAGCGCCGGTACAAAGAGCATTGCTCATATTTTTTTTTTTGCCAATCATTTTATCCGTCTTCCAGACAGTCTCTACTGACCCCGAAACCTTGAGAGCGACATGATAGTCAAGCATGTACCCCTTCGTACTCGACAGTAGGAAGCGAGCCTACGTCACCTGAGCCTTTCTGGAACTCGACTATCCTCAGGGCTGGCGTCCCATTTCAGGACCCGCTGGAGTTCTTTGCAAAACCCAGTGCACCCGTCCCAACCAGTTTCCCACTGTACCAAGTGTCACTGCCATATAGGTCGTAAGGTTTTCAACCTTGAACATCAGCAATGCTTTATGATGCATGTCACACAATCAATGCTTTTTCAGCATACACATCCGTACAGGCAAAGTCCATTGAATCATTCAACGTCACCACTCCCCGTGGTACAGCGCGATTCGATGTCTTTCCTTCACAAGGAGAACCAAACAATGCTTTCTCAGCATACTCATCCTTATAGGCAAAGCCCATTGAATCATTCAACGTCACCACACCCCGTGGTACGGCCCGATTCATTGTCTTTCCTCCACAAGGAGAACCAAACAATGCTTTCTCAGCATACTCATCCTTATAGGCAAAGCCCATTGAATTATTCAACGTCACCACACCCCGTGGTACGGCCCGATTCAATGTCTTTCCTTCACAAGGAGAACGAAACCCCAATTTGGGTTAATCCACACTCTCTCACTAGGCTTCTCAAGTCTTATGCAAGAAGAGTGTGTTTGTTATAAACTTTTAAGGTAATTTGTACTAAGGTTTTTCTTAAAATCAATGATCACTTTCACTTAAGTCCTATAGCTTACTAAGACTTATGATTGTGTCTTATGGATGATATTACCTATCTTAATTCATCTTGTATGTCTAATTAAGATTAGGTTTAACCCTTAATTATGATTAATCTTCCTTAATTAGGCTATAATTAATCCTAATTCTCTTTAATTGAGTCTTAATCTTTACTTAAGATCCTAATTAATTCTTAATTATTCCTTAATCTCTTCCTTAATCTTGTATTAAACTTTTAATTGTAATTGATTAAGGTTTATTACAATTAATTAGTTCTTAATCACCGTTAAGTCCTAATTACTTGATTAATACTTCATTAGTAATTAATGATTGAGATTAAAGTAAATCTTCATTAAGGTTAATTAACTTTAGTCTTAATTAATTACTCTTCACTTAATTAACTTAAGTCGATTGGATTAATCAACTTAGACAAGTTGGATTAATCAAGCCCACTAATTAATTTCTAAGTTTTAGTTTTGATGGGTTGGATTAGAGTTGAAGCCCAACTCTAACCTAAGCCCAAGTCCACTCAATATTTTTGGTTGACTTTATGATAAGTCTTTTTTGACTTTTTTTATGGCATTGGGCCTAAACTAAAGGCCCAATGGTTAGGTAACCCATAGGGGTCCAATTTTCCACATTACCATCACTTATTATGGATTTTAGGGTGACTTTTAAATAGGCTTATTCTTGTACCCGAATTTAGTTTGTAGGAATTACCACAAATTTGATTCCATTTAATTTAGTTACCACTTTAAATGGTTATGTTTTTTAGCCTATTGGGCCACTAGGGCCCATAAACACTTTAACATTTTTCTCTTGGCCAAATCAAGATCAAACCAAATTCTTTCATGAGTTTCTCTTGAACATGCTCAAGAACATGAAGAACAAGGATGAACACTATGAGTGTTCATCAAGAACACCAAAATCCAGCAATCTCCAAAATTTGCCAAATTCAAGCATGATCATCCACAAGCACATTAATCAAGCAATTTCATCAACAAAACCCTAAATATACAGCTACTGTGAGAACCAAATATCTCCCAACCTATACTTCGTATCAACGATCCAACCGTTCAAAATGAAGAACCAGATGTCTCGAACCATCTGTCAAAATTTCAGCTCGATCCAACGATGAACGAGTCTGCAGTCGCTATTTTACAGTCGCAGCTCTATGTAAAAACGGGAAAAATTTCTTTCCAACCAATTTCATAACTTGCATGCACCCAAAGTCACCAAACAAGCACATTTCAAGCATCATAAAAATTTCTAAAACACACATATAAACCACATGCAAACAGCCGAACCATTTCCCCAAGGAAATAGGTTCCAAAAGTTCATTTTTACAAAAGAAAAAGGGATAGGGACAAGGATCAAGGATAAAGGGTAATCCTTAACTATAGTCACCAATCCTACTAGAGTTCAAGGTTCTCCCCCCTTTTACCTAAGAAAATTTCTTCAAGGAAAGGTGCAGCAAAATCCCAAACAGCTCCTCTTTTGTCCTCCTCTTGATCACCAAAACAAGATTCTTCAAAGGTTGGAAGCTAAAATTTGAAGATCAAGGTTCAAAGATGGAACCTTTCTTTTAGAAAGTGATGGAAAATTTTTGGAAGATGGAGAGAAAATGGAAGAGAGGCTTACGGCTCTCTTGGAAGAGGAAGGGAGAAATGAATCAATTTTTTTCTCTTTTTGCATGTATGTTGAAGGAAAAAGTGGACAAGTGTTAAAGTGGCACACACGCACACACGGCTTGGGAGAAGAGAAAAGAAAGGATGATGCAGATTTTTCTGGCCCGGATCAAGAGTATTCGGGCCCGGCTCCAGAAAGAGTAGGGGTAGAATGGGAATTTTGCACCAAAATTTCCCAAAAATTATAGAAAAATTCCAATAATTTCTCTAATCTATTTCAAGCCTAAAAACGTGATTAGAACTCACTTCTCACTTAAACTTTCTTATTTCCCAATTTTTTTCCAGCTTTCGCATACAACGGTTAATTTTTAATAAGAGTAAGCAGATAGAAAATTATGGTTTTACATACAAAAATTCTATAAAGTTATAAATATCATTTTCAATCAACTTTTAAGGTTCAAAGTATATTTTCCATATTATTCCACAAATTTTCATATGTTGGTTAGGGTTATACTGCTAACCAGGGGCATTTTGGTCTTTTGCCCAAAAGTGCCAGAAAATTCTAAATAAATTTCTAAAAACTCATTATTAATTATATTAAGACTATTTTGACTAAAAATATAGATCCATTTAAGTTTTAGCTTTTTTTCATAATTAAATCTATATTTTCCTTAACTGTATAATTACTAAGGGTATCTTAGGTCATTTTCTCAAACACCTCTCTAGAAAATTTTTATTTATAATTATGGTTGGATAATTTCAAAAATATAAATTTGATTGTTTATTAATAGCTCCCAAATACTTCATAATTAAATCTATATTATTATTATTTTAACTCTCTCTATTTTATTTATATACCGGTAGGGGATATTGTGGGTGTTACATCTCTCCCCTCCTTTAAGAAATTTCGTCCTCGAAATTTGAAGTCCCTATTGCTGGATAGGGCTAAATCTAGTTTCTTAAGCTTTAAGAGTTATTCTCCTAATTGGATCATATAAGACCTTAATGGTTCCCTAAAAGTTGGATAATCATTTTAAACTACTCGTGGATGTAGGGATGATATCCTGAATTAAGATCGACCTAGCTTTCAAAGTCTTACCTCTTCTCTAACAACCAGTAGTGAATTTTGAAACTTTTACCTAACACCTTACCAAAAATTTTCTGGTATGATCTATTATTCCATAAGATTTGGTCAGGAACATCTATTTTCGATGAGTAGACCTTATCAAACTTTCCACCATCATTCATACTACCTTAATTTTAACTAGAGTGCTAAGTTAATTCTTTTATGAGGTGTGCTACTATGCTACACCGTCTCCTTCCTCGGGTATTTGGCAAGCAACTAGATACTCCTTTTCAGCTTATAATCGACATAGAGCTATAATACCTAATGAAATGCACAGTTTCAATCCATAAGTCAAGTTGCTAAATTTTCCTATAAAAATTATCTTAGGAATCTCCAAAGTATGTTTCTTACAATAACTATTTTCCTTAACATTTTATTCTGATTCCCAATGACCCCTCGCAATATCTTGTTTTCTTACAACTCTAAAACGTTCATTTTCCTTTACCATGTATGAATATCTAATTCCACAATAGTTACAAGTGTTGTTTATCATTCCCATGATTACATTGGTTCCCTTGGTCTTAATATCAACACTCTTACTGATCTAGTTAATCTTCCATCTCTTCCCTATATAAAGATTCTAAGTTCTTTCTCTCTTAAGAATCTTAAGTTTATCTCTATCCCATTAAGGTGAAATCCTCTGACTCACGAATCAGTTTGCTTTTGCTTTATCTATCATTGTATATTGTTGTAGGGTCTTCTTACCTAAAATATCAATCAACATTTATGACCAAGGCTTAACTCCAGAAGCTGCTACTCCCAACAAGGTCTCACCATCCATCACCACCTTATGTCCTTTTCCTAAACAAAATATGCCTCCAGAATTTTTATTTCCATCTAACTAAGACTTATAATTAGACAATTTCACTTCTAACCTACTTCTCCTTAATAATCCCAAGGTTATTCCAAAGAATTCTATACCTTCCGTTGGATCCTAGAAATGGGCGGGAACATTGCATGTAAGAATGAAGATAAGTTGGCTTGAATGAGGCTAGAATATTGGGTTCACTAAGGAGGGAAAGGAACACCAATGACAACCAATCCAGATGAAATTACTAGACACCTATAGCATTCATAGTAAAGTTCAAAGCAGATTGTAAGATCACCTATAGTCTCGATATATAGATAGCGGTAATCTATCTTTAAATCTATCTTAGAGAATATTATTATTATTATTATTATTATTATTATTATTATTATTATTATTATTATTATTATTATTCCTTATGGTGATCCTACTTCCATGGATTGCATTTGTCCCCTAGGGCATCCTTACGCGAAACATCACCTACATATGTGTAGTACTATTCCAATCTTAATCGTTTATGAGATTTCATTCTCATGCCTCTTTCAATTTATAGAAGCGCCAATCAAGTATATCTCTCAATCATCAAAGTTAACACATACAACAATTCCTCATTTTTTTTATATCTATTATTTCTACTATTTTCATGGAAGTGTTATCCTTACTTATTTTATAAAAATATAGTTCTTGTAGTGATTACTCATACATCTAATTCCCCATCACATGATTTCTTTCTTCAATCTCCTCTGCGCAATCTTGATACTAACAAATCATTTGCTTAGTCATGTCCTATTATTCGACTAAAATTTCTTAAGAATCACACCTTGTGCTATTGGTCTCAACACTTCAACTTCCTTCGTCTTAAATTATGTTTTCCACTTATCTCTATAAACCCTTATGTTATCAATCCATTAGAGATAGCAATCATACTCTATTTTATCTATTAAACTCCAAGCATGGCACCTATTCCACAGTCAAACCCCTTCATGTAGGAACACAGGGAAACACTAGAAGGGGGGTTGAATAGTGTTTCTAAATATTTTAGAAAGCTTTTCGCAAACAGGTTCTCAAAACAGAATTTCAGACAGGCTTTTGGAGGGCTGTCTGAAGTTTTCAGACGGCTTGTAAAAATTGTTTTTAAAAGATGTTTTGTGCCTTTTAAAATATTAGATTAATTACTCAGACCCCTTGATTAGTTTAAACTGAATTTACAAGAGATAAGGGTAAGAAAACTTAGCCACAAAATTTATCCTGGTTCACTCACTACCACTTGTGAGCTACGTCCAGTCCCAATGCCAACTAGCAATTGGATTTTCTCTTAATCTCTCAAGATTACAAGTATTCTTTTTCAGTCAAGCCTCTTCAGGCTCTACAACCAAGTATTCTTTTACAGTCAAGCCTCTCCAGGCTCAAAAACCAAGTATTCTTTTTCGGACAAGCCTCTCTAGGCTCAAAAGCAAATACAAATGAGAGAAATGCTTAAGCTCACAAACTATATCAGTTTTGAGACTTAAACAGTTACAGATTGTACAGAAATTACTGAGGTACGCTCAGAATAAAATAATTTGTGTGTACAAAGATGATAAAATAATCAGAGTGTTGCAGCGAATAACTTGCAGAGTTTTTGTTCTTTTTAAAAAAATTCTTCTCTTTCTTAATAATCTTCAAAGATGGGGGTATTTATACCCAAATGATTGGTCCGTTGAAGAAAATCATTGCTTGTGAAATACATGATAGCCGTTGTGAGACAGCCTGCTGCAGTACAGAATATTCTCTGACAAATTCTGATATTCCCTGACAATCCTGACATTCTCTGACACGTTACAAGGTTTTCTCCTGCCAAAAAGTGCTTTTTGTTGCTGTTGCAATTGCTGCGTAGCAGAGGACGAGTTGTGGCAGAGAACGTGCTTAAAATGCAATCCAAGGTGCCAGCTGTTGTAGCAGAGAACGTGCGTGAAACAAACAGGTACTGATGGGTCTCCACAACTTCAGACAAGAGATGCCATGTCATCAAGGGACTTCAGACAGCCTTGATGTATCAGACGGGTTGAACTTCTTCAGACAGCTTCTGCTTCTTCAGACAGTTTCAACACTTAGTCTTTTAAGCTTTTGATGGCTCTTGCTGAAATCATAGATAAGAGAATGAGTTAAATATGTATCTATGATAAATATTTTAAGTTAAATTTGTTAACCATTAAAACTTGGGAATATTTCTGTCTCATAAACTTCTTTATGATATTTTTGAGACTCAACATTCTCCCCCTTTTTAATGATGACAATTTTTCTTAAAATATACAAATCTGAATAAGATTAAGAGATTAAAATAGCTCCCCCTGAGATACACATATCCTTATCCTTTGGCAGGTTTTGTTTAAGGTATATGCTCAGAAAGCTTAGAGTTTATGTACTGTACTCCCCCTGAATCCTGTAATCACTCCAGATTTTGTTAGTTTTAATACTCCCCCTTTTGTCATCAATCAAAAGGGAAAATCAGAGCAAAAACAGTAACAGAGCAATACAAATATCAGATATAAGCAACAAATATCATGAACTTAAGATATAAGCAGATATCAGAGCAAAGAGCATGAACTCCAAATATGAGATAAAACACTGATTGTATTTCATAGATGTAGAATTAATTAAAACAGACAATCAGTCACTTGTCATAAAAGAGATAAACATCAGACAATGGCAAAGCAGTTTAATCCTTTTTCTTCAGCAAGGCTTCAGTCAGAAATGAAATTGATTCTTCCTTGGCCTTGTTTATTGCTGCTTCTACTGATGTCTTCAGCTCTTGTTGCCCAGACTTGATAAGCTGCTGTTCATGAAGAATTTGCTCTTGATTAGCAATCAGATGCTTAGACTTCTTCTCTTGTTCAGCAAATTTCTTCTCAAGCTTCTTGACTTTGGATTTTAGCTTTAAGTTCTCTTCAGACAAGTCTTGCTCAGATTCATATAGAATGATTTGGATGTAAGGACAGACAAATCTCAGGACCCCGAAGCCTGGTTTCAAATTGTAAACAGATGGCCTGAACACTGGCCAAAAGAAAGTGCCAACAAATTTCACCAAAACCCAGTCTTTATTGAAGGAGTCAGCGGGTGGGGGAAAGTAATCCTTCAGATAATGGTACTGGACATTTGTAGATTTGCCAAGACCCACTTCTGATTCAGCATCAGGACCAGTTGATCCAGAAGAAGATCCAGCATCTTCTCTGATCTTCCAATAAGAAGCCCACATCCAATCTTGAAACAAGTGATTCAGACCTCCTCCCTGAGAGTTGATAAAATCTGGTAAATCATCCCACTCTGTTGTACTCATCATTTCAGACAGGGGTGCAGATACTGAGTAAACTTTATGTGCTTTGAACTTCTCATCCTGGCCTTCCTTTAAGGGATACCTAGGAACAATTCTGTCAGGCTTCACCAAGATTGCAGTGGTTGGCCTGATGGAACATGTTCTAGGTGGCCTATAGCCTATCATCCCAACTCCCCTGTGTAGCTCTCTCTGAAACAGTTCACACTCTGTGTTGAGCTGCCTTACAAGGAACCATTCTTCATTGCTCAGCCTCCATGACTCTTCAGAAAATGGGTTGATAGGTTCCCATATATGTGAAGGAGGGACAACACCCTTCCTGATCTTCTCTAGGCCACTTAATTTAGCACTGTACTTGGCTCTCTCTTCAGCAACAGTTCTTCTGGTGAGGCCAAGGTGTAGAGATATAGCAGGTGCTGCTCTGAAGTACTGTAACTCTTCAGACAAGTTTCCAAACTTGGGCAAAGAGCAAGGATCAGAGAGAAGAAGAGATAGTTGTAGAGCCTCAGCAGGCAATGACTCTTCTTCATAATACCATTGTAGTAAGAGTGGAGATGATGAAGGTGGTAAAGGTGTATGAGGTGGGGATGATGATGGTGAGGGTATAGGTGATGGTGTTGATGGTTGAGGTTGAGGTGAAGAGGGTTCAGAAGGTTGGATTATTTGAGGTGATGAGGGAACAGATGGTTGGTTTTCAGAGGGTTTAGATGAGGTAGGTTCAGAATGTTCAACAGGTTGAATTTCTGATGGTGTGGGTTGTGTTGGTTCAGATGGATCAGAAGGGATGGATGGTTCAGATGCTATGGTTTCTGTTTGTAAAGGTGGTGATGGTTGTTTTTTCTGGTGAGATAGGTTTAGGTGAAGGTTGAGGGGATGGTTGGGGTGGTGATTGCTTTTCTGGTGATGATGGAGATGAGGGTGTAATATTGTCAAACCTCACTTTGATCCTTTTGTAGGGAGGCTTTGGTGCCTCAACTTCTTTAGCCTCTGTTTCCTTTTCTGCCTTCTCACTATCAGCTTGTTTTTCTGCCCTTCTTCTTTTGAAGAACTCATTGGCCTTGACAAAATTTTGATACTTCCCCGCTTCATTTTCTGCGTCAAGCTGAGAAGCAATGCTTCTTGTCACCCTAGGCTCAGCGACAGTCTGAAGAAGCTTGCTCTTGGTTCTTCTCCTCTGAGGTGCACTGGACCTCTTCCTTTTCTTTGCTATTTCAGCCAGATTTGCTTGCCTATCATCTTCAGCATAGGCCAACTGAGAAGCGATAGCAAGAGCTCTGTCAGTCTTCTCTTGTTCTGCTTTCTTTTCCAACTCCTCTTGCTCCAAGGCAGTAGCCAAGGCTGCCACCTGAATGAGTACAGGATCAGATGAGCAGGCAGCCAAAGGCTCAGCAACTACAGCATCAGCTGCATCTAACTCTTCAGCCTGTCCTTCCATTTCAGAAGTAGGCTGTGGAGTCTGTGTAGGTTCAGACAGCTGACCCACAATTTCAGAAGACCTATGAGAAGCCTTCTGAACAGGTTCAAAAATCTGATTCTGCACAGATGCAGATGCCACCTTAGCAAAACTCCTTACAGGTAGCTTTTTCAGTTTGGGTTGAGGAGAGGGCTTGGAGGGCTTGAACTCATGTCTTCTGATATCACCTCTGAGCTCATTCTCCAAAATCTGCATTGTTGTATTTCTTCTCTCAGCTTTCTCCATCAACAGGCTCTCCTTCATGGTAGGTGAGGGAGGTTTTGGAGTTAGTTTCACTCCCATGCTCTTGAGGTTTGATTCACCAAACACAGGAAGTGAAAAGTGATCAAACAGCCTCTCAATGGGGACTTTGAAATGCAACAACACCTTAGTGATGATGGTGTTGTGGGGAAAGTTTCCTGCAGAGTCTCTGAGAATAGAGTAAGTGGTAAAGTTACTCTGACCCACTGCCTTCTGTATTTATAGACCTTTGAAGCAATAATGGCATGTACTGGCTGCGCAGACATAGGGTAATGTGCGAAGTGGAAGAGACAAAAATAAAGGAAATTAAACTGTCCCTTATTGCCAAGTCATTTGTTTATTTTAGACAAGTGATAGATTTCAGACATCCATATTAATTTCAGACGACCCAAAATTTCAGACAAGTCACTTGTTTCAGACAAGCTGGAATTTCAGACACATCAATTTTCATACAATCAAAATGCATGTATGTTCAAATTATCTCTAATGAACTTAAATCTATCTTCAGTTAGAGGTTTTGTGAATATATCAGCCCATTGATGCTCTGTATCAATAAACTGAATATCAAAAACACCTTTCTGAACATAGTCTCTAATGAAATGATGTTTGATTTCTATATGTTTAGCCCTAGAATGTTGAATGGGATTCTTAGACAGATTAATAGCACTAGTATTATCACACAACACAGGTATAATAGATATTGAAATATTAAAATCTTCTAGCTGATACTTCACCCATAGCAGTTGTGAACAGCAACTGGCTGTTGAGATGTATTCTGCTTCAGCTGTTGATAATGCAATTGTGCTCTGCCTTTTGCTTGACCAGCTAATCATATTCTCTCCAAAGAAATGACATCCACCACTGGTGCCTTTTCTTTCAACTCTGTCTCCAGCAAAATCAACATCACAGTATCCTACTAGCCTGCAATCCTTACTTTTCTTATAGCATAGACCAAGATTAGTAGTACCTTTAAGATATCTGAAAATTCTTTTTACAGCTTTGTAGTGAGTAATTCTTGGATCAGATTGGAATCTAGCACAGAGGCATACACTGAACATAATGTCAGGCCTGCTTGCTGTTAGATACAATAATGAACCAATCATTCCTCCATACAAAGTTTGATTTACTGGTTCTTCATTCTCATCTTTATTTAAAGATGCAGAAGGGTGCATTGGAGTTGTCATGGGTTTGCAATCACTTAAGTTGAACTTCTTAAGCATTTCCTTTGTATATTTTTCTTGATGGATCCATATGCAATCAGAATTTTGCTTAATCTGAAGTCCTAAGAAAAATTTTAGTTCACCCATTAAACTCATTTCAAACTCAGATTGCATTAACTTAGAAAACTCTTTGCATAGTGAAGAATCAGTTGAACCAAAGATAATGTCATCAACATATATCTGGACAAGTATAAAATCTTTGTTAGACTGTTTTCTAAAAAGGGTTGTGTCTACTTTTCCTCTTTCAAAACCATTGGTTATAAGAAAACTACTCAATCTGTCATACCAAGCTCTTGGGGCTTGTTTTAGACCATAGAGAGCTTTCTTAAGTTTAAAAACATATTCAGGAAAAGCTACATCTTCAAAACCAGGGGGTTGTCTAACAAAAACTTCTTCTTCAATGAGACCATTGAGAAAGGCACTTTTAACATCCATTTGATATAGCTTGATGCCATTATTTACAGCATAAGATAAAAGAATTCTGATTGCTTCTAACCTGGCCACTGGAGCAAAGGTTTCAATGAAGTCAATACCTTCTTGCTGGTTGTATCCTTGAGCAACTAATCTTGCCTTGTTTCTGACTACCTTGCCTTCTTCAGACAGCTTGTTTCTGAACACCCATTTGGTTCCAATAATTGTTTTCCCATGGGGTTTAGGAACAAGGGTCCAGACATCACTCCTAGCAAACTGATTCAGCTCTTCTTGCATGGCTAGGATCCACCCTTCATCATGCAGAGCTTCATCAATGTTCTTTGGCTCAATTTCAGACAGGAGAGCAAGTGAATTCAGATTCTTGAATTTTGATCTTGTCTTAACTCCTTCTGAAGTGTTGCCAATGATTTGCTCTTTAGGATGATGTGATTTGTATCTCCAATCTTGTCTTTGAGGAGGTATCAAATTTGTCTGAGACTCAACATTTGTCTGAAGAGGTTCAGTAACAGTAGGTACTTCAGACAGCTGCTCATCCTTCAAATTGTTGTGGTCATTCAGCTCCATTCCTGCAAAATCATCCTCTAGATCTGATAGTTCTTTATCAGTCTCTTTGTTATCATTGAATTTTACATGAATAGTTTCTTCAACAGTTAAAGTTCTAGAGTTATACACTCTATAGGCTTTAGATGTTTCTGAGTATTCAATGAAAAATCCATTGTCAGACTTTGCATCAAACTTTCCAAGATCATCCTTGATGTTGAGTATAAAACACTCACATCCAAAGGTGTGGAAATATGATATGTTGGGTTTCCTTCCTTTCCACAATTCATAGGGAGTCTTTTTCAGAATTGGTCTTACCAATATTCTGTTTTGAAGGTAACAAGCTGTGCTAACAGCTTCTGCCCAGAAGGTTCTTGGTAAACTGCTTGAGTTGAGCATGGTTCTTGCCATCTCTTGCAAAGTTCTGTTCTTTCTCTCAACAGCCCCATTTTGTTGAGGTGTTCTAGCCACAGAGAAATTGTGTGAGATCCCATTCTCATCACAAAACATTTGAAAGTTTGCATTCTCAAACTCTCCACCATGATCACTTCTTATGACAGAAATACAGAATCCTTTTTCATTTTGTACCTTCTTATAGAATACTGTGAAATTCTTAAAAGTCTCATCCTTGTTTCTAAGGAATATTACCCATGTAAATCTAGAATAGTCATCAACAATGACCAACCCATATTTTTTCCCACTAAGACTTTCTGTTCTAATAGGACCAAACAAGTCAATATGTAAAAGTTCTAGTGGTCTTCTGGTTGAAACAACATCCTTACTCTTGAAAGAGTGTCTTGTTTGTTTCCCTTTCAGACAGCTTTCACATAAAATGTCAGATTTGTATGAAAGCTTGGGCAGTCCCTTAACAAGGTTGTGTTTTGCTAACCTTGAGATTAATCTCAAGCTGGCATGCCCAAGTCTTTGATGCCAAATCTGTTTTTCATCTTCAACAGAAATGAAGCATTTTACATTTTGACTTGCTAGATCCTCTAGATCAATTTTGTACACATTGTTGTGTCTCTTAGCAGTAAAGAGGGTTTGATCATAGGTGTCTTTGACTATGCATCCTTCCTTGGTAAAGGATACTACATAACCACTGTCACATAATTGACTTATGCTCAGTAAATTATGTTGAAGTCCTTCCACAAGAAGCACATTCTTAATAAGGGATGAAGGAATTATACCTACAGTCCCTATGCCAGTGATCTTCCCTTACTGGTTTCCACCAAAGGTGACCACTCCTCCTTCTTTAGGTCTAAGGTTTTGGAACAAAGACCTTTCTCCTGTCATGTGTCGCGAGCACCCACTGTCCAGGTACCATTTGTGGGGTCTCCTTTGTCCTGTTAAACACATCTGCAACAGGAAAATTTAAGTTTTTAGGTACCCATGTTCTTTTGGGTCCTGTTTTGTTAGCTTTGGGTCTTGCTTTTCTCTTGTGTTTGCACTGAGTCACATTGTGTCCAGGCCTACCACAGTGAGAACACCCAATAACCTTCTTTTTGCCTTTAGAAAAATTTAAGACAGTAGGAGGTTCAGACATGTTATAATCCCAAAAGCCTAGTCCACTTTTGTCAAGAGAATGCCTTTGATTTCCAAGCATCATATTCAAATTTTTTGTTCCTTTGACAAATTTGGCTAGATCTTTTGTCAGTTCTGCAACTTGTTTCTGAAGTTTTTCATTTTCTTCACAGCTTGCAGACTGCAGTTTTCAGTCTCAAGGGCCTTTTCCTTGAGCATAATATGTTCTATCTCAAGAGCCTCAAACTTATTACACATTTCTGTGTGAGCTTTGGATAGATTCTTATACTCTTGGAAAAGTTCCTTGGAACTTTCCACCAGATCATCATACATCTCTTGTAAGGTAAGAGGGAATACCTCAGCTTCAGAGCTGTCTGAAGATGGTAGACTGGCCATGAGACACAGATTTGCCTCTTCTGAAGTATCTTCCTCCTCTTCTGAGGTTGTCTCATCAAGATCTTCCCAAGTTGCCATAAGACCTTTCTTTTTCTTGAAAAACGTTTTCTTCTTAAAGTTGTTTTTCTTCAGTTTTGGGCATTCAGCCTTCATATGCCCTGGTTATTTACATTCAAAACAAATGATTTTATCAGTGTTAGACTCTTTACCTGTCTTTCCTGATCTGGATGATGAGGGTTGGTTCTTTCTGAACTTTCCTATGTTCTGCAACATTCTTTTGATCTTTCTGCTTAGAAGAGAAAGATCATCATCATCTTCTGAGCTATCTTCAGAGTCTTCATCTGCCTCTGAAGCTGCTTCAGCTTGCATAGCCTTGATGTTGCCATGCCTAGACTGTTTGGCCTTGGAGTTTAGGGCTAAAGACTTCTTCTTGTTGTCATCTTCTCCAAGCTCAAGCTCATGGACCTTAAGAGATCCCAACAGTTCTTCCACTCTAAGAGAATTCAAATCTCTTGCCTCTTGAATGGCAGTAACTTTGGGTCTCCAGGACTTAGGCAAACTCCTTAGAATTTTTCTGTTGTTGTCTCCAGAATTATAAGTTCTGCCTAAGGACCTGAGTCAATTTGTTATGGTCTGAAACCTTCCAAACATCTGGTCAATGGTTTCAGATTCTTCCAACTTGAACATCTCATACTGATGTATGAGCATGCTTATTTTTGATTGCTTGACAGTCTCAGTTCCTTCATGGGCTGCTGCAAGAGTATCCCAGATCTCCTTGGCAGAGGTGCATCCATGAACCTTCTCATATTCTGATTTGTTCAAGGAACATATCAGATAGAGTTTGGCTTTAGCATTCATCTGGACTCTAGCCTTCTACTCCAAAGACCATTCCGTCTTAGGTATAGGCACATCATTTTGCATAGGCACATAGTCTCCATCAGTGACCACATCCCAAACATCAATGTTGGTGCTTTCAATGAACAACTTCATTCTATCTCTCCAGTAGTGATAATCCTCACCATTGAAAGCTGGGGGTCTTGTGATAGAGGCTCCTTCTGTGATGTATTTCCTGTTGCTGTTTGAAGCTTCCATAAGGATCTTTTAGTCCTCAAACACTTGTTAGGTGCTTCAACCCTGAGTCAAGCTCTGGTACCAACTGTAGGAACACAGGGAAACACTAGAAGGGGAGTTGAATAGTGTTTCTAAATATTTTAGAAAGCTTTTCGCAAACAGGTTCTCAAAACAGAATTTAAGACAGGCTTTTGGAGGGCTGTCTGAAGTTTTCAGACGGCTTGTAAAAATTGTTTTTAAAAGATGTTTTGTGCCTTTTAAAATATTAGATTAATTACTCAGACCCCTTGATTAGTTTAAACTGAATTTACAAGAGATAAGGGTAAGAAAACTTAGCCACAAAATTTATCCTGGTTCACTCACTACCACTTGTGAGCTACGTCCAGTCCCAATGCCAACTAGCAATTGGATTTTCTCTTAATCTCTCAAGATTACAAGTATTCTTTTTCAGTCAAGCCTCTTCAGGCTCTACAACCAAGTATTCTTTTACAGTCAAGCCTCTCCAGGCTCTACAACCAAGTATTTTTTTACAGTCAAGCCTCTCCAGGCTCAAAAACCAAGTATTCTTTTTCAGACAAGCCTCTCCAGGCTCAAAAGCAAATACAAATGAGAGAAATGCTTAAGCTCACAAACTATATCAGTTTTGAGACTTAAACAGTTACAGATTGTACAGAAATTACTGAGGTATGCTCAGAATAAAATAATTTGTGTGTACAAAGATGATAAAATAATCAGAGTGTTGCAGCGAAAAACTTGCAGAGTTTTTGTTCTTTTTAAAAAAAATCTTCTCTTTCTTAATAATCTTCAAAGATGGGGGTATTTATACCCAAATGATTGGTCCGTTGAAGAAAATCATTGCTTGTGAAATACATGATAGCCGTTGTGAGACAGCCTGCTGCAGTACAGAATATTCTCTGACAAATTCTGATATTCCCTGACAATCCTGACATTCTCTGACAAGTTACAAGGTTTGCTCCTGCCAAAAAGTGCTTTTTGTTGCTGTTGCAATTGCTGCGTAGCAGAGGACGCGTTGTGACAGAGAACGTGCTTAAAATGCAATACAAGGTGCCAGCTGTTGTAGCAGAGAACGTGCGTGAAACAAACAGGTACAGATGGGTCTCCACAACTTCATACAAGAGATGCCATGTCATCAAGGGACTTCAGACAGCCTTGATGTATCAGACGGGTTGAACTTCTTCAGACAGCTTCTGCTTCTTTAGGCAGTTTCAACACTTAGTCTTTTAAGCTTTTGATGGCTCTTGCTGAAATCATAGATAAGAGATTGAGTTAAATACGTATCTATGATAAATATTTTAAGTTAAATTTGTTAACCATTAAAACTTGGGAATATTTCTGTCTCATAAACTTCTTTATGATATTTTTGAGACTCAACACTTCAGACTTCAAGTCAACCAACAAGGTATCCAAATATGCCTTAACTGCTAAGATCCAATCTCAAACTGCATATTTGTCATTCCCATCCTTAATTCCATCACTATTTATCCCGAGTATACCCCAAGTCATCAATCACTTCTAACTCACTTTATCAAATCAATTTTTTTTCCTCAAGAGCTATTAATATCAATCCCCAATAACAAAACCTTAATGATTAAACCTCAATGATCAGTCATCTTAAACCTTGAATTAACAACCTCGAATCCATCATCGATCCCTTAGGTCATTCATCTAAAGGAATAGAAACTTAACCTTAGTGGTCATCCTACTCTAACTTTTGATTGGTCATCCTACTCTAACTTTTGATATTTCACTCATCACCTCAAATCACAAGTCAAATCAATTATTTGTTATACTGGTGTACAACCTCAGGACCTAGAGGTCTTAGAAAACCCTTCTTAGAAGGTTGACTACTTGGTTCATTCTTCAATTCAACTAACTTTTAATGGTAGAACTCTCATGAGGGAAAGAGGAGAGATCTAGGGATAAGGATTAGGATAATTCAACTCACAAGGAAGAAACATAGGCATATCTAAGTGCTTTATATATACATCCCTATATATCTAGGATTTTTAAATAATTAATACTCAAACACAACTTCTATCAAACTCAAAACTCAATTCAATTCCAAACAATAAGCATGCTACAAACTACCGCATACAAGTAGGAAGTAAAGCTTAACATGCCAAAGTCACACAAAACAACATAAAGCAATCACTTACACACTAGTTCATCAATCCAAACAAAATCATGGAAAGAATTACTTAATTCAAACACATGGGGTTCCACTCAAGACATCAACAAGAAGACAAAACCCAGTAGACGACATAACTCCATCTCTTTATAATTACTCACGTTCATCATACATATGACCAAGACATCATTTCTCACCTCCACAACTACTCAAGCTGAGATTATCAGCCTTGTGTCCCCAAAACTCACAACTGCAAGTTGTCACACTCCCTCCTAACCTGAACAGGCCATTGGGCTGGCCAGTCCCGCTGTCCTATACCAGAGTAGTTAGAAGCACGTTAGCCTTGCCAGACTTCAAAACACCTAAACCGGATCAAACTAGACTTGATACGACCATCAGACCCAAACTTCACAGTCCGGTTACACCGAACTGCTCTGATACCACTAAATGTAACACCCTCATCCCATGACGGGTATTACTCGACTAACTCGATTTGCGATTTGTTAATTTGTCTCTTAATAAAAATGAGGAAAGTTGGTAATGGTTTTTTTTTTTGTAAAGCATATTAATAAATTATATTTGGGATAAAACAAGAAGAAATACATTGGTACTAAATATATCACTCTGTTACTAATCAAAATTATAATGGAAATAACGTACATCTAGGTTGGGATTTTAGCATGATACATTACAGAAGAAGTGAATCCTCTATTCGACTACACCCTATCTATATAGAATATTGTTATTCATGTACACCCTTAAACACTACAATGACTTAAACGAGATCCGGTTCGACCTGAACACCACGCCTATCTTCAGAACAACGTGCATCCTTCCAAAGTCCATGCCCTTTTAGGTGCCAAAATAATAACAGACAACAAAAGAAAGACAAGGGGGTGAGAACACTTTACATGAACTCACAAACATAGGATATGATGTACTAGAGCACACATACAGGAACTCCACACAATTCAACCAAACAAGTGAATACAAATCACATCGTCATGATGCACACGGACTAATGCATATTTTGCAACTACAATGTTATGACTAATGCATGAGGGCCCAGGGAAACATCACCATCCGCAGAGCACAACAACAACTGCCCGACCATATATGTACAACGTATCAAGAGTTAGAGTCCGTACTAGCGCCGGTACAAAGAGCATTGCTCATGTTTTTTTTGCCAATCATTTTATCCGTCTTCCAGACAATCTCTACTGACCCCAAATCCTTGAGAGCGAAAGGATAGTCAAGCCTGTACACCTGAGCCTTTCTGGAACTCGACTATCCTCAGGGCTGGTGTCCCATTTCAGGACCCGCTGGAGTTCTTTGCAAAACCCAGTGCACCCGTCCCAACCAGTTTCCCACTGTACCAAGTGTCACTGTCATATAGGTCGTAAGGTTTTCAACCTTGAACATCAGCAATGCTTTATGATGCATGTCACGCAATCAATGCTTTTTCAGCATACACATCCGTACAGGCAAAGTCCATTGAATCATTCAACGTCACCACTCCCCGTGGTACAACTCAATTCGATGTCTTTCCTTCACAAGGAGAACCAAACAATGCTTTCTCAGCATATTCATCCTTATAGGCAAAGCCCATTGAATCATTCAACGTCACCACTTCCCGTGGTACGACCCGATTCAATGTCTTTCCTTCACAAGGAGAACCAAACAATGCTTTCTCAGCATACTCATCCTTATAGGCAAAGCCCATTGAATCATGCAACGTCACCACACCCCGTGGTACGGCCCGATTCAATGTCTTCCCTTCACAAGGAGAACGAAACCCCAATTTGGGTTAATCCACACTCTCTCACTAGGCTTCTCAAGTCTTATGCAAGAAGAGTGTGTTTGTTATAAACTTTTAAGGTAATTTATACTAAGGTTTTTCTTAAAATCAATGATCACTTTCACTTAAGTCCTATAGCTTACTAAGACTTATGATTGTGTCTTATGGATGGTATTACCTATCTTAATTCATCTTGTATGTCTAATTAAGATTAGGTTTAACCCTTAATTATGATTAATCTTCCTTAATTAGGCTATAATTAATCCTAATTCTCCTTAATTGAGTCTTAATCTTTACTTAAGATCCTAATTAATTCTTAATTATTCCTTAATCTCTTCCTTAATCTTGTATTAAACTTTTAATTGTAATTGATTAAGGTTTATTACAATTAATTAGTTCTTAATCACCGTTAAGTCCTAATTACTTGATTAATACTTCATTAGTAATTAATGATTGAGATTAAAGTAAATCTTCATTAAGGTTAATTAACTTTAGTCTTAATTAATTATTCTTCACTTAATTAACTTAAGTGGATTGGATTAATCAACCTAGGCAAGTTGGATTAATCAAGCCCACTAATTAATTTCTGAGTTTTAGTTTTGATTGGTTGGATTAGAGTTGAAGCCTAACTCTAACCTAAGCCCAAGTCCACTCAATATTTTTGGTTGACTTTATGATAAGTCTTTTGACTTTTTGATGGCATTGGGCCTAAACTAAAGGTCCAATGGTTAGGTAACCCATAGGGGTCCAATTTTCCACATTATCATCACTTATTATGGATTTTAGGGTGACTTTTAAATAGGCTTATTCTTGTACACGAATTTAGTTTGTAGGAATTACCAAAAATTTATTTCCATTTAATTTAGTTACCACTTTAAATGGTTATGCTTTTTAGCCTATTGGGCCACTAGGGCCCATAAACACTTTAACATTTTTCTCTTCGCCAAATCAAGATCAAACCAAATTCTTTCATGAGTTTCTCATGAACATGCTCAAGAACATGAAGAACAAGGATGAACACTTTCATCAAGAACACCAGAATCCAGCAATCTCCAAAATTTGCCAAATTCAAGCATGATCATCCACAAGCACATTAATCAAGCAATTTCATCAATAAAACCCTAAATATACAGCTACTGTGCGAACCAAATATCTCCCAACCCAGACTTCGTATCAACGATCCAACCGTTCAAAATGAAGAACCAGATGTCCCGAACCAGTTGTCAAAATGTCTGCCCGATCCAACGGTGAACGAATCTGCAGCCTCTATTTTACAGTCGCAGCTCTATGTAAAAACGGGAAACATTTCTTTCCAACCAATTTCATAACTTGCATGCACCCAAAGTCACCAAACAAGCACATTTCAAGCATCATAAAAATTTCTAAAACACACATATAAATCACATGCAAACAGCCGAACCATTTCCTCAAGGAAATAGGTTCCAAAAATTCATTTTTACAAAAGAAAAAGGGATAGGGACAAGGATCAAGGGTAATCCTTAACTCTAGTCACCAATCCTACTAGAGTTCAAGGTTCTCCCCCCTTTTACCTAAGAAAATTTCTTCTAGGAAAGGTGCAGCAAAATCCCAAACAGCTCCTCTTTTGTTCTCCTCTTGATCACCAAAAGAAGATTCTTCAAAGGTTGGAAGCTAAAATTTGAAGATCAAGGTTCAAAGATGGAACCTTTCTTTTAGAAAGTGATGGAAAATTTTTGGAAGATGGAGAGAAAATGGAAGAGAGGCTCACGACTCTCTTGGAAGAGGAAGGGAGAAATGAATCAATTTTTTTTTCTCTTTTTGCATGTACGTTGAAGGAAAAAGTGGACAAGTGTTAAGGTATTAAGCTTTTTCATCACCTTTTTTGACTTTTGGAAAGTGTGAAGCCACCAAGTGGCACACATGCACACACAACTTGGGAGAAGAGAAAAGGAAGGATGATGCAGATTTTTCTGGCCCCGATCAAGAGTATTCGGGCCCGGCTCTAGAAAGAGTAGGGGTAGAATGGGAATTTTGCACCAAAATTTCCCAAAAATTCTAGAAAATTTCCAATAATTGCTCTAACCTATTTTAAGCCTAAAAACGTGATTAGAACTCACTTCTCCCTTAAACTTTCTTATTTCCCAATTTTTTTCCAGCTTTCGCACACAACGATTAATTTTTAATAAGAGTAAGCAGATAGAAAATTATGGTTTTACATACAAAAATTCTATAAAGTTATAAATATCATTTTCAATCCACTTTTAAGGTTCAAAGTATATTTTCCATATTATTCCACAAATTTTCATATGTTGATTAGGGTTTTACTGCTAACCAGGGGCATTTTGGTCTTTTTGCCCAAAAGTGCCAGAAAATTCTAAATAAATTTCTAAAAATTCATTATTAATTATATTAAGACTATTTTGACTAAAAATATAGATCCCTTTAAGTTTTAGCTATTTTTCATAATTAAAGCTATATTTTCCTTAACTGTATAATTACTAAGGGTATCTTAGGTCATTTTCTCAAACACCTCTCTAGAAAAATTTTATTTATAATTATGGTTGGATAATTTCAAAAATATAAATTTGATTGTTTATTAATAGCTCCAAAATACTTCAGAATTAAATCTATATTATTATTATTTTAAAACTCTCTCTTTTTTATTTATATACCAGTAGGAGAAATTGTGGGTGTTACATATAATATCATCTTCATTCTCTGAACCTGTTCAGAAAGTTCTCAATGGACTTACTGAAATTGTGGGTCAGGAATACTAAGATGACTAATACTCAAAACTCTAAGCCTACCTCAAATCTTGAGAAACAAAACTGACAGGATATCATCCCAATCTCTGAACCTGTTTAGAAGGTTCTCAATGAACTTACTGAAATTGTGGGCCAAGAATGTTAAGATGGTCAAAGTCATAGAAGTCTATCTCATTCCTTGAGGGATAGGTTAAGATGATTGTTGAAGGAAACTCTCAGAACACGAAGATCAAGGAGCATGTTGTCAACAAGCAACAAGCAACTTTAGAAGAAGAAAAGTCTTTGAAGAAAAAGTTGAGGCTCAGAAATGCATCTTTTCAACCAAAGAATAAGCAGATCTAATGGTAACATCACTTTACCCTGCAATTTAGATATATGTGAAAACTGAACCCTGGTAATATCTGAACCATGCTAAAATACTCTGAATCCTTTAATAGGTAAAACTAACTCAATAAAAAGACCTAAAATTTGTTCTGGTTATATATTTTTTGCTTGTTTGGCTGTTGCTTTCTTAATTTTATTTTATATTTTTATCAAATTCTTTATCTCTTCTTTACACTCTTTCAAAAACGTTTTTCAAAACTTTCTTTATCAACGCTAATGACTCAATTCCCTATGGTCAACAACACATCTCCTGACCTATCAATGACATACGTTTGATATTTTCAAAACTGTCATAATTAAAACCACAAGAGCACGTTTGTATTCCGTGAACAACCTTCCATAAGGATCAATCTCTGCACTTCTCGATTTTACCCTTGCTTCAAAGTCCTATAAATTCACGAGAGCTCTTTACACAAACTCATCTCTTCAAGGCTCTTTTATATCTTTGCCTAAGAATCTGAGTGTGTTGTTCTCTGAAGGACCATGAAGGAGCAAAGGAAAATAGAAGAAGAAGCTCTGGAACAAGTTGATGAGGGGATTAAAACATCCTGGATGATGCGTGAATGAGAAGAAAGAAAGAGGCTTCTTCTGAAGACCTGCCTTTCTTTATTTCGACCATGGAAATCTTCCTACATCGGGAGTGTATGATTTACTCACTGGTTGATCCCATAATAGCCAATCTTATGAAGGGAACCACTTAAAATGTGGCCCTGAGGATAAAGGTTGTTGCTGGTGGTCGAAATATAGTATTAAATGATGTACCTCCACCGTTCCAGCCGCAGAAAGGAGATTGAGTGATGTTTGCACGGTTGGAAAAAGAATACTTGCTCAATCAACACTTCTAAGGATCTCAATCCAAGGAAGAAGTGGTGGCTGAGAAAGGAATTGACGTTGTTGATAAGGCTATGCCTCAGCCTTCATAGGAATCAAGAGAGGAAGCGATGATAAATGTATTTTCAATTTTTATAAATGTATTTCTTTTTAAAATCCTTGTAAAGAAGTTTTTACTTCTGTGCATTTTCTTTTGCTGAATGTAATTCCTTACATTTCAGAACGTGTTTTTGTACATATCTATTTGTCTCTGTTTCTTATTTATGGTTCGAATCAACAAAAATTGGCTCTAATAAAAATTGTTTAGCAATTGGTATTAATAACATTCGTAATAATAACATATAGCAATTAGTATATAACAGTTGATAATCTTCTTTTAAAACTTGGTATTAGGAATCTGAGAACTAACAAGAGAGGAAAGATAATAACAAAAGAGGGAGAAATATTTATTTACAAAACCTTTTTAATCAATGACAAAAGGGGGAGAAATATATATAACTATCAAAATGCTATAAGTCAAGAAAATTCAAAGAAATTCAAAAGATAACAATTAGAAATTCAAAGTAATTCAAAAGATAACAATCGGTCAAAATGCTACAGGTCAAGAAATTCAGAAGACAATAACTGGTAATAATAATTGGTATCAAAGTAACGATCAAAACTAACAATTGATTTCAAAGTAACCTTCAAAAGAGGGGGAAAAATATAATTACCAAGAATGTTGTAAGTCAAGAAACTCAGAAGATAACAAGAACTCAGAAGATAACTTTGAAAACCTTAAGATAAAGAATAAACTCTAAAAACAATAACAGTTAATTTCTAACAAGTGGTATCTGAGAAGCTTTAAACAATTGGTATATCTAAATAGTTAACAATTAATTTTTTTTATCTAAAAGACTAACAACCGGTATCTAAGAAGTTAACAATCAGTATTTAAAAGATTTAAAGCTTTTCTCAGGGGGAGTAATATAGATAGGGGGAGCAAACTAAATGCTTAATCATCTTTCATTTCATTTCATTTCCTTTTAAACATTTTGTAAGTTATACATATCTTATTTGTCATCATTAAAAAGGGGGAGATTTTGGAGTCTAAGAATCAATTTGAGCATTCAAACCTGACTTAAGACTCAACATCCTTAAGTTTTAATGATTAACAAATAAGATCATATAAGCAGGTGCTACTGAGAAAGGTATTATTTTGTTGATTGTGTTTCATGTTGAAACAGTCATCTGAAGTATCATCATCAGAATCAGAAGAAGAAGAACAAATCCAGAATCAGAAGAAGAAGAAGAAGAAGAAGAAGAAGAAGAAGAAATCAAGAATCAGAAGAAGTAGGATAAATCAAGAATCAGTAGATGAAGCAATGCAGAATCTGAAGAGAACAGAAAGAACAACACAAGATCCGAAGAGAAGAAGTAGACTCAATCATCTGAAGCATTCCTATTATCTGAAGACTAAAAGTCAAAAGAACTTCATCTGAAGAATGGCTATCATCAGAAGCTGATCTAAAGTACTCTACATGCCTAAAGACTGGACGCGATTAATCTCGTGAAGTCATTGTCAAGTATAAAGAACACTCTACCAAATGGACTATACCATTTCAGCACAAGAGTTAGGCATGTTTTTCTGCCTCGATCAAAAGACTTGCAGAAATAAGGAAATCCTGCAACGACAGCTGCACCTGCAACAAAAAGGTACTGTGTGCGCAGACCTACTGCTCCTACTGCTGCTCAGAATGAATCAGAAGTCTGAACAAGAATATGACGAGAAATATGTTTGAACTAAGGTTATTTTAATTCAACATCTTTATTCATCTAAATCTCATAAGAATCAGAAAAAAGGCAAGGAAGAATAGAGTTTCAATCGTCTGAAGAACAGAAGAAGCAACTCTTGATAAAAGAAAGGAACTTGCTGAAAGTATCCCCATTATATAGTTCAAGAAGTGCTTGAGATAATCATCTGAAATGAGCATTTGATGAAGCTGATAAAACATCAAGCTAAGAGATCACAAATCATCTGAAAGTATGTGAAGATTAAAAATTCAATCGTCTGAACACACATACTCTCTGAACATATTATAAGATATGAGGATTCTCAACACTGACTACATGAACGAAACTCACATATGAGAAATCTCAACAAAGGACAAAGATCATTTGTTCAACGGCTAAGATATTGTTCCAATACCTGCAAGGAACTCTGATCAAGAGAGGAAAAGGAGAATACAACAGGATATCAGAAGCTAAGCTAAAAGGGGAGCTAACACAACTTGGGCTAAAAGACAAGTCCAACGGATATCTCCTCACACTCACAGAAAGGAAAGAGGAATAGAAAAGAAGAAGTAGAGAGTAAGAAAAGAAGACATCAACCTGTAAAAGGAAAAAGCTCTCAAGGTTAAAGAACTCATCAACAGTGTGTTAGAGCTAAGCTATCTGCACACCTATTCTACTTAAGAAGAAGCAACCGTTTAAGAAGTCATCTCACAACGGCTATTTGAGCCAAATCACTTCTTCTCAAACGGTAACCAAACAATATTCAATGGCTATATTTTATCAAAACATATAAATAGCCTCAAGAAAGACTTTGAAGTTGTTGGTTGGGTCAATCAATCAACCATGGCAACATTGAAGCCCACAAGAAAGAAATGGTTGAAGCTTAACTTCATATATTACTTAGCCAATTAGTTGAGGAAGTTTACCTCAATTAAAAGATGAGATTGTACTCATATTTATACACTTGTATCTCTATCTTATCCTTGTACTTAGAATTAAATTCTTGTATCCTGAGTTATACTCAGTAATCTCTTTGTACAAGAAGAATCTGAGTTTATGTTTCTTAGAATCTTAAATTCGGTTTGTGTTGTAAACACTTTATGTGTCTGAGAGCCTGGAGGGGCTTGGAGGAATAAAGAATACTCGGTGTAGAGCCTGGAGAGGCTTGGTAGTAAAGAATACTCGGTGTAGAGCCTGAAGAGGCTTGGTAGTAAAGAATACTTGTGTTTGAGCCTGAAGAGGCTTGGTAGTAACGAATACTTGTTGTTGAGCCTGGAGAGGCTTGTCTATAAAAGAATACTGCATGAGTTGCCTGGAGAGGCAGTTGAAAACAAAGGAATATTTGTGTTTTAGCCTGGAGAGGATGTGGGAAAAGAATACTTGTATTTGTGGATTCAGATAGTGGAAAATCTAGTGGTGGTTTGCCCTGGGACTGGATGTAGCTCACTGGGTAGGTGGGTGAACCAGGATAAATTTCTGGCTAAGTCTTCTTTCCCTTAAACTCATTTATTTTTCGTTTTATATTTCTGAAGGGGATTGAAAAGTATTTTTCATAACGAACTTAATTCAACAATTTCAATAAAACAAGTTTTTCAAGATTAACAAACCTTCTGTTGATCTCATATCATTTGAAGAATTACAAAAAATGTACTTTGAAGAATCTCTGAAATAACTCTCTGAAGTGAGCTTGAAAAAGTCTCAGTTTAGAAGTTAGAAACATGCTTCAGACGATCACTAATCATCTGAAGTATTTCAGAAACAGCTATGTAAAGATTCTCTGTAATGTCTTTCAGAGGATACTTTGAGATGAATCTAAATAACTCAGTTTTAATTAAGAAACTAAGTAAGTTAATGTTTAGATCAAACCTTCTTAAGTCTCAAAGCTTGTCAAAATATACCCTTATTAACTTCCGCACTTTTCTTAATAACTCTGTTTTAAGTATTTCTCTTTAATTTGTCTTAACCTTTTAATTACTTATTTAAAGATTTCCAAAATTATTTAAAAAAGTCCAAAACACTATTCAACCCCCCTTCTAGTGTTTCCCGTGGTTTTAACAAAGTTGACGGAAACTATAAAAACAAAAAACATATTTTTCCCTACATATTATTATCACATTATATGAATATTATATAATATAAATTATCATTATATAATATCATTATGGGTTAATATATTAAAAATAGGGTAAAATATGTTTTTGGTCCCTGTAAAATAGGTGAGTTTTGCTTTTAGTCCCTATAAAATTTTCTTTAGTAAAGCGTCCTCCTAAAATATTTTTTTTATAATTAGTCCCTCCCTTCAATTAGCGTGTGTCAGGTGCTGATGTGACACGTTTCTCTCTCTTAGGTGTCAATTATTACATTTCTGGCGGTCTTAAACCGCCAGAAAAATTCATAGAGTGTAAGAAAAATTTGCATTCGGATCCTCTGACTTCTGCAGCGGAATTTGTCTCCATCTCTTTGTAGCGCAAATCTTGGCCTTATATTTTATCCAACTCTCTAGAAAAACTAAGCCACTAAACTAATTAAAACTCATCATTACAAAAAATAACAACCTTTGGATGCATCCGATGGTAGAAAGAAGAAAAACCATTCCTATCACTACTAAAAATCTGATGATTAGAGAGGGAAGAAATCCCTCGCTAAACAAGGAAAAATCCCTCGCTAAAAATTTAGTGACGGATTTTGTGACGGATAGTAAATCCGTCGCTAAAAGTGACGTCACTAAAATTTTGTGACGGATTTGAAAAATCCGTCACAAAATTAATTGGAGGAAGAAAACATAATCCCGTCACTAATTGTGACAGAATAAAATCCGTCACAAATAGCATTTTTCCCTCGCTAAAATATAAAATTCCGTCACAGACTAATTGGAGGAAGAAAACATAATTCCGTCACTAATTGTGACGGAATAATATCCGTCACAATAGCGAGGGAAATTTTCCGTCACAAACGAATTGGAGAAAGAAAACACAATTCCGTCACTAGTTGTGACGGAATATATTCCTTCTCTAATAGTGAGGGAATTTTCCGTCACTTTTAAAGATTGAAAAATTTCCCTCTCTAAGTAATGAGGAATTAATCCCTCCCTAACTAACGAGGGAATTAATTCCCTCTCTAATTAGAGAGGGATTTGGAGAATTAATTTGCCAGGGGTATTATTTCCTCTCTCTAACAAGCCCTTTTTTCATAAAAAAAATCATTCAAAACCTGTAAACAAAAATAATATTCATAAAATAGTCAAACTCATAATTATCCAAATCATATAGATATAAAAATTAAATACATATATGACAAAGCTAACAAATCAAAATTTAGCCCCAAACTAACCAAATCAAAATTTAGCCCTTTTCTACATTTTTCTCATCACAGATCATAGAAAGCTTCCTCCATAAAAAAAATAGAATCAGCACCTCAACCCAATATTTCCACTGATCCTAGTAACCAAACAATCAGAAAAGAGAAATATAAAACTGAGTGAGAGAGATCAGAAAAATATAGAAAATTCAGAACACAACCACCACACAGCAGCCGCACCACCACTGTCCAGCCACCCTCCTTCATGTGCATCTCAGTTCAAATTCTATTCCAATGAACCCTACTAAAAATATAAAACTTAAGGAAAGAAGCAAAAATAAATAGGAACATAATCAGTTACTATCTTGTTCTTTCTCAATCACCCATTTACCCCTTTTTAACATTTCTATCATCACAGATTAAAGAAAGCTTCATCGATCAAATTAAAAAAAAAAATAACCAAAATCAGCACCTCAACGCAATATTTCCACTGATCCCCAGTAACCAAACAATCAAAAAAGAGAAATATAAAACTGAGTCAGAGAGAACAGAAAAATATACAAAATTCAGAGCACAACCACCACATAGCAGCCACAAAACTGAATGCATTTTTACCTAACATTGTCACAGTGAATGCTTTATCTTAAATATCGAGGTATTATCTCCCTTGTTTAGTGATTTAACTACACTGTGTATATCTAACTGCAGTGTAAATAGATAAAAATGCTTCAATAACAATAATATCTAAATTCAGACTTAGATAAAGAACCATGTTCCTTTGTCTCAGAAACATTTGCGAGAAACACAGGAATGGCCTTAAAATCCAAATCTTTCACATATGACTTCAATGCTTTCATGGCGGATTTTCGACTATCTTCATCTTTGTCAAGATTTGCAAGCTCCTGGTGCACTACCGGGCTGAGATTTCTTCCCATTGTTGAACTAAAACCAAACAGATACCACTATCAGCAATGACAAAGAAGCCAAATCAAAAGCAAATATTTAAATTGCATAGCATACAAAGATCCCATTTTGGCTATTCCATTCCATGGTCAGAGTTAAAGTTCACAATGAAAACAACTAAGCCACTCCCCTATGGATTATCAACTTCAGATATAGAAAAGGGAATAAGTTCCCAATACTAAATATATTAGTTCCACCTATAATGAAAAGCACTAAGCCACTCACTTATCAAGGAAAGATGATTCTAGCCCACTTATGTGACCAACCTAAAGGCTTAAAAAACTCGAATGTGCATGGAAGATGTTTTATTTGGATGTTACATTCTGAAAACTTATTTGGCCATTGTCTCTCATTATAAAACTTATTTGGAAGAGGCATAATATAATTTTACATTTTGTTTTCCATATTTTCATGTATGCATTTAATTTTATTCTAAATTTACTACTAATCACTTTCACAAACATAATCAAGAACACTCGCGTTGCCTAATCATATCCCACTATCGATGTTCAAAGTTCAATATCCTATACCACAATTCTCTAATGGACCTAATCTAGAAGCAATGACATAGCAAATCCCAGGAAACAAATCATAATCTATCTATCAAGAGAAGTCCATATAAAAACAATAAAAAAGAGGAAAAAAGATTCAAGAAAATTATACCCATTCCCAATGCACAGAGCTCAACATCATGGTCTTGGTTTATGTACTTCTGCATCGGAAAGAAATACAATATCAATACTTCTTGGCTACTGAACGAAAAACAGTTCAAAAGATAAAGTATAGGAAAAATCATTTGATGCCTTGTGAAGAAGTTTATCCAAGAAAAAGTAGGAAAATAATGTTCAACACCGGTTTTTTACTATTATGCAGATATTAGAAAAAGAGGTAAACCAAATCAAGAAAACAGTAAACTACTACCCATAGCCCATCCCAAAAATCGATCAATTGAATGAAAAACGAAAATAGTAAACCGTCCCAGACCCCAGCGGCAAGCCGTTGCCGCCCCCGGACTACCACCGTGCAACAACCAATCATTATAGTAGCACTCTAACCTCACTAAAGCGTCAGTCATTCTAAATTTCAGAAACTCAACTAAATAAAAAGAATGCAGGATACATACACTTCTGAAAGGTAGCTCTAACATATGACCTTGTAGAAATTACTAAACTACACAGAAACAAATCATCAAACAACATAGGTGATAGGAACTTGGCAATTGATTCAAGGATGAAGATTACACTTGGAAATTAAAAGAGGGGATAGAAACTACACAGAAACAAATCATCAAACAAGTCATTTATTTCCATTCCAAGGTCTTCTCCTTCCATCCTCCTTTCATTCATTATAAGAAACATAGGGATATTTCAGACTGATGTTGCAATCAATTTATACATTTTCATTCATGCTCCTAGAAGTTATTTGACAGAAGACTAATTTATTTAAAAGAGATTTCTAAACCTATTTAGATTGGAGAGAAACTAATAGGAGAGTAATTAGTCTAACCGTTTGCAAGATGAAAGTTTAGGACTCAATCACAGTTTAGTTGGATCTAAATTGAGATATTGTTCATTTTTGCTCTAAAAACTATGTATTTGTATTAACCCAGTGGGACATGTAATAGAGGTATATCCTCAAGTCAAGTTTTGCCAACCAAATTAAAGGCTCTAAACTCTATTGTAAGACCAACTATTAGACACCATGCATATACCCAAAAAAAAACATTAGGTGGTCTAGAAAGAATGGGAAGAAACTTCGTACAAGAAAGAAATCACATAATGGCATTTTTTAGCAAATTTCTCTTTCTCACTATACTGTCAATGTC
The DNA here is from genome assembly GCA_026901365.1 of Sesbania bispinosa. Classification (NCBI taxonomy): domain Eukaryota; kingdom Viridiplantae; phylum Streptophyta; class Magnoliopsida; order Fabales; family Fabaceae; genus Sesbania; species Sesbania bispinosa. The sequence continues at coordinate 81,341 of QLOH01000704.1, read as the reverse complement.
CTGACTCCTGAATCATACAAAGAATAATGAAGGAAAAGACTTAATCTTTTTATTCGAAAATCATGGTAACAATGAACATAAAAATATCTCCTTCATGGAAGAAGCTTAGGCTAATTTTGCCTAGGTAAAAAGTAGTTAATGTACAGAACACAGATAAACTAACAACCAACACCCACTTGTGCAACCAAAATCCAAGTTTTATTAATCAGGCATCCTAAATTTATTATATAGAGCTTAATAAATAGTATAAACTTCTATCAAACTTGTCTAAAATTCCATATTGACATTTTAATTGAATGGGGTGAAGGGACTCCACCCCTTCTTCAATGTAAAATAAGAGTAACTTTCAGAACTCATAAGTTAATCTATAAGTAGATTAAAATTCTAAATTAGAAAACACAAATTACTTGTCAATTTTGGTTTCTAAAAAGTTTTTTAATGCTCAATGTAATTGTACTCATAAGTTCATTATGAAATTTGTATTAAAATTCATATCTTTTATATACTACGGTGCCTCAGAGTAATGCATATTTTTGAACAAGACACTCGAACATTTATTAAGCATATATGAAAACATAGTGCATGCTGCAACAAAGTTTTTATAACTGGACAAGCAGGGACTTAGCTTAAATGGGTTTATCTTCACATATATTGATCAAGCAGATGTTCCAACCCTAAACTAGAAACAAAACTAAAAACTACAAGGAAAAGGGGATGCTCACAGTGGTGGAACCGGCGATGACCAACAACCGCGACGTCAACAGCAGCGACGACGTTTGGCTTCGAAGCTTCGTTCACGGACCTTCGAAGCCGTGACGTCAACGGCGACGACCAACAGGCACAGCAGCGGATTCGTTCACGGACCTTCAGCAAACTGCGTCGTCGTTCATGCACCTTCAGCCAACAACAACGCCGGTTCACAGCGGTTCAGCAGCGCCTGCGCCGTCGTTCACGGACCATCGCCTTGGAGCTTCGTCCAACAGTAGTTCTGCACTCCGATCGGCGCGGTTCACAACGGGAAGGAGATGAGAATGATGATCGACGAGGAGCGGCGCAGTGTGGGGGTGGGTAGGTGTTTGTGTGTTAGGGTTTCAGAATTTGTAGAAAGATGAAAAGTGAATATCTGAGTTAGTGTCTCTCACACTCAGGCTAAGGAGACTAGGAGAGGATGGTCATGGGCCTGGCCCAAATTCGCAAAAGTTTTTTTTTAAAACAAACATGCATTGTCAGGTTGGGTCAGTTACCGAGCTATTAAAAACTAGTATTATACTCGTGCGATGCACGGAAACTTAATATCTCATAATTTATTTTTTATGTCATAAAAATATTTATTATATATATTTTCAATTAAAATTTTAAGTTTAAATAAAGATGTATAAAAAATAACATATGACAATTATCAATAAAATACTTTTATCACTGAAATGAATTTTTAAAATAAAAATATTAGGTACATAATTTTTTTATATGGTAATCCATTTTTAGTACCATTAAAATATTTATCACAAAATAAATTATTATATATATAATATTAGTTATTTTTCATATTTCATAAAAATTTTCTCTTTTCATATTACAACTAATTCATGCTTTTATTTTCTAATGTATTCTAATTGTAAAAAAAAAGTTTTATCCAATGAATAATAAAAGGGTTAATGTACATCTTGTTGAATTCGAGAAATATAGATAGATAGATAGATTAAATTAGTTTTGAATACTTGTTTTAATTTATATTTTTGTATTAAACAAAATAATTTAATTTTAAATTTTGAAAAGAAAAATAGAAATAAAAGTTAAACAAATACATAAGGATAATTTATTGGTAAAATAACTTTTTATTAGGAAAACCAATTTATTAAATATTTGAAAATATCAAAATTTAAAATTATTTTATTTATTGTATTTTTAAATTTATTTTAATAATTAAAAAATATTTATTTAACATATAAGATATTTGCTAGTTTAATTTGAAAATATATAAGATTTTTTCACATACATTTCTCATATTCCAAAAATGGATTGTCGAAGTTTTAATACTTTTTAAAAAATAATGACATTTTCCATATTCTTTTATTTTATATTTCCTTTCAACACCTTATTTTTTTCATCTCTTTCTTTCCTATCACATCAAAATATTATTTTAAATACAATCAACATGATAAAATGTTTATTTTATTCCAAATAAATAGTAAAAACAATCACATCAAAATACTATTTTAAATCAACCCGTACATTAAAATATTATTTTACCAATGAAAAATTTATTAAACAATACATATTTTTAGAGTCAGCTAAATGGGCTAGCCCGATCAGGCCGTCCCACAAAAGCTCACAAAAATACAGGACTCGGACACTTATATCAGAAGCCTGAATAAATATTTTTTAAAATTATTGCAAGATTAAGTTAAAAAAATTCTTCAAAACTAAAAGCCATTTTAATAACAAAAATGTATCACTGGGTAAAAAATGATAAAAAAATTGATAATAATTTCATAGAATATTTTTTTACTTTTTAAAAGATAAATTTATAATCCAAAATTCTACAAAACCAATAATAATTTTAGTAATAAAATTTGGTTATTAAAATTTTTCTATAGATAAAATTTGGATTAAAACTTTATTAACACACTTTATAATGAAAAAGCTCATTTCCCGTTTCTCTTTAGATATTAAATTTTATAAGTATTATTCTAATAAAGAAATCATCTTTCATCCTTTTTTAGTCATCCATTACAATTCCCAAAGTCCATACCATAATAATTATCCCTTAAAATTCCAACCACACCCCTATGATTTGATAGTATATGCAAGGCTCAAAAAATAGGTTTTTCCACAAATCATACCTTTTGGATTTTTCCATGGTAGAATGACCATTTTGCCCTTGGGGTGCAATATGGAAAAATAGGCACTTAGGGTTAGGGTTATAACATTTAACATATGCCGACATTCCAAAATCCACCAACATGCATTACCATGCAAAAGGTGTTTAAAATAATTTTTCCACAAATTTTTGGCGACTCTGACTATTTATTATTAATTATCCTCTATTTATCTTCAATTAATTCACCATAATTACAATTTATTTAAAAAATCACCAAACTTCGTTCCAAGGTTCCCCTAACCACCTCCAACATCCCTTGTGATCACCATATAAAAAATCACACTCGAACATTGATTTCACTTCCACTAATTTGAAAGTATGCACTTAGGGTTACAATTTCAACATCTTACACATGCCATCATGCAAGTCACTTATCCACGAATTCCGAAATGCTTTCAAAACCCACAAACATGCATTACCATGCAAAAGGTGCTTAAAATAATTTTTCCACAATTTTTTGACGACTCTGACTATTTATTATTAATTATCCTTTATTTATCTTCAATTAATTCACCATAATTACACTTTATTTTAAAAAATCACCAAATTGGTTCCAAGGTTCCCCCCACCACCCCCGACATCCCCTGTGATTACCATATAAAAATTCATACTGGAACTTTACTTGCACTTAAACTAACTTGAAAGTAGGCACTTAGGGTTAGGGTTATAACATCTTACACATGTAAATAAAAGCATAAGTTCATTTTTTAGAAGGGGAAAATAAAATATTTTTAAAAGTTTTTTATTTGAACCACATGTACCTCCACCTAATGCAATATTCCTGTTCGATCCAGGAACATCCATCATGGTGGGGTTAGCTTTCCCTGCAGGAATTTACACGTTGATTCATAAAGTGAATAGGTATTTAATGCAATAATTCTTTCAAAAAATTTTCCTTATTTATAAAAATTATGAATATGATTGTTCATAAATGTTGTAAATAAATTACATTTTTCTTAAAAGAGAAACTAGAGAGGGAATAGATAATCCCTCGCAAATTAGAGAGGGAATTAGAAATCCCTCGCGAAATGGAGGGTATAAATTATTGATATTTTGTGATGGAATTAAATCCCTCGCTAATTAGAGAGGGAATTTGAATTCCCTCGCTAATTAGTGAGGTAATATGAAATCCCTCGCTAAATGGAAGGTACAGGGTATTGATACTTTGTGAGGGATTCAAAATCCCTCGCTAATTAGAGAGGGAATCTGAAATCCCTCGCTAATTAGTGACGGAATAAGAAATCCTTCGCTAAATGGAAGGTATAGGTTATTTAATACTTTGTGAGGGATTAAGAATCTCTCGCTAATTAGAGAGGGAATCTGAAATCCCTCGCTAATTAGTGACGGAATAAGAAATCCCTCGCTAAATGGAAGGTATAGGGTATTGATACTTTGTGAGGGATTCAAAATCCCTCGCTAATTAGAGAGGGAATCTGAAATCCCTCTCTAATTAGTGAGGGAATCAGAAATCCCTCGCTAAATGGAAGGTATAGGGTATTGATACTTTGTGAGGGATTCAAAATCCCTCGCTAATTAGAGAGGGAATCTGAAATCCCTAGCTAATTAGTGACGGAATCAGAAATTCCTCGCTAAATGGAAGATATATGGTATTGATACTTTGTGAGGGATTCAATATCCCTCGCTAATTAGAGAGGGAATCTGAAATCCCTCGCTAATTAGTTAGGGAATCAGAAATCCCTCGCTAAATGGAAGGTATAGGTTATTGATACTTTGTGAGGGAACTGAAATCCCTCGCTAATTAGTGAGGGAATATAAAATCCCTCGCTAATTAGTGACGGAATATTCCCTCACTAAAATGTTCTTGATTTAGCGAGGAATTTTGTGACGGATTTTTTAGATAGGGAAAAAATCCGTCACAAAATCCCTCTCTATTTGTTCACCTAAAATTTTGTGACGGATTTAGCGACGGATTTTAGCGAGGGATATTTTCCCTCTCTAAATCCGTCACAAAATTTAATTGCTACAACTTTTGTGACGGATTACAATATCCGTCACAAAATCCCTCTCTAAAATCCCTCGCTAATAGTGATTTTTTTAGTAGTGTGTTACTCTGTTTCTCTCCTAAGAATCTCCACCACAACTCTCAGTTTCTCTCTCGCGGACAGGTTTGCACCTGAGTTGGTTACTTACCTCTTGTGGGTTCATTGATTACATTACCTCACAACTCATCTTCTCATCCTCAAAATAGTTTTCTAAATTTTCAAGTGTTCTCAAAATAACGATAAACACAAATTTTTACCTTTCAAAATAAATCACATGCAATAGATCTTATATATTCTTTTGCCAAGCAATTTGAATGCTTCTAGTAAAAACTGCACTCTGAATGCTCTTTGACTAGCAAATTTCAAGACTTTTGGGGTGCTCTGTTTTAATTGCTCACTGAGAATTGAGAAGATTTCGATGACATGACACCTATAGCGCCAAAATGAGCAAATGTGTACCACTGAATTTTATTTTGCAACCATTAGAGTTATCTGATGGTCTCCATTTGTTTTGACTTTTATTTTTTAATTTTTTTAGAAGAGACAAAACCTTTATTTACAAATTACGAACAATTCATATGTAAACCTGAAACCTCTTCGTTAGAAGAAAAAAGAAGTGTAAGTTATATACACACACACACACACACACACACACCGGAAAGCAATAAGGCCAGTGTAGGAAAGAAAGCCATGCTCGTTTTCGTGAGAGTTCTTAAGCATAATGACAAGAGCAATTTAGGGGCAAGGACCACTGGAGGTATAGCATTGAACGTCATTATAGGAAGCCACACATTCCCAAGTTAACTAAAATGAAAAAGCTATATATCTGTTTGTGGATGGGTTACAGGGGGTAAAATGGGGTGCGGCCAGATAGTTTTCAGGGGAGAAAAGGGAGTGGGAAATGGCAGGGGTATTTTTTTTCTGGCGGTCAAAGAACAATTTTCTGGGAGTTTTAGACAGTCAAAAATGTAATAATTGACACCTAGGAGAGATAAAACATATGCCACATAAGCACATGACACATGTTAATTGAGGGGAGAGACTAATTGCAAAAAAAATATTTTAGGAGGACACTTTAATAAAGAAAAATTTTATAGAGACTATAAAAGCAAAACTCGTCTATTTTACATGGACCAAAAACATATTTTATCATTTAAAATATTATAATAAAATAATATAAAATAAGTTTTTCTTCATCATAAAATAAAAAAATAATATTTTAATATGTAATAAAAATATATATTTTAATGAGTATATGGATACTTATTACATAACTAATATAATATCTTTCTCCACCTATTTTATATTTAAAGGGCAACCGTTATAGCTAATATATATAATATCTTTTGTCCACCTATTTTATATATAAACGGGAACCGTTATAGATATATCCCATTTTATGAGTATGATAATGCCATTCTATTGCCATTATCCACCCCACCCCCTAGCAATTGGGATATTCAGGTCTTAATTAACCCCTAAAAATATCGCTTAAAAAATATCTCATGTTCCCCTGTTTTATTTTTTTTTTTGTCCTTGAACCCTCACTCATACTCTGTTGCGCTGCCAATTCTCTCATTCCCCGTCCATCATTTGACAAAATCAAACCACCTTCGTTACCTTCCCTTAAGATACAAGACTCCCCTCCCCCCTTCCTAATTATTAATTGCTCAGTCCATCGTACATTACATATTCATATAATACAACATCGTCTTTCTCTCTCACATACATACACACTAAACAGCCTCACTATTGATTCAAATCTTATCTTTTCTTTTCTTTCTTTAATCTTTAGTTATATAGATACATGCAACACATTCAGAAGAGGGAGGAAAAAGGTATCACCAAGAGTGAGCAATGAAGAACCGCTATCCTCTACCAGAGAGACGGTGGTTCCTTGGGTTGGCCATAGTGGGCTTGATAGGAGCGGTGCTGTTCATAGCCACCGCGATCACAACCTCCGACCGGCGGTTCCTATGTCCGCTGGCAGCAGGGATCCGAGCCCGAGCCCGAGCCTATGAGGATTACAACCCATCACCGATCCAATTAAGGGCGATACTCCACTACGCAACATCGCGCGTGATCCCTCAACAATCGGTTTCGGAGATCAAGATCAGCTTCGATGTGCTGAAATCATTTGGTCGCCCTTGCAACTTTCTCGTCTTTGGACTCGGCCACGATTCACTCATGTGGGCCTCATTAAACCCAGGTGGCAACACGCTGTTCCTCGAGGAGGACCCCAAGTGGGTCCAAGCGGTACTCAAGGACGCGCCGGGCCTGAGAGCCCACACCGTCCGGTATCGCACTCATCTCCGCGAAGCCCATAAGCTCATTTCATCGTACCGCTCAGAGCCCATGTGTTCCCCGACCAAGGCCTTCCTACGTGGCAACCAGGCCTGCAGGCTCGCGCTGGAGAATCTACCTGATGAGGTTTACGAGACGGAGTGGGACCTCATCATGATCGACGCGCCCAAAGGGTATTACGCCGAGGCACCGGGCCGCATGGCGGCGGTGTTCTCCGCCGCCGTCATGGCGAGGAACAGGAAAGGATCCGGTGTGACACACGTGTTCCTGCACGATGTGGATCGGAAGGTGGAGAAGGTTTACGCAGAGGAGTTTCTTTGTAAGAATAACTTGGTGAAGAGCGTTGGAAGACTCTGGCATTTCCAAATACCACCGTCGTTTAATGACACCAATGCTGTGCGTTTCTGCTAGACTCATTACAAGTTTGCTTACAGTTACTGTTCATCATCTTTTTTTTTTATTTTACAATTTTTTTTTTGGGTTGGTTCTTCTGTTATTAGGGTATGATCTAAAGCGAGTGACGCCGATAGAAACAGCGTTATATTACAGACGACATAGAATTTTCTTTTATTACAGTGCTGTGTTTTCTTTGTTTTGTTTTTTTGGTTATTCCTAAATATGGGGACAAAAGGAATCGTCATGGCCACTGCACCTTTTGCCGACAGGAATGGGCAGATTGCGAATAATTCAGTTTTCTTTTAATTGGGCCTTTGGGTTCTGCTGGGAAACTGGGAAGGGTCTTCTTTTTCTCTACACAACTAAATTGAAGTGTGTGCTGCTATGGTTAGTGGTAATTAATTGGTGAAAAGATTTCTAGGTGGTAATCTTATTCACCGGTCAGTGCTGAGTGCTGACAATTGATGAATCAAAAATAAAAAAAGTCCTTTTCTTTTGTCCAACTAGCTAATGATTATATACAAAAGCAATAAGAATTGATATGGGTGTAATGTACATGTAGATTTCTTTAAATTAATTATGAATTGTTTATGTATCTTCATGAAGCAATTCAAGATGTACAGTGGGGTAGTGCAACCATTCCAGTGTTCAACAACACTTTTTTTTCCCAGTTGAATCAAAAGAAATTAGTAAACACCATTTTTGTCTTGTAAGGGGTCAATTACTTCAATGTCCTCGCTGTCTTGTTAAAAAATTAATATATAGGAGTTTTTTTTTAAAAAAAATAAATAAATTATAATGATATTTATAATATTAAATATATTCATTTCATCCATTACTTTAATACTTAAAAATTAAAATTATCAATTTAGTTTAAAAAATGAAAATAATGATTAATATAATTAATTGTTAATATTAACTTAGTCCTGAAATTAATTAAGGACTTAAATTAATGACTACTTAAAAAGTTAAATTTATTTTAACAATGTGAAAAGGTACTCTACTAAATCCATACCGAAACGATGAAAAGAAAAGCTGAAATTATACTAATATAAAAAAATGAAATTATAACTAACAAAAGATAAAACTTTACTGAGCTATATATCGTGAACTATTGTTTTTTTTTTTGGAATAATATAGAAGTGGTTGTAGTAGCATAGGACCATGATATGCTGGCACTTGGACATACATACTGTTGGTTTTGGTAATTGGCTATTTAGGGTTGGTGTGGTGCCGTTTATTATAGACCAAAGTGTCATCCATGAATACGTCGTACATATATTTATATTTAGCAAGGTGTACAAGTGAGTATGTTAGAAGAGATTAATTATTCATATAACAACAAACATACAACAACTCATATAACACACCTTTTCTCTCTATATCTCTCCATCACATCACCTATCACATTCAACATTTCTCTCTCTTCTTTTTCTTATTTCTCTTTATCTATCTATGTTGTATGGTTGTATGTTGTACAAATTTAATTTCTCATGTTAGAAAGGTCCAATCATAAAGTTTCACAAATAAAATCATTAAAATATATATAATCATCCATAATTTTTAATGGATTTAATTAATATACATTGTCAGTGTAAAGAAATTTTACACAAATATTCAATGATGTGCTGTCACATCATTTAATGAATGTGACACCTCATGTGTTATTAAATTCATTAAATGATGTGGCAGCACATCATTGGATGTCTGTATAAAATTTCTTTACACTAATAGTGTATATATATTAAACTCATTTTTAATTGGCTTTGTTATGGCCAGATTTTCTTAACATATTATTTTAATTCCACATGTTATAATTATGGGCGAAAAAATGAGCTAGCCTAATAGTTCAGCCAGCAAAAACGTAGGATTCAAACTTTTCTTTTACAAACTTGAATAACTTTTGAGTTTTTTAACCCGGTCTGACAAAATCCATCACCTGCAAAACCCGTAAAAGACCATATAATCTGCAAATATGTAGGTTTCAATCTTTATTTTAGAAGTCTGAATATAAATGTTAGGTTTTTTAGCCCGACTCGTGATTAATCCACTATCGGGTCAATCTTTTATTTTACAAGTCCGAATAACTTCCGAGTTTTTTTTCCTGGTCCGATAAAGTTTGTCACCCGTAAATCCCACAAAGAAATAAAAAAGACTTGATAGCCTGTAAATATATATATACAACTGGGACCTTTATTTTAGAAGTCTGAATAACTGTTTGATTTTTAACCGCGGTAAAAAATTCGCTTTCCACATTTGGGTCAGACCGGGTAGTTCGAATTGCCAACTCAAATTATAATGAAATTATAACTATCTTTTACAATAGATTATACAATTTTCTATGTTCATTTCTCTTACGATGAGTAGCTATATTAAGTTAAAAAATACACCATGAAAATAAATACAATTTATGAAATTACACTTAATAATATTCTTTCTAGTACCTATGTAACATTTTCACATTATTCTATAAATAAATAATGTAATCTTATACATATAAAATATTTTATACTTCAAAATGTTTGGTTATATTCATTTTGATTATTTGACATACTAACAAACCCCATTTAGAAGTGCAAAACGTTTTGGAGGACACGTTGAATATGGAGGACACTAGCCATATATGAAGTCAAGTGGGAGGGCGAAAGGTCACTAGCACTCCTCAAATACATAAAAGGAAAGATATATCTCCGACAGTTCATCATATATGGAATTCTTAATTTGATGGTTGATACAATTTTTTTTATTTGTATGAAACAAAAACAGCTTAAATGGGTAAGAACTTTTGTTGATTGGTTAAGGAAAACTTTTGTTAATTCAACTTGCGTTAAATATTTAGAGGGAGAGTTTTATTGCTCATAAAAATTCTACCCAACTTATTATTTTAATGTAGGTCCCAGAAGTTGAGTACAAGTAACTCTTACCCATTTTTAAGCAACTCAACTTGTGAGACCCATATTAAAATAATAATTTTTAAGTTAAGCAGCTCATATCAAGCAACTCCCATTGGAAATGCTCTAACATATGATATAATAAAAGGGATGGAGATTCCTTTAAATAAGATAAAGATTCCAAACCTTAAAACATTTTAGTCCTTTTGCTAATGTATGTCCTAATAATACCAGTTAAAAAAACATTTAATATATTTTTATTAAATATTTTAAAATTAAATATTTACATTTTCAATGTAATGAATATTTTTTTAGTTGATTTCTTTATATTTTTGTTTCCTTAACTAATATTCTAAAGTACTTGTTAATATTTTCTAGTATTTTAAATGTAAACAAGTACCCATGCATAATGAATTTGTTTAAAACTAAAAATGATAACTTCTTTGTTTTTAAAATATTATATAAGGTATGACACATAAGTTAATAAATATAATTTATTAATATTTTGTTTATATTATTATCAATTTTAAATATTTAATATGTTATTTCTCTCTTTGACTTATTATCTTCAATTAATGATATTATATAAATGAGAGATAACTATAAAGTATAAAAAACTTTTATGCTAAGACATCAACTAAATAAATGAATAGAACGGTTAGTAAAAAATGGATTTAATTAGTATATTCTCAGTTTAAAAAAATTTACACAGACATTTAATGGTGTGCGTCACATCATTTAATGAATATGACATCTGAAGTGTTATTAAATTTAATAAATGATGTGGCAACACATCATTGGATGTCTCTGTAAAACTTCTTTATACGAACAATGTACATATATTAAACTCATAAAAAATATTTATTATATTGAAAATATATGAATTATTGAATATTTATTTATTTTTAAATAATTATAAAAAATATTTAATAAAAGTGCATTAAATATTTTTCAACCAGTGTCTTCAAGAAACTCAATAAATTTAAGGTGACAACTCCGGTACCGTCAATAAATTATGGATATCGATACAGTCATGAATTGTCACACTTTCATTGTGCCGTGTGTAATGTACTTGCTATGTCAAGTGAAATTTATTAAATTTTTATAATTTGCAAACTAGCTCTATCTATTATGTTTTCGTAATTACAAATAAAATGTTTACATGTTGCACTAATTTATTTGCCTCTCATTCTCATTTTGTTTTGAAAATTGGAAAGTCATCACAATAACTTGTTCATTTTATGGGTTGAAACTTGAAGGGTTTGTAAACATAGAGTCATTGACTTGCTTTGTGTTTTTGCTCCAGTGAAAGTAATTTTTCCCTCTGGATGAATCAATTAATTTTGTATTCTTTTTTTATGACATTAATTTTGTATTCTTGGAGGATTACATTTTTCTCTAATTTAACGATTCATAGTTTGCAATAAACAATTTATTGTAGATTGAATGTTTTAGTATTTAGTTCTTCCACCTTTCTTAATTTCTTATCAGTAGATTTTGAACTCCTGAACTTTGTTTTCGTTTTTTAAGTATTTTATCTAGATTGCTTTTTTTGTAAGAGTGAGTTTACTTTACGTTTTAAGGTTGTTCATATAAAAAGATATGGTATGCTTGTTGTGCATAAATCGATGATATCCTTGTAATGTTATTTTATGTTTTGAAACTGGGTTAAAGAATTATGAATAATAAGAAAAAGGATGAAAAAAATAAAAAAAAATTAACGTTGTTTTTTCAAATAAAATGAAATAATTGAAGGTAAAAATATAATTAATTTTTTTAAAGCTGATATGTTAACAAGTAAATCACATATATCAATAAATTAATGACACATATAAAATGTATCAATACCCATAATTTATTAAATGTACCGTAGAATCTACCTAAATTTAATAGTAATACATTGAAATAACAATACGGGTCAATTAATGAAGAATTAAATTTTTACAATTTCTTTTTGAAGTACACTGAATCCAATCTTCGTGAAACGAATCCTTTTACTTTTATTTTTATTTTTATTTTTATTTTTATTATTATTATTATTATTATTAACTTTGTTATCAACAAGAGTCGAATAATAATATAGTACTAATTTCGTTTCTATTTATAAGACAATTAACTAAATTATACAGATAAAAAAAATATGTTAAAGCTAGTTAATTTTATTGGAGTTTTAAAAAATAATTTTAACTTTATACTTTTAGGTATTCAGCCTAGTGCTCGTGTAGATGTGCAACATGTGCTAAAACTTTGTAATGGATTTGAGTATCCCTTGTACCCTTTCGTTAATACATTTTGCTTATAAAAAATACAATTACTCCACTATCATTTGATAGTTGGAAAGACATTAAAGTTAATAAAGATAAATGAGTAAATGATAATAAATGCTTTTTTGAAATTATAAAGTGACTTATACCCACTCTAGTCCTATTTATAAGACAATCATACCAAAATTAGAGCAGGCAATTCGGGCTAACCAATCCGGCCCGACTCGATGCGGGCAGCGGGTTTTATCGGACTGGGCTAACAAATCCTAAAGTTATTTGTGTTTCTAAAATAAGTGTTTCAACCCTATGTTTTTTTTTAGGCTTTTTGCGAGTAGCCCAATTTTTTTTACGGGCTACTTGACATTTTTACGGGTAGCAAACCGATCGGACTAGCCCATTTTATCGGCTCTAATTAAAATACATTAAAAAGAGAGTGCGGATCCTCTGCAGCGCTGCATGAGCCTGCAACAGATTAGCTACGGAATAACTACGGATTTTAACTACGGAATGTTTCCGTAGCTGTTCCCTAGCTATTCGGTAGCTGATCCTGCTGCAGGCTCCTGCAGCGCTGCAGAGGATCCTGATCCTTAAAAAGATGAATTAATACACTGATTTTAAAAAATTACTCTACAAGATTACAAGTTTACCCCTATTTAAAATTAAACTCCACTATGATGATAATTGTGTCACTTTAACAAAGTCAAATATGAGAAAAAAAATATTAAATGCTTATAAATTTATGACTTTTGTCTTATAAATAGGATAAAAAAAATCCCAAACGTTGTCTTATAAATAAGATCAAAATGAGTAAAAAGGAACATAAAAGAAACTTTTTTTTGTGTAAACCATATGTATCCCTTATTACCAAGATCAGAATGAGTAGAAAGGAACATAAAAGAAACTTTTTTTTTTGTGTAAACCATATGTATCCCTTATTACCAGGGGCAATCCTATTCGGGGCTTAGTCATAGTTAAAGCTTCTCAACCCTCCCGAAGAATGTGTTTAGTGAGGATCGAACCCGAGAGCTCTTCCCACAATCTCAGCCTGCGTTGCCAACTGAGTCACAACTCTTTGATACATAAAAGAAACTTCTAAAATGTGTATTATAAATAAGAATGTAGGGAATATGAATTTATGAAAAAGAGGCGATATTTAAGAGAAAAACATAAATTATGGGGAAAAGGTTTCTTTACAAATACAACTTTCATGAAAAAAAATATAGGAATTAATTGTTATAAGGGTCCTTAATCCTATACTATCTCACACGATACATTTTGCCACAAAATAGTTACTAATAATGGTTAACCAATTAAACTTGTTTTTTTGTCACAAATCATAGGAGGATAGTTGGAGATCACGTGGAGTAGAACTTATCACATATTCGTGGAGAAAGTTTTCGTGGGATTGCATTCCTGTGTCGAAGCTTGGGTAGCATCGTTATGTAAAACCAAGTTTCAACATTGAGTAATTCATTCTTAATACAGTTATCATTTATCATTCAGTCAAACAGTAGTCCATGTGACCGAAGTGACTTGGAATATTTGATTGAAAGGAAAAAAACAAAAGTGATAATGTTTTAAATTTTAGCTGGGTCCAAAACTCATTTGCTTCCCCCTTCCGTTTAAGAAATGATAACTAAAAGTCACACTGTTTGGATGCTAGTTGATTTCTTAATCTAGAAGTGGCATTAAAATATAATTGAAATAGAAATTAAGAAAATAAAAGACAAGCAAGCAAACAAATTTTGCTGGTTAAAGATGCCAATCGTGGCAGAAGAGCAAGGTATGGTATTGTGACTGAAAGTTGAAGCACACCAGTCATGATTTTATTCCCCAAGAGGATTTTCATTCATCTTCGTGTCAGAAACAGAAAAGATAGATTACCAAAACAAGAGAACATCAACTTTTCTTCAAAATAAAATATAGCTATCAGTTTAAGTCTTTAAGACATTAACCTTCATGTTTTATTAAGCAAGAACAAATTCGAAAATTTCACCGAGAATACCAAATTAATTTAAACAAAAAAAGGAAATGGTTTTAGTACAAGGCAGTGTGGCATAGAAGGGAGGAACATCCGTCTGGCCGTCCCCACCGCCCTGTTGCATGATTATCATATTAAGAGATAAGGATCGAAGCTCACCACCACATTCCTCATACAGTATAGAATCTATAGATATTCAATAGCATGAATCGCTGTGTATAGATATTCCATGTATCTTTGTCCTTTTCTAATTATTTTGTCCCATTTTAAATCACTTTTATTCAATGTTTTATTTTCATAAGTTAAAGTCCTGCATCATTTATTTTTTGTTATTGATTTTGTAATTTTATTAAAATTGTAAATCTAACCGACACTTCATAAACTCAATAAGCATAGATATATTAAACTAATCTGTAATCAGGGCACCAACCAAACATCCACGACTAACCACCTAAAACTATATGCACTTGAAAATAATGTTTATAATGTTATTCTATAATTATAGGAAACAAATCATACTAAGTTACATCTTCATCTTCATAAAATACAGAAGAGATCCAATTTGCAACATGATTGCATCTGATTATAATGATATCATGGATTAATAAAAGAACAAAATCAGCCTAACCACTAGAAAGCAGGCATGTTAATGCATATCCCTTGGAAACACTGCATCCTATACAAAATCTAGCAGACTACAAAAAATATTTCATCCTGTCATCCCTCCTCATGGCATTATATACAGCTTGGACCTGAAAAATACAACAAAATTTCATATCAAGGTATATTCACCCAGGATCATTTGCACGGAGACAATATACTATATAAAAATTGATATCTAATGTTCTTTTAAGAATGAATCCATTTTCAGGAGAAAATAAGGTATATAACAAAATTCCCTTAGAAATGATTAGTGAGAGGAAAAGAGAGAAAGGAACATGACAGAAAGACCTGTTCACTGGAAACAACTTGGACAGGTCCAATGTTTACGGATACATATTTGCCCCTTTTTGATAACTTCTGCTTCACACGTCCCTGTAACATAGATGTTAATATTATTGAAAGATAAACATCAACCACCAAATGAAAGTGAAGATGTAATATATTAACTTGAGTTAATAAAGCAATATGCCACACCCTTCCTGTAGCAAACTCTTGAAGGTAATCACAGCATGCTAGGTAAAAACAATTATATTTATACTTCAAATAAATTTCAATTGAAGCACTCATATTTCATGTGATCAATAACAGGTTAGTCATGATTAATGAACTCAGAGCCAATCCATTTCGCAAGTCCTTACTTATGATGGACTACTTCACTTGTCCTGATACTGTTACTGTTCTTTTAAGGAGCATTCAAATTCATTGTCACTGACCAGGACACAATTATCAATTTTAGTGTTTAACTGCTTCTAATATCATATGAGCACCACATTACTATGGTAGATATTTTGCATCAATCAGGTAAAAAGCATCTTCCCTTTGGCCATCCTGTCTTGAATTCCCAAACATCTTGAGCGAAGGGAAACTGAAATACAAATTAAAGGCTTACCTAAATTTTGTTTATTTAGGGACAGCAAAGTTTAGACAACAAAAGCAATTTTTAGATCCAGTCACAAGATAACAAGCAAACCCTTCTAACCATTGGCTGATGCTGACCTCAAGGTGTGTTTGCACACGCATGCGCGTGTGTGAGAGAGAGGATAATACTATAATGACTTAAGCACACAAGGAGAACCCAACCCAAAAAACTAATCTATTAGGTTGGCCTAATGACTTAAGTACCCCATTCAATTTCTTATTCTGCTCAATATGAGATATACGATAATTATTCAGTTTGAGCCCCATCTTCAAAAAAAAAACAAAGCTTAAAAGTAATTTCCTAGTTTAATTTAAAATTATATACATAAGCATAAGTCAAAACTAATCGAAGAAAAGCATGTACTTCCTTCCCTTTGAGCAACTTCCAGAAGAGATTTTGGGGACCATTCACAGCTCATATTGACAACTACGAGTGCAAGCTTATAAGTCTTTTCATAGTATGAAACCCTGATCATAGTCCTTCATAATTCAGGGTCATGATTAGTGATTATTAGTCCCTTTGTCCTTTTTAGTGCTCATTAGATACCTCTATTCATAGATACTTTTAAGCTTCTTGCTGGTGACTTATAAAGCTAGTTGAAGATATTGATTAGTTTTATTTACATGAATGTCAATTCATGATAGACATATTATATAAAGTGTGTTCGATAAAACTAGCTAAAAAGTTAGTTGAAAACAAAAAAGTTAGCTGATTTGATTAAAAGTGCTTGGTAAAATTAGCTGTTGAACTAGCTAAAAATGGTAAAATGACATAGAAGGACATTATTAATTATTAAATAATGATAGTGAAAGTTGTTGAGGGATAAAACTCTAATAAATTTTGAGCTAGTAGCTGAAAAAATGAGCTTTTCTAAAAAAAGGTACTTCAAGTAGTTTCTCAAAAAATCTAGTAGCTACCTAAAACACTACCTTAACAAACATTGATGAAATGATTTCAGCTATGAATGTCAACTTTTATCTAGCTGAAATGCTTTACCAAATAATGTTAACATAGAGCTATTATGCAAAATTAATTGCAATTAGTTTGCTTTTTTTTTTCCTGACATGACAAGCAAAGAGGAACGGTCCTGTCTTGGTATGCTATTTAACAAGTCCTGAAGTCCAGCAAACAAACTATGTTATATTGTTATCCACCAACAAGCATCACATCAAGTTCAAGAAACAGCCAAGTCACATTGAAGCAAAACTAGACACAAAATTAACCATAAAGTAATAATAACAAATAAATCAGAAAAACTTAAGATATATTTGTATGCAATTATGCATACATTACAGGTTCAATTGGCAATGGCATTCATTTCAAATAGCACGGACAATATTTGTATAGTATAAGAAAGCAATGCTTTGCTCATAAGGTTCTTTTTTTATCATACTATAAATTAGTGCATCAACAACCAGCAAAATTTTCAAATAATAGGTCCAATTTCCAATTTTCCAGAAATACATTGATTGATATACACACACCTGAGGGATTGGCTGCTGGATTACAGATTCCACAGCAACAACCATGGCTTGCACGAAGTCCTCACCTCCAGTTCCTATTGCAGTGAACCCCCTAACAGTTGGATATGAGTTCACCTACACAGCACATAGTAACACACAACACAAGTATTGTGATATTGTGATATAAGACACAAAAATTGTGAAATGATGGTGAAAAATAGAAGCCACGAAATGCAAACAACGAGTTGAGTCACGAATGAATATTCACCTTTTGGTCCAAAGTGAGCCATTCATTGGTAGAATCATCTGTCACAGTGCCTCCAAGAACCATGTTCGTAGTTTGGCCAACTCTTCCTTCTGTCTTAGACACCTCTATAACCATTAACCAATCAAACAAAACACAATTTTCAATTTTGAAGTTCGTTCGTTACATGAAAAATGAAGCACGTAAATTCAATTAAATTGTTGAGAAGAGAGAGTAACCTGAAATGGCCTTCAACACAGCCTCTTGAGGTGGACCTTGATCGTCCTGAAACGACGGCGTTTCATTGTTAGAGCAACGGAGAGCTCCACCTCCTCCTCTGGCACAGTGAAATGGACGAACGTTAACGGTTTTGAAGCACGTGCCTCCTCTGTTACTATTCGGATTAAAATCAAAACGACGTGGTTGGAATTGAAACGGTTCCACGAGAATCGCCGAACGAAGCATGCTCCTGCACGCCATTTTTTCTTCCTATTCTTCTCTTCTTCCGCTTTGCCCTCTAAGAAAACACAGATTTTTTTTCGATAAGGAACAAATGAATTGACACAATTACCCTTGCCTATAACCATTATGCTGAGGGTTTTATTGACTTTTCAGCTCCGGCTTTGTTTTTGTCAATTTTTTTCTTTGTATTCACAACCCTATTCTATTCTTCACTCCTTCTCTCTCGGTTCGGGTCCTTTTTCCGATGTACGGATCCGAGAATAACAAAGACGATTCAGAGCGAACGGCTTTCAGAAAAGCAGAGAAGAAATACAAGCTCTACTACGATAACAATGCTTCTTCCAAGAACAAAAAGTACTTTATTTCATTTTCTTTTTAAATGTAGGTTTTTGCAATTTGCTATTCCTATCATATTCTGATTGCAATTCTCTTTCTTCACAGGAAAAAACAACTCAAACCAGTGGACTTAACGGAAGTCCTTGACTTCAAATCTATTCTAGAATGCCATCACCGTAACGGTGAGCTTCCTCCGGGTGTTTTCGTTCATCACGACAAGTTCACCTCTCCAGTGTTCTCTTTGCAAAATCACCCAGGTATTTATTTATTTTTATTTTTTTATCGCTTTTTTCTCATATTGTAAAGAAGAAACTCAAATTGATTTATTACACAATAGCAATATGTGGTTTACATGTTATAGTAGAGATCTAACTAATCATCAACTAACTAACTAACTAACTAGAAACTAACCACAATTCCCAAGTGCTTTTTTAACTAACTTTTAATTAGATAAGTAAACTAATGACCTCACTAACTATACTTATTGTGCAGGCTTTTATTTTATCCCTGAGGCATTAAGCATAGAGAAACAGTGTGCTTTGATAAAGGAGAGCTTGACTGATTTCCCACAGCCACCTAACAGAACAAATCACAATGCCATATATGGTCCTATACACAATGTGTTTGATGCTGCTAAAGAAGGGAAAGTTTTGGTTGAAGAGGAATCTACCGTTACTTCATCTGAAGAACCTAATACTGATTTTGATTGTAGAGAGGGTAAGGAATGGAAGTTTATTACTGAAAAGGAAGTTTCCTTGAGAAAATGCAGATCTATTTCTGCTTCTGTTTTGCTGCGGAAATTGCGATGGAGCACCCTTGGCCTACAGTTTGATTGGTCCAAGGTAAGTTATCATTCACCACTTCAGATATTTCTTAGCTGCATTTCGCTCCTAAGTGATTTAAATTTTACTTATTGGCTTATTTTTGTGTTTGGAATAGAAATTTATCTTCCAAAGTATGTTATTACATGTTTGCATTAGAGAACTAGTAGCTGGTTAATTGACTCAGATAATCTACTGCTTAGTGCTTAGCATACATCTGTTTTTAGCTAAGAGGAGCTGTTTTTATGGTTGTGAATGAGGTATACGACAAACTGCTTGTAAAAGCTAGTGCAATGGTTCAGACAATGTCTCAAAGTCCTTAGAGTACCATACCATTAATCAATACATTTCTGAAGTTAATGATTGTTGTTTTAAGGTTGCTTAAGATGTAACTCAAACTTTGCTAGCTGGTAGAAATTCATTCTACCCTGTTACAAAGATGTAAAACTAAACTAATTTGGCTAAGGTTATTATAGTTGCACCACCTATATGTGCATTGGGTCTTTGTTGGGAATTATAATTGCAATTTCCAGAAAAAAGCCGCATGCAACTAATATTTAGGGAAATCACTCAATGATTATGTCTTTGTGCAGCGGAATTACGATGTGTCACTCCCGCATAACAAAATCCCTGAAGCACTTTGTGAACTCGCCAAACAATTGGCAAAACCTGCAATGCCTGCTGGTGTTGAATTCCGTCCTGAAGCTGCAATAGTGAATTACTTTGCATCAGGTATGCTTAAAGCAAATTTTTATAATGGGAATTTGTTTGTGATTTGTGTTGATTCAATGTGTCCCTTTTTTAAATTCCTTTTCAGTTTAACTTTGATACAATGTCATCATAAAACTCTTCCCACTATTCTTAAGCAAGAAAATGTCATATTCTTGTAGGAACAAACAAATTTTCCTGTTGCAAATAAGAAAACCTTTTAACAGCTTTTTGAAAAGTCAGCGCCTTATAGTTCACTAGTTAACCTCTGATTTATATATTATTCCAGGGGACACACTGGGTGGCCACCTTGATGACATGGAAGCAGATTGGAGCAAGCCAATAGTTAGTTTAAGGTATTATGCCAATTTCTTTCGACTATTTTGTTTTTTTGGTTTCTAGATATAAACATGTTAAAAGTTAAAACAGATTGAACATGTACCTTTATCATGGATCCTAATTAGTTTCTACTTTCTTGTCCTTGTTGCCCCAGTTTGGGCTGCAAAGCTATTTTTCTTTTGGGAGGAAAATCTAGAGAGGACCCTCCCCTGGCAATGTTCCTTCGAAGCGGTGATGTTGTACTCATGGCTGGCGAAGCAAGGGAATGCTTTCACGGTAAGTATTGCCCCCTATAAAGAGATAGTTTGCGAAATATTAAATCAAAGTGATTTATATGATCAATTGAAGTATGTGTCACTTGGA
The DNA here is from genome assembly GCA_026901365.1 of Sesbania bispinosa. Taxonomy (NCBI): domain Eukaryota; kingdom Viridiplantae; phylum Streptophyta; class Magnoliopsida; order Fabales; family Fabaceae; genus Sesbania; species Sesbania bispinosa. The sequence continues at coordinate 60,303 of QLOH01000704.1, read as the reverse complement.
TAAAGATTATTATTGGGAATTCACATGTTAATTAAAGGTCGAGTTATGTGTCTTAATATGCTGCAGGTGTTCCTCGAATCATCACAGACAAAGAAAATGCTGAAATAGGCCATCTTGAGACACAGCTGACGCATGGAGATGATCTTTGTTTCTTAAAATACATTCAAACTTCAAGAATAAACATCAATATCAGACAAGTTTTCTGAGTAGTATTTTCTTTTCTATCAAAAGTGAAATTTTGTTTTATTATTTTATGAAAAAAGAAAGGATATATCATTTTTATTCAATGTGACTATGGCTTCATTTTTATCGTACATGACAAGTGAGTCATATCCAACAAACCTGTGTTTCCTATAATAGCTTCTGTTTGCTCTGTGGTGGCTCAACCAAGCCTTAATCCATTTCTAATCAGTGGGGTTATTGACGTGGAAGGCTTAAACGCTGAAACTAGTTGGCTGTGTTTGTTAGGTACCAGAGCAAAAACGCTGGTTAAGATGCTACGGTACCTACGGATAATTGGAATTAGCGAGTACATTAATTGAATTATGAAACGCTGAGAATCTAAACATGATTGGAATGAGTGAGTACAATAATTGGTTAGTGATCATTGAATTATGAGGGGAGTATAATAAAAATATGGTCAATTTTCAATAGAAATTGTTGTTAAAAGTTCATATATGGTATAAAATGAAAAAAAAATAATAAGAAATGTGGAGAGTGGGATTTGAACCCACGCCCTTTCGGACCAGAACCTTAATCTGGCGCCTTAGACCAACTCGGCCATCTCCACCTGTACGGAAGATTTTATTAAACATTAATTATCAACATATTACGAACAAATCATTGAGATTTAAGATGACCAATGTAATTTGTGATTAAATATAAGCATTTAATATTTTTTACATATTTATCCTGAATGATCATTTTCTATTTTAAATTGACATAATTGTCATAGTGAAGTTTAATTTTAAATAGAGGTAAATTTGAAATGTTGTAGAATAACTATTTAAAAATCAATACATTAATTATTTTTCTTATCTTGATATGTGTAATTTTGTCTGAGTTGTCTTATAAATAGAATCGAAGGGAGCACCACTTTTTTTGTACCTTAATGAGAAAAATCTTATTGAAATAAAAGGTCATATTTTAATACATACACTTATAACAAAATTATACCTACTAAAATGACTTAAATTCTTCTAAAATATTAGGTGAAGTTTGAGAATGTAATGTGAAATTATTAGCTAAAAATAAAATTTAATAGTGTTATACTTGCATATGTATTATATAGTAATTTTAACAATTAATTTCATATATAATTATTACAATTGGACACTTTATATTGAGTGAACTTTTCTATTTAGACAAATCAAATTCAAAAAGTGATATTTTTAACTATTACGTGATAACTCGATTATTACGAATTTCAAGATTGATATGTGAGTGAATGCCCAACAATAGTACGTGGCATATATTTACAAAAGTGGTTAAAATGGTAAGTGAATGCCCAACAATGGTAGTTAATCACAATATAAGTAGACTGTGTCCTGTACCATGCAATATAAGAGTCTGAAATTTAGAGTCAATCACTTTAGAAATGATTCTTCCAAACTACCACTCTTAACTCAGACTCTCAGAGATTTATCCTCACAGTAATGCCTATTTCAATTTCTAGTTTATACATACATACATACATACATACATACATACATACATACATATATATATATATATTGTACTTACAAAAACAACAAAAAACCTACTTTACTTAAGATGGGGATACAATTTGGTAGAGTAACATCGTAGCCTAGGTTAAGTGAATCTGTCTTTCTCTTGTTGTGATGGTCCTTATATAGGCCTGCTAAGATTGGCTTCTCCTTTAATACCCGTATCTCTGTTAGCCTAACTCCCGGTCTTTAATTTCCTTAGATGAGGTTATTTATTTGAGTTCTTTCCTTTAGTGTTGCGATCCGCTCCCTGACTTGTATAGATGATTGATATGCTAATAATTCTGATTGACTTTCCTTAATTGGTTGTTCATCGAATTTGGTCATGTGGTTTACTCAGATCACGGGGTTATTGCTCAAGATCATCTGAGTTATTTTACCGAGGTGTAGGGAAAGACCTCAGGCGGTATGCTACATAGTCCCACAAGCTATGAGGTGTTTATGCGAAATAGCTTTAGAGTTAGATAACGTATAACCATGGGTGCTACGCTGCATAGTTCCACAAGCTATGAGGCGTTTGTGCGAAATAGCTTTAGAGTTATATATAGTAAAACCCCGGGCGGTACGCTACATAGTCCCACAAGCTATGAGGCGTTTATGCGAGATCACTTTAGAGTTAGATAAAGTATAATCCCGGGCAGTACGATACATAGTCCCACAAGCTATGAGGCGCTTGTGCGAGATAGCTTTAGAGTTAGAGAAAGTATAACCCCAGGTTGTACGCTATTTAACCTTAGACATTGGGCTCGGAAAAGTTGTTATGCGTGTATTTGATGCGTAAATTTCATTTTTGGCAAAAGAAACTTGAATTAGATTGTATTCGAATATGGGTCATTAGATGGTGAGGAGTTTTCTAAAAGGATGTCCCTTTCCGTTAGACGTTTTAAGCATCACATCTTCCCCTTGTCTTTTCGTAACTTTTCATTTATTGAAAATACCTCATTGTTGGTTACAACTTTTCGTATTACCATCTGATCCCCTTCTCCAAGGCTTGCTTTCGTATTACCTCCGTTTTTCTCCTTTTTCATCTCATCTCTGCTGAAAATTAAAGAATGACATCATATTAACTTTGTTTCTCACACACATCGAGGCAAAGTGTAACAAAACATCAATTCCTCATTCACAATAAGCACATAATTCCTTCAATTTTTCATGTTTTTTAAATCGTACTTTCGTATGAAACTCATTTTATGCCATTGCAATTATTTATCACCCTCATGTAATATAACGCACACCTCTATGCAATATCAAATTCACCAGTAGATGTGTCACAATATTCTCATACATAATTACACCTCAACATTCCTCACTCTTTTACAGTTTCCATTGCCTAATTATGACTTAGACGCACACCTCTATACTTAATTATGAGTTACTCATCATGAATGCAACATAACAACCGCTATACTATGTTAGTATAATCTAAATTTTTGATTCACTTAATTTCTATTTTTGCATAAAAAACTATGTGACCCTTTCCCCTCTTTTACGGTTTCCATTGCCACATCCTTGTGTTGTATCGAAAGAATGGACCATCGTTCTTGTCTCCCAACTGTTAGAACCGCAAGAAACACTAGAAGGGGGTTGAATAGTGTTTTAAAATTTTTGAACAACTTTGGAAATCTTGAATTAAACAATACATAAATTAAAACATGTTAATATGAAGTACTTAAAAAAATCAGAGTTATTAGAAATGCGCGGACGATAAGAAAGATAAATTTGACAAACTTTCTAACACTACTTAAGAAGGTTTTAAAAAAACATTCAATTAAGTTGGTTTCTGATAAAAGCTAAGTTATTTAAAACATCTCAAAGTATCTTCTGAAGATTATTACAGGGAATCTTTTCAGAACTGTTTCTGAATTACTTCAGATGATTGGTGATCGTCTGAAGTCTGTTTCTTACTTCTGAACTGAGTTCTTTTCAGACTCACTTCAGAGAGTTATTTCAGAGGTTCTTCAAAGTGCGTTTTCTGTAATGCTTCAAATGATATGAGAAAGACTTAAAGTTTGTTTATATTTGAAAACTTGTTTTATTGAAATTGTTGAATTTGTGTTTGAAAAAAAAATTACTTTTCAATCCCCTTAGAAAATATAAAGCTGAAAATAAATGAGTTTAAGGGAAAGAAGACTTAGCCAAGAATTTATCCTGGTTCACCCACCAACCCAGTGAGCTACATCCTGTCCCAAGGCAAACCACCACTGGATTTTCCACTATCTGAACCACAGATACAAGTATTCTTTTGCCACAGCCTCTCCAGGCGTAACCACAAGTATTCCTTTGTTTTCAACTGCCTCTCCAGGCAACTCATGTAGTATTATTTTACAGACAAGCCTCTCAGGCTCAACAACAAGTATTCTTTTTCACCAAGCCTCTCCAAGCTTTACACCAAGTATTCTTTCTTCCACCAAGCCTTTCCAGGCTCTCAGACACATAAAGTGTTTACAACATAAACCAAGTTTAAGTTTCTAAGAAACATAAACTCATATTCTTCTTGTACAAAGGGATTACTGAGTCTAACTCAGGATACATGAATTGAAATCTAAGTACAAGGGTAAGACAGAGATACAAGTGTATAATTTTGGGTAAAATCTCGTCTTCTAAGTGACGTAAAACTTCCTCAACTAATTGGCTAAGTAAGATGTTGAATTGAACTTCAGCCAGTTCTCTCTTAGGCTCTTTCATTGGCTCCCTTAGGCTACATTCTCGCCTATTCAATATGGGATTGCCAAATTATATCTTGAAATTCATGGCCGCCTCTCCAGCTTGCCATCCTATGCTTCAAACTCTTTCTTGAGGCTATTTATATGTTTTGAAAAAATATAGTCGTTTGAAGATTCCTTGGTTACCGTTTGAGAAGAAGTGATTTGGCTTAGATAGCCATTGTGAAATGACTTCTTAAATGGTTGCTTCTTCTTAAGCAGAATAGATGTGCAGATAGCTTACTCTGACACACTATTGATGAGTTCTTTAACCTTGAGAGATTTTCCTTAATCAGGTAGATGTTTTCTTTTTTTTTCTCTCTGCTTCTTTTTTTCTGTCACCCTTTTCCTTTCTGTGAATGTGAGGATGTATCCGTTGGATTTGTCCTTTAGCCCGAATTGTGCTAGCTTCCTTTCTGCTTAGCTTCTAACATTCTGTTGTTTTCTCCTTTTTCTCTCTTGATCAGAGTTCCTTGCAGATATTTGAATAATATCTTATCCGTTGAACACATGATCTTCTGCCCTTGTTGAGACTTCTCGTATTTGATCTTTGTTAATGTAGTCAGAATTGAGAGTCTTCCTGTCTTCAAATGGTTTGACGTATCTCATTACATGTTTAGAGAGTATGTGTGTTTAGAGGATTGAATTCTTTAATCTTCACATACTTTCAGATGATTTGTGAGCTTTCGGCTTGATGCATTATCTCATCCTGATTTCATATGCTCATCTCAGATGATTGTCTCATGCATTTCTTGATCTTCACACTGAGGACACTTTCAGCAAGTTCCTTTCTTTTATCAAGAATTGCTTCTTCTCTTCTTCAGACGATTGTATCTCTGTTCTTCTTTGTCTCTTCTTACTCTTCTTTGATTTTGATGGATAAAGATGTTGAATTAAATAAACTTAGTTCAAACATCTTTCTAGTCATTCTTGTTCAGTTTTCTGATTCGTTCTGGGCAGCAGCAGGTGCAGTAGGTCTGCGCACTCCATGCCTTTTTGTTGCAGGTGCAGCAGCCGTTGCAGGATTTCCTTATTTGTGCAATACTTTTAGTCGAGACAGAAAAGCATGCCTAGCTCTTGTGCTGAAATAGGTATAGTCCATTGGGTAGAGTGTTCTTCATGCTTGACAATGTCTTCACGAGATCAAACCTTGATTCTGACACGTTCAGCTTTCAGATATACAGAGTGCTTTTGATCAGCTTCAATTCTTCAGATGATAGTTATTCTTCAGACGAAGTTCTTTTGTCTTCAAGTCTTTAGATGATGGACACTTTACTTTAGTCTTCAAGTCTTTAGATGATGAATATGCTTAAGGTGATTGAGTTTTCTTTTCTCTTCAGATTTTGTGCTGTTCTTTTTCTTCTCTTCAGATTCAGTGCTTTGCTTCATCTTCTGATTCTGTCTTTGTTCTTCTTCTTCTGATTCTGCATTTGTTCTTTCTTCTTCTGATTCTGCCTTCATTCTTCTTCTTTTGATTCTCCCTTTGTTCTTCTTCTTTACTTCATATTCTGAGTCTTTTCTTCTTTTGTTGTTCTTCTAGGCTTCAGACGAATACTACATCCTGAAACACAATTTACAAAACAATACCTTTCTCAGTAGAACCCGCTTATATGATCTTATTTGTTAATCATTAAAACCTTAGGATATTGAGTCTTAAGTTAAGTTTGAATACTCAAATTAATTCTTAGACTCAACACCAACCTCCATATTTTCTCGTTTTTCATCCCATCTCCATTGAAAATTAAAGAATTGCACCATATTAACATTGTTTCTCACACACATCAAGGCAAAGTGCAACAAAACATCAAATCCTCATTCACAAGAAGCACACCCTTCCTTCAATTTATTATGTTTTTTGAATCGTACTTTCGTATGAAACTCACTCATTTTGTTCCTTAGGAATTACTTATCACTCTCATGTAATATCACACACACCTCCATGCCAGCGTGTTACACGCATATCTCTGTGCTATAGCACGCATCACCATTAGACGTGTCATAATATTGTCGTACATAATTACACCTCAACATTCCTCACTCTTTTACGATTTTCATTGGCTAATTATGAGTTACATGCACACGTCTATGCTTAATTATGAGTTATTCATCATGCATGCAATATAACAACAACTAAACAATGTTAGTCTAATCTAAATTTCCGATTCACATAATTTCTCTGTCTTTCAAAACCTACATGACCCTTCCCCCATCCTTTACGATTTTCCATTTCCACATATTTGAGTTGTATCGAAAGCACGGGCCTTCATTCTAGTCTTCTCACCACCGTTTGTTCTCGTTTTTCATCTCATATCACTTGGAAATTGAGGAAAGTCTCCATATTAACATTTTTCTCACGCAAATCGAGGCAAAATATAACAAAACATCAAATCTTCATTCACAATAAGCACACCATTCATTCAATTTTTCATGTTTTTTAATTCGTACTTTCGTATGAAACTCACTCATTTTGTGCCTTTGGAATTATTTATCACTATCATGTAATATCATGCACACCTCTTTGCAACCGTGTTACATGCACATCTCTATGCAATAACACGTTCACCAGTAGACATGTCACGATATTGTCATACATAATTACACCTCGACATTCCTCACTAATTTACAGTTTCCATTACCTAATTATGACTTACATGCACACCTTTATACTTAATTATGAATTACTCATCATCCATAGAATATAATAACTGCTATACTATGTTAGTCTAATCACAATTTACGATTTGCTTAATTTCGCTTTTTGCTTCAAAAATTGTGTGACCCTTCCCCCCTTTTTATAGTTTCCATTGCCCTATTGTAGAGTTTTATCGAAAGCATGGACCCTCATTCTTGTCTCCCCACCTCCGTTTTTTCTCGTTTTTCATCTCATATCCACAGGAAATTAAAGAAGGGCACCATATTAACATTGTTTTTACACACATTCGAGGCAAAGTGTAACAAAACATCAAATCCTCATTCACAATAAGCACACCCTTCAATTTTTCATGGTTTTTGTATCGTACTTTCGTATGAAACTCATTCATTTTGTGCCTTTGCAATTATTTATCATCTTCAGGTAATATCATACAAACCTCTATGCAATATCACGTTCACCAATAGACATGTCATAATATTCTTGTACATAATTTCACCTTAACATTCCTCACTCTTTTACACTTTCCATTGTCTAATTATGACTTACATTCTAACCTCTATACTTAATTATGAGTTACTCATCATGAATGCAATATAAAACCATTATACTATGTTTGTATAATCTAAACTTTTTATTCACTTAATTTCCTTTTCTTCTTCAAAAATTGTGTGACCCTTCTTCCTCTTTTACGGTTTCCATTGTCTCATCTCTTAGTTTTATCGAAAGCATGAACCCTCATTATTCTCTCCCCACCTATATTTTTTCTCGTTTTACATCTCACCTCAGTTGAAAATTAAAGAATTGCACCATATTAACATTGTTTCTCACACACATCGAAGCAAAGTGTAAAAAAAACATCAAATCCTCATTCATAAGAAGCACACCCTTCCTTCAATTTATCATGTTTTTTGAATCGTACTTTCGTACGAAACTCACTCATTTTGTTCCTTAGGAATTATTTATCAATCTTATGTAATGTCACGCACACCTCTTGATAAGTGTCAATTATATGATTTATTCTTGTATTTTTATTGCACTTATCAAGGGTAAAATAGTAATTTATGCCCCAAAATAATCCCCTTTTATTAATAATTATAATAATTGTGTTATTTAATTTGAATTTGAATTTGATGCTATTTTAATAAAAAATCTGTTGATTTTGCAGATTTATGGATAGATTTAAATGAGAAAAGAAGATAGCATTATTTGAGGATAGGATCTGCAGATTTGAAGTTTAAGTGAGAGCAAATAAAGATAAGATCAGCAGTCATTTAAACAAGGATTCTGCGAATAACTTCCCCAATTTAAATTCAAAGATAAGATAAACACAAAATCAAGCCAAAAAGAGGGAATCAAGGAAAGCCAAGCAAATAAGGATAAGATCAGGAAGAAATCAAGTTGTTAAAAGAGGAAACAGAGAAAGGTAAAACGTGTTCCACGCTCCACCTGCGCTAAGCACAGGATGGAGCGCAACATTCTGGAAGTCACGCTTCACTTGCGCTTAGCGCAGGTGAAGCGCAGCTACACAAATTTGTTTTCAATTGTAATTTCAAAACAGATTCCTTCTAGATTTCAGATAGCCTTCCTTCATCTATAAATAGGACCTTTTGTAAAGATCAAAGTAGCCTGGGATAGAGGAGCTTTTGGAGAGACGACAGAGTAGAGCTAGGATTGAAGAAAAGTGTGACAGTTTCTTCATTGGTCTGTATGGCTACCATGCGTAGCTAAACTCTCCAATAGGGTTGAATGTAGTTGATTCAATCTCCAAGTGTATGTGAATTCTCTTCATTATTTATGAATCCCTATTCTATAATATCGGTACTTTTATTCTTTACTTAATGCGTAGCTTCCGCCCGTGTGCCGGAGTTATAGGTTGTTTTTGTAAAATGCATTGGAAAATGGTTTTGTGAATTCAACAGCGAGTTTGGGGGAGCCTAGGAATAGGAAACTTGAATTTTTCTCATTTTTCATCTCATCTCTTATGGAAATTAAAGAATGGCACCATATTAACATTGTTTATCACACACATTGAGGCAAAGTGTAATAAAACACCAAATCCTCATTCACAATAAGCACACCCTTCCTTCAATTTTTCATGTTTTGAATCGTACTTTCGTATGAAACTCACTCATTTTGTGCCTTTGAAATTACTTATCACCCTGATGTAATATCACGCACACCTCTAAGCAATATCACGTTCATCAGTAGACGTGTCACAATATTCCCGTACATAATTACACCTCAACATTCCTTACTCTTTTACAGTTTTAATTGCCTAATTATGACTTACACGCACACCTCTATACTTAATTAGGAGTTACTCATCATGAATGCAATATAACAACCGCTATACTTTGTTAGTATAATCTAAATTTCTGATTATTTTAATTTATCTTTTTGCTTCAAAAACAATGTGACACTTCCCCCCTCTTTTTCGATTTCCATTGTCCTATCTCTAGGTTGTATCAAAAGCATGGACCCTCATTCTTGTCTCCCCACCTCTGTTTTTCTTGTTTTTCATCTCATCTCCATTGGAAATTAAAGAATTGAACCATATTAACATTATTTCTCCCACACATTGAGGCAGAGTGTAACAAAACACTAACTCCTCATTCACATTCCGAACACCCTTCGTTTACCTTTTTATTTTGTTTATTCGTACTTTCGTATGAAACTCACTCATTTTGTGACTTTGGAATTATTTATCACACTCATGTAATATCACATACACATCTATGCCAGCATGTTACACGCACATCTCTATGCAATATAACGCATCACCATTAGATGTATCACAATATTCTTGTACATAATGACAAGTCAACATTCCTCACATTTTTACGGTCTTTGTTGCCTAATTATGAGTTACATGCACACGTCTATGCTTAATTACGAGTTACTCATCATACATGTAATATAACAATCGCTATACTATGTTAGTTTAGCCTAAATTTCTGATTTGCTTAATTTCTTTTTCTCCTTAAAAAACCGTGTGTCCCTTCTGAAGTTGAAATTCTAATCACAAGAAGGAGGGTTGAATTGTGATATTTTAAAATTCTCTGCAATTTGATTTTAATACTTTTCTTGCTCAAGATAATCCTTGGCTTAGTATTAAAATTTCTTTTCACAAATAGGTTAGCAATGTTCAAGAATTATAATTTTAACAATTATTTTTAAGTTATAATCTTAAACCAGCTGAAACTTAAATGAAGAGATAGGGAAAAGAAGATAGCACACATAATTTTTATACTGGTTCACCTCTTCCAACCTGAGGCTACGTCCAGTCCCTACACCAAGTAGGATTTTCTTACTCAACTTGATCTTGTTACAAAGCTTTGGGTACACCTTACCCCAAGTATTCTTCTGCATCCTCTTCAGGCTCACTCACAGTGAATTTCTGACTCTTTGAAGGACTGTCCTCTTACTGCAGCTTCTTCTGCAGAAGATACAGTCACATACAGACACTGCAGACACCTACTGCAGGTCCTTTTTCACCACAACTTTGTTGTATTACACTAATACAATTTTCAGCACACTCACACAAGAGGCACTTTTAATTTTCAAGCCTCTTTTACAATCATACAACCAATTAAGTAGTGAAAAAGAAAATATAACTCACAAAGTGATTACAGTAGATGCAGCTGAGCCAGTTCTTTCTCAGAAGCTTGTTTGAAGCAGATTCTCAAAGTTTGGAAGAGAGAAAGAGTTTTCCAGAAGATATAATATGAATTTTCTCAGAGCTGAAGCTTCTTCTGGATAGGTGTGTTTTTTCTTTGAAGGGAGCTTCTCTTTTTATAGGGAAATTGAAGAAAGATCCGTTGGAAGTGTCTAGCTAAGGCTCCTTGAAGTGTCCCTTTCTTTTTGCAGGTTTGACAGCTGGATGCAGCTGTATTTTGTCTTTTTCCCGTCCTTTCTTCTGCAGAGCTGTTCTCTTAGTATTTTGCAGCTGTTTCTTCTGAAGACTTGCTGAAAAGTAATTTTCATCATAGAATGCTTTGTCCCAAAGGATTTCTAAGCATTTTTATTATGGAAGATTATAAAAGATGTTGTTTTATCAATTTGTTCCTTCTGTAGACATTCTTGACAGTGAAATCCTTTAGCAGAAAATGGTTCTTGCTTTTCTGTAATGACCATCTTTTTGTGGATTCTAAATGACTTATTTTCATGTTAATTGAACTAGTCTTCTTCTGTTAATCTTCCCAGAACTGTGGGTTGCTTCTTCTGCATTAATTTGTTGCATAATTCATTTGTAGACTTGTGCAGATTCTGGAAAGCTATAGGCAACTCTGATTTTTCAAAATGAATCTCCCTTCTAATATATTATTGTTGAAAAACTTTTGAAAGCAAGGTTGTCCTTTCTTCTTGAACAGGTTCTTGTATTTTCTGGATCTTCTACAGGGTTGTTTGCTCTTGATTCTTTGTGCAGAAAATACTTTTCCTTAAATTTCTCAATGGCTTTCTTGCTTTCACTTGTTATTTCAGCTTGTTTGTGGTAAGTTGCTTTGAGAAGGTTGTCATCTTCTAGAGACTTTTCCTGTAGTTTCTTAGATACTCAAAGTGAAATGATTAGTTCCATTTAAATCAGAATTACAACAAGTGAATTTTGATTGTTTGTCATCTTTAAAACCATTTAGAGGATTTTTGGATCTTACACCTTCCCCCTTTTACGGTTTTCCATTGCCCTATCTCTGAGTTGTATCAAAAGCATGGACCCTCATTCTTTCTCCCCACCTCCGTTTTTCTCGCTTTTCATCTCATCTACACTGGAAATAAAAGAATGGCACCATATTAACATTTTCTCATACATGTTGAGGCAAAGTGTAACAAAATATCGAATCCCCATTCACATAAACACACCCTTTCTTCAATTTTTCATTTTTTTATTCATACCTTCGTATGGAACTCACTCATTTTATGCTTTTGGAATTGTTTATTACTCTTATAAAATATCACACAGACCTCTATGATAATGTGTTTCACGCACAACTCTATGCAATATGATGTTTACCATTAGACGTGTCATATTATTCTGGTACATCATTATACCTCAACAATCCGCACTCTTTTATAGTTTCAATTGCCAAATTATGAGTTACATACACCCCTTTATGCTTAATTATGAGTTAGTCATGATGCATGTAATATAACAATCGCTACACTATGTTAGTATAATCTAATTTTCTGATTTACTTAATTCCCTTTATGCTTCAAAAACTACGAGACCCTTCCCCCAGTTTTACAGTTTCCATTCCCCATCTCCGAGTTGTATCAAAAGCATGGACCCTCATTCTTGTTTTCCCACCTCCATTTTTTCTAGCTTTTCATCTCATTTCAGTAAGAAGTTTAAGAGTGGGGCATATTCATATTGTCTCTCACACACATCGAGGCAAAGTGTAACAAAACACCAAACCTCATTCACAATTCGAACACCCTTACTTTACTTGTTCATTTTTTTTTGTATTCGCACTTTTGTCTGAAACTTCATTTTGTTTCTTTAGAATTATTTATCACTCTCATGTAAAATCACGCACGCATATATGCCAACGTGTTACACGCACATCTCTATGCAATATCACGCATCATCATTAGACGTGTCATAATATTCTTGTACATAATTACACCTCAACAATCTCACTCTTTTACGGTCTTCTTTGCCTAATTATGAGTTATACGCACACCTCTATGCTTAATTATGAGTTACTCATCATGCATGCAATATAACAACCACTATATTATGTTAGTCTAATCTAAATTTCTGTTTTTCTTAATTTCTCTTTCTCCTTCAAAAATTGTATGACCCCTTCCCCCTTTTTACGGTTTCCATTACACCATCTCTGAGTTGTATCAAAAGCATAGACCCTCATCTTGTCTCCCCACCTCCGCTTTTTCTTTTTTTATCTCATCTCCACTCGAAATTAAAGAATGGCACCATATTAACATTGTTTTTCACTCACGTCGAGGGAAAAATGTTAACAGAACATTGAATCCCCATTCACAATAAACACACCTTTCCTTCTATTTTTCAAGTTTTTTATTCATACCTTTGTATGAAACTCACTTCATTTTGTGTCTTTGAATTACTTATCCCTCTCATCAAATATCACACACACACTCTATTACAATGTGTTGCAACGCAACAACCGTATGCAATATCATGTTCACCATTAGACGTGGTCACAATATTCTGGGTACATCATTAAACCTCAACATCCTCTCTTTTACAGTTTCAATTGCCTAATTATGAGTTACATACACACATCTATACTTAATTAAGAGTTACTCATGATGCATACAATATAACAATCACTACATTTTGTTAGTATAATCTAAATTTTTTTATTGACTTAATTTCTCTTTCTGCTTAAAAAAACTACGGGACCCTTTCCCCCTATTTTATGGTTTTCATTTCCCCATCTCTGAGCTATATCGAAAGAAATGGACCCTCAATCTTGTTTTCCCACCTCCATTTTTTCTATCTTTTCATCCTAATCTCAACATGAAGTTAAAAAGTGGGGCAATATTCACATTGTCTCTCACAAACATCAAGGCAAAGTGTAACAAAACACAAATTCCTCATTCACAATTCGAACACCCTTACTTTACTTCATTTTTTTTGTTCGTACTTTCGTTTGAAACTCGCTCATTTTGTTCCTTTGGAATTATTTGTCACTCTCATGTAATATTACGCACACCTCTATGTCAGCGTGTTACATGCACATCTCTTTGTAATATCACGCATCACCATTAGACGTTTTAAAATATTCTTTTACTTAGTTACACCTCAACATTCCTCACTCTTTTACGGTCTTCATTGCCTAATATGAGTTACACGCACACCTCTATGCTTAATTATGTGTTACTCATCATGCATGCAATATAACAACCCGCTATACTATGTTAGTCTAATCTAACTTTCTGTTTCGCTTAATTTCTCTTTCTCCTTCAAACGTGTGACCTCTTTCCCCCCTCTTTTATGGTTTTCATTGCCCCATCTCTGCGTTGTATCAAAAGCATGAACCCTCATTTGTGTCCTCCCCACCTCCGTTTTTTTCTCGTTTTTCATCTCATCTCCATTGGAAATTAAAGAATGACAGCATATTAACATTGTTTCTTATGGAAAAGGGTAACAAAACATCGAATCCCCATTCATAAAAACACACCCATCCTTCATTTTTTCATGTTTTTTACTCATGCTTTCATACGAAACTCACTCATTTTGTACCTTTTTAATTATTATCACTCTCATCTAATATCACCCACACCTATATGCCAACGTGTTACACGCATATTTCTATGCAATATCACGCATCATCATTAGACGTGCCAAAATATTCTCGTGCACAATTACACCTTAACATTACTCACTTTTTTACGATTTTCATTGCCTAATTATGAGTTACAGACACATACCTCTATGCTTAATTATGAGTTACTCATCATGCATGCAATATAACAACCGCTATACTATGTTAATATAATGTAAATTTCTAATTTTCTTAATTTCTCTTTCTTCTTCAAAAACTATGAGATTGTTCCCCCCCTCTTTTGTTGTTTCCATTGCTCTATCTCTAAGATGTATCGAAAGCATGGACCCTCATTCTTCTCTTCCCACCTCCGTTTTTCTCACTTTTCACTTCATCTCAGCAGGAAATTAAAGAGTGGTGGCTTATTCACATTGTCTTTCACACACATCTTTCCTTTACTTTTTCATTTTGTTGTTTCATACTTTCTTATGAAACTTACTGATTTTGTGCCTTTGCAATTATTTATCACTCTCATGTAGCATCACAGACACCTCTATGTCAACGTGTTACATGTAGATCTCTATCCATTATCACGCATCACCATTAGATGTGTCAAAATATTCTCGTATATAATAACTCCTCAACATTCCTCACTCTTTTATGGTTTTCATTGCCTAATGTTGAGTTACACACACACGCACACCTCTATTCTTAATTAAAAGTTACCCATATGCATACAATATAACAATTGCTATACTATGTTAGTATATTCTAAATTTCTTATTCGCTCAGTTTCTCTTTCTCCTTAAAAAATTGAGTGACCCTTCCACCCTCCTTTAAGGTATCAACTAGGGATTGCAATTGAGCCCAGACCCTATGGGTACCCGCAATGGGAAGGGTAAAAAACCCGCAAAGCGGGTATGGGCGCAGGTACGGGCAAAAACCCGCATTTTTTCATGGGGACGGGCGCGGGTACGGGCACTTTGATGCCCATCCCGCCCCATACCCACACTCATATATATAATTATTTAATAAAAAATACTATATATAATTATATATATGGGATGTATTAATTTTATTAAATATCTAATATGTTTATACATATTTTTAAAATTGATATATAATATATTATAAATTAAAAATATTTTTATAACTATCTATTTGTGTTTTTTTTACTTTACAATGTATGACTAATTAGTGTTAATAATCATTTTTTACAAATCTTGAAGAATTCTAACAATGATGTTCAAGTTTATAAAATAGTGTGACGTGAAAGTATATTATAATATTGTAACTTTTCAATTGAGATATAGTTTTATTTAATGAATATATTTTAAGTAAGTTGTTAATATTTTACTTAATAAAAGTGTGGGTAATGGGCGCGGGTATGGGCATATAGGTGCCCAACAGGTACAGGGGACGGGCACTAAATTACTGCCCACGTGGGTACGAGCGCGGTTACGGGCTTTTTTTTAAACGCGGGTATGGAGACGGGCACCGTGGTACCCTGCCCAGAGGGTACCCATTGCCATCCCTAGTATCAACTCCCTCATCCCTGGGTTGTATCGAAAGGATGGACCCTCATTCTTTTTTCCCAACCTCGTTTTTTTATGTTTTACATCTCATGTCATATGGAAATTAATGACCGGTGCCATATTAACGTTTGTCTCTCACACACATCGAGGAAAAGTGTAACAAACACCAAATCCTCATTCACAATAAACACACAGTCCTTTACTTTTTCATTTGTTGTTTCGTACTTTCGTATGAAACTGACTCATTTTGTCCATTTGGAATTAATTATCGCTCTCATGTAATATCATGCAAACCTCTATGACTAGCGTGTAACACCCAAACTTCTATGCAATATCACATATAACCATTAAACGTGTCACAATATTCTCGCATATAATTACACCTCAACATTCCTCACTCTTTTACAGTTTCCATTGCCTAATTATGAGTTACATGCAAACCTCAATGCTTAATTATGAGTTACTCACCATGCATGCAATATAGTAACCGTTATACAATGTTAGTACAATGTAAATTTTTGATTCGCTTAATTTCTTTCTCCTTCAAAAACTACGGGACCCTTCCCCCTTCTTTACGGTTTCCATTGCCCCATCTCTGAGATGTATCTAAAGCATGGACACTAATTCTTGTCTTCCCAACTCCATTTTTTCATCTTTCATCTCATCTCAGCAGGAAATTAAAGAGTGACGGGATGTTCACATTGTCTCTCACACACATCGAGGAAAAGTGTAACAAAACACCAAATCCTCATTCACAATTCACATTGTAACGTCCTAATTTGTAAATCCAAGAGTTAAGCTCATTGGAAGCAAAACTCCTGAAATTCTGAAGTTTTTTCGCTCCATTTTAAATATCGAAGACAATTATCATATAAGGTTTAAGCTTCCAACGATTACTCAAACGATATATGGAAATGTAAACTGAATACATAATTGCCACGTGAGCTAAACAAGGAAATGTTTGTATACAACAACTGGATACCCCTATACATGTGCCCTAAACAAAATAGAGAGGCCCGTAGGTTGCACATGTATAGTTATATCCCTCAAAATAATATTCTGATATACAATCATCAATATAACATCTAAATGTTCACATGGCTAAATACATAAAAAAGATTAAAACTCCTGAGCCGCCTCGAAGCTTACTGCCCTAACCGGGGTGGAACCTGTGCATCTATAATATAACCACAAAACGTGTGGTGAGACAGATGTCTCAGTGAATATAACTTATGCTCATGCAGTGTAAGGAAACAGGCAAATGTGGTTGTAACAGTCAACCAATTAAAGGTCAGATAATACAACATTCTCAACTCAAACATCTGGATACTCATAACCTGCTTTTCCTGGAAGGACAGGGTCTTTTCACTAATTCTAATGCTAGACCTTAGCTCAGATTACAAGGAACGTCTCCCTTAGGGACTGATACCCGCAACTTATTCTGGATCGAAGTCAAGTTTTCATACATTATTCTGGGCCGAAGCCAACTCATTTTAATCTTATTCTGGACCGAAGTCAAGCTTGATTAATTAGGGTCTGGTGGCCCTAGGCCAAATTCATTTTCAACTTACAATATACAGGCTATTCATGTTAACAATATGCAAGTGTACCATGAATAGTCAAACATAAAGCAATTTAGTTAAAGCCTAACATACAAGCTCTAACCTAGACCATAATCCACCATGTATAATCTAAATCAATTAAAAAGCAAACAACAAGCATACAAGAACAAACAAAGGTAAAGAAGGGGATATGAAGGAATTAGGGCTCATCCAAGAGATTTAACCAAGATGGAAAGTGGGTGTGTGAGTTATACTCACCTCAAGGAAGCTCAAATAGACGAGAAAAGAGGTTAGGGAAGGTTGAGGGTGGAGGTCCTTGGCTCTCCTCTCTTCTTTCTCCAAGCTCCATAGTAGCTTTCTCTCACTAGGAACCCACTCTTTCTCTCTAAACGAAGAAGGAAGGAAGAGAAATGAGAAATCTGTGCCCTAATTAATTTTTTAAGTTTGCCATGCATATTCTCGCTTGAGCGAGAACATTTCAGAGAGTATTCCCCTTCTCTGGATGAATTTCGCTTGAGCGAGACCCTTCTCGCTTGAGCGAAATTCTTCTAGAGAGATCCCTTTCTCTGGTTGAATTTCGCTTGAGCAAGGCCCTTCTCGCTCGAGCGAAATTCTTCAAGAGAGCACTCAATTTGCTCCCCTATTTCTCTCTTGAGCGAGAGTATTCTTGCTCAAGCGAGAAAACTAGAACTCAGATTTTGAAAATTTTACTGATATGCTCGCTCAAGCGAGCCCTTCTCGCTTGAGTGAGAATATCAGAACCCAAAGTCCTGATTTCACACTTTTACTTATTCTAACACAATTTCTCCCACTCATTCCTTAATCATTTTTACAAAACTATTACACTACACATTTTCCTCTATAAAAATAAATTTAAATTCGTGGGATGTTACACACACATTGTTCATTTGCTTTTTCATTTTGTGATTCGTACTTTCATCTGAGTCTCATTCATTTTGTGCCTTTGGAATCACTTATTATTGTAATGCATACCTTTAAGCCAGTGTGTTAAACTCACACCTCTATGCAATATCGCGCAACACCATTAGACATTTCATAATATTTACATACATAATTACACCTCAATAATAATCTCATCTCAGCAAGAAATTAGAGAAAGGCGATATTAACATTGTCCTCTCACACACGTCGAGGCAAAGTGTAACAAAACATCAAATCCTCATTCATAATAAACACACTCTTCCTTTAAATTTTCATTTTTTCTATTCTTACTTTCGCATAAAAATCGCTCATTTTGTGCCTTTGCAATTATTTATCACTCTCATGTAATATCATGCACACCTCTATACAATATCACGTTCACCATTAAAAGTCTCAATATTAAATTACAACTCAACATTCCTCACTCTTTTATAGTTTCTAGTGCCTAATTATGAGTTAAACGCACACCTCTATGCTTAATTACGAGTTACTCATCATGCATGCAATATGACATCTGCTCTACTATGTTAGTGTAATGTAAATTTTTGATTTGCTTAATATCTTTTTCTCCTTCAAAAAACAATGAGACCCTTCCCCCCCTCTTTTACGGTTTCCATTGCCCCACTCTGAGATGTATCGAAAGCATGGACCATTATTCTTGTCCTCCTACCTCCTTTTTTGTTGCTTTTCATCTTATCTCAGCAGGAAATTAAATAGTGGCGGCATATTCACATCGTTTCTCACACACATCCAGCCAAGTGTACAAAACATCAAATCCTCATTACAATTCGCACACCCTTCCTTTACTTTTTCATTTTGTTGATTCGTACTTTTCTACGAAACTCACTAATTTTGTGCTTCTTAATTATTTATCACTCTCATGTAATATCATGCACACCTCTATGCCAGCGTGTTACACACATATCTCTATGCAATATCACACATAATCATTATATGTGTCAAAATATTCTCATACATAATTACACCTCCATGCTTTATTATGAGTTACTCATCAAGCATACAAGATAACGACCGTTATACTATGTTAGTATCATCTAAATTTCAAATTCGCTTATTTCTCTTTCTCCTCAAAAAATTATGTGCTCTCTTCCCCCTCTTTTATGGTTTCCACGCCCCATCTTTGAGTTGTATCGAAGCATTGACCCTCATTCTTGTCTTCCCACCTCTGTTTGTTCTCGATTTTCATCTCATCTCAGTAAAAAATAAAGAGTGGTGCCATATTGACGTTGTCTCTCACACACATGGGAAGTGGGGATTGCCTCCTTGGCCGGGGTTATTACATTCAGACTATAGGGTAAAGGGGGTTGCATGCAAATTAACTGTGTCACACAATCAAAAGCAACAAAAGAATGGGTTGTCCTCGAATCATACAATACAATTAAGGTCTATCCTCATAGGGTGCACGTATCTCGCATCAGATTATCAGCAGAAGTTGCCACTTCACCATTGAGGGTGAAGACTCTCCCGGTGGCTTGGGGTTTGGGGCATCCCGCTTCTTCGGGCATTCGTGCTTCATGTGATCGGGCTCCTTACAGAAGTAGCAAACCTTCTGCCCAAGCAAACACTCTCCCCAATGCTCCTTACCGCACTTGGTACACTTGGGTACCCCTTGGCGTTGGGCAGGCCGAGTGACTAAAGTAGTGGTGCTTTGCCACTTGGGCCTTGAGCCCTTGCCCTGGCTGGGCTCCTCCAACTTCCTCTTCCCCTTGTGGTCTGGATGTGAGGGTGGTGCATCTCCCTTTAGATTCTTCTCAGCGGTGTAGCACTTATTGATTAGGGTAGGGAAGTCCCTGATCTCAAGTGTCCCGACCCGGTCTAGGATCTCTGGTCCCAAGCCTCCCTCGAACTTAGTGCACCTCCACTCCTCATCGAACAGTCTGCGGATATTAGATTACTTGGCAAGCTCTTCAAATTTGGCCACATATTGGCCCACAGTCATAGTCCCCTGCTTGAGTTGGAGAAAACTCTACCCTCCCGCACTGAAGCCGGGAAGTACTTCTCCAGGAAGGTGGTCTGGAAGGGCTCCCCAAGTGAGTGGGGTGTCGGCATCGCAACACGCATACTCGCCGACTTCCACCAGTCTTCGGCCTCACCCCTCAGCATGTATACTGCATAACCACTTTGGAGTCCTCAGTGCAACCTCATCACCTCGAAGATACGGTTTGAGGTCGCGGTGCCAGTTTACTGGCCACATCCGGATCATAACCCCGTTGAACTGGGGAGGGCTATGTTTCCAGAATTTCGCTAATCCTTCGACAAACGGGTCCACCGTAGGAGGAGTGGTGTCCCCGTTGGCTTTCGGACCAACTCCTGTAAGACAACAACGTTAGCAGCAGCCTGCTCCCGTGCCACCTCGGTCTGTTGGCGGTTTGGACTTTGCTTGCGCTCGATTAGACACCTTCCTGCTCTTCCCATCATTTGTGTGAGCATATGAAGGGCGTTCGCCGAGGATGACCTCTCCCGCCGCCAGCCATAATCCTCTACACATCATTAAGCAAACATCGAGGTGATCAATCTCTCAATTTTATAATAATGCATAAGAGGATAACAACTAACTTCAGGAACTACTAATTCACAGTCCAATTGGATTGAACTAGGCTCTGATACCAAAATGTAATCTTCCTAATTTCTAAATTAAGAATTAAGCTCGTTGGAAGCCAATTCCCAAATTTCTGAAATTATTTCGTGCCATTTCAAATTGGTCTAACAAAAGCCCTATAGCATTTAAGCGTCCAACAATTACTCAAATGATATATGGAAAGTAAACTGAATACATAACTGCCACGTGGGCTCAACATAACAATATCCGAATACATCAACTGGATAACCCCCATACATGTGCCTTAAACAAAATAGAAGGCCCGAAGGCTGCAACATATACAGTCACATCCCCAAAATATCACCAATATAATTCTAATCATCAATTAATCCACTAAATACATCAGTATGTCAATACATCAAAAGAACTAATCTCCTGCCAGCCTCCAAGCTCACATGTCATGAACGGGAGGGTACCTGTGCATCTAAATATAACCACAAATGTGTGGTGAGACAGATATCTCAGTGAGTATAACTATGCTCATGTAGTGTAGGGAAAGAGGCATATGCTATGCATCAGACAATCAAATACAAGACAATTTACATAACCACTCTCAACTCAATATCTGGATACACATAACCTGCTTTACCCGGCAGATGGGGTCTTTTCACTAATTCTAAGGTTAGACCTAAGCTCAGACTATAAGAAACGTCTTTCTTGGGGTAACTACCCGCCACTTATTCTGGACTGAAGTCAAGTTTTCGTACAGAATTCTGGGCTGAAGCCATTACTCATAATCTAGGCAAAAGCCAAAAACTCTGGGCCGAAGCCAAACTCATTTTATTCTTATTTTGGACCGTAGTCAAACTTGATTAATAGGGTTTGGTAGCCATAATCCAAATTCATTTTCAAACATTCAAGAATAGAGTAAATATGCTAACAATATGCCAATGCACCATGAATAATCAAGCATTAAGGAATATGGAGTAAAATCCTAACCTACAAGCCCTTAGTCCATGCCATAAATCAATATATAGAAATCAAACCAAATGAGAAGCAATCAACAATCAACCAATAACAATTAAAGCTAAAGAAAGAGGTGGAAGGAATTTAGGGCTCATCCAAGAGATTCAACTAAAATGGAGGTGGGTTTGTGAGTTATACTCACCTCAAGAGCTAAAATGGACAAGGGGAAGGAGGTTGAAGAAGGTTGGGTGGTGAGATCCTTGGCTTGGAAAGCTTCCCTCTTGCTCTTAGCTTGATTCTCTCTCTAGAACCCTTCTCTCTCTCTCTAAGGTAGTAAATGAGTGTAGTAATGTGGGATAGTTAGGGTTCTGCGTGTTTTAAAAAACTGAATTTGCGTTCGCTCTCTCGATCGAGCAAAAGAAACTGCTCTCTGAGTTGGGGCTCGCTCAAGCGAGCACTAGCTCGCTTGAGCGAGGAATGCCCAATAAAAGTTAAACACCCTTACTTTCTGACTTTGGGCTCGCCTCGAGCCCTGGCTCATTTGAGAGAGCACCCCTAACCAAATCAATTAGCCTCTTTACCACCCTAAACTACCAAATCAATACCTTTCCTCCCAAAACCTATTTCATTACTATTTTAACACATAACATGATTGAAACTTGGGATATTACATCTTCAGTACAAATTATTGATGCATGTTCGTAGTGGTCAAGCACCTCTCTTTGGCTCGGGCGTGTGGTAAGTGAAAATTACTATGATAAATTAGAGCACTTTTTAGTTCACTTATCAAGGATAAAATGGTAATTTTGCCCCAATTTAATCCCTTTTTATTAAATATTAGATAAATTGTATTTATTAATCTTAGATTTGGATTTGATGCTATTTTGATAGAAATATTGCTGATTTTTGCAGGATATAGCAAGGATTTGATTTGAAGAAAAGATAACATTAAATAAGGGAGATTCTGCAAGATTTGAAGTTTAATTGAAGGCAATTAGTGAAGATTGGAAGAAAATTTGAAGGCAATTAATGAAGATTGGAAGATTATTTGTGAGCAATAATGAAGATTTGAAGATTATTTAAGAGCAATTAATGAAGATATCACTGCCAATTAAACAATGATTATGCAAACGACATTCCCAATTAAATCCAAGAAGCTCAATAAATGCAAAGATCTCATCAGGAAAAGGGAAACAAGGAAAGACAAGTCAGCCAGAACCAGTCTCGGGGAGAGACCAAATTAAAAAGAGAAAGTTTGGAGCTGCAGGACGCAACCTGCGCGGTCAACCTGCGCTACAACGTAGGGTGAAGCGCAGCTCTCTAGAACCTCTGCGCTGTAGCGCAGCTTGAAATGCATGTCACACAGATTTGTTCCCTGTTGCCGTTTTTAGATAAGTTTCTCCCCAATTTTCTTTGTCTTTCCTTAGCCTATAAATAGGAACCTCTTGCAACCAGATAGTGTGGCACGATTATTGTAATTTAGTATATTCAGTGATAATGCACCAGAGCTAATTTTAGAGTAGGAGAGGAGAGCGCTTCACAAGGATTGAAGATGGTTGACACATCTTCGGTGGTTTGTATGACTACCTTGTGTAGTTAACTCTCCATTAGGATTGAATGTAATCGACTCCATTCCCAAGTGTATGTTGAAATCTATCTATTATTTATGCAGGTCCCTAGCTATAATATTGGTAATCTTGTTCTGTGCTTAATTCCTAACTTCCGCGCTTGCGCCGGAGTTATAGGCTAGTTTGTAATTAACGTTACAACTAGGATTGAGTTTGGGGGAGCCTTGACATAGGAAACTCAACCTCTGAGTCAATGAGAATACTCGGTTAACCACTGACTGAACCATGGGTGTTACTAATGATTGATGGATAGTGTGGGTATCATAATGAAGGGCATATAAACAATAGGCTTGGTATTAATAAACCGATAGCAAAGGTTAGTTGATTGTCAATCCAGGATTCGACGCAAGGATGTATCTAATGAGTGATGGGTAGTGACAATACTCTAATGAAGGTGCGTCCAGAGGAGTAGGCCTCGTTTATCAATTAGTTCTTTTACAAACGGAATAAAGAAAGCAAAATAAGCTGAGGGTAAGTCTGTCGCCTGGGAGAGCCCGCATGGATTACCTTTGAGTGTGAGTGGCGCCTGGTAACTCGGGGTCTTAGCAATATAGTTTGTCTACAGTGTTATAGTTCAAAGCCTATAAATAATAGGTAGTCTCGACATACACGAGGGGTGCGATGAGATGAAGTTCAATCCTAATCCAAGTAAAGTGTCTCTAACTCTTCCTTTCTAATTCAATTGATTATTATAATTTACAATTAATATTTTCTATACAAAATATTCTCACAAATCTGTTGTTTTTGCCTTGATAAATAGGTCACAATTATACGTGAATTGACCGTTCCCTGTGGATACGATAACTCTCTTACTATTATACTACTGGATTTTTTGTTCGCTTGCTAGAAACCCGTCAAGTTTTTGGCGCCGTTGCCGGGGAACGGTTTCCAATTCGTGTATACCTTGGCGGTCTAGTTATCAAGTCATATCTATCTTAGGATTTTGTTTATTTTCTTATCTATCTTAGGATCTCTTTATTTATTCTTCTTATTATTTTAGGACTTATTATTATTTAGGAAATTTATAGTTTTTCTATTTTTATTAATTTTTCTTCCACACTTACCATTTCAAGTTTTCTTGCTTTTATTTTTGAGAGGCCAGGTGTCCCCCAATCAATTACAATTTGATCCAGAAACAGAAAGGACATGAGGGAAGAACAAAAGTAGAAACAAGAGAAGAAGACAAGGGAAAAGTCGAGAAGAAAATAAAAATATTTTATTTTTAATTTTTTTTTTTAATTATTTTCTTTAAAAAAATATTTTTATTATTTTAAAAAAATAATATTAATTATTTTTTAAAATATATATATATATTTTGTTCCTCTTTCCTGAGCTAACATTTGTTTGAGCTTCTTGAATAGTGCTCTTATGAGAGACAGATGTCTCAAAATCAATTGAGAGAAGGGACCAAATAGAGAGAGAGAAAAAGGGGCAGAGCTCAAGGAGACAATTTCAACATTCTCTAATCAACCAAGAAGAAGAAGGGACAAGCTCAAGGAGACAATCTCAACACTCTCTGTTCAACCACCTCAAGTGAAGTGAATGTCACATGGCTTCTGAATGGCAAAATCGACCAAAAAGACTCTTGGGAGACTATATTATGCCTCAAGGGCTACGTTATTGCTCAATTATTGCTCCCCCAAGTACCACAAAAGCTTTGAAGTTCAAAGCATCACACCTTCAACTTGTGGAAGATCACCAGTTCTCAGGCTTAGAACAAGAAAATCCAAATGATCATCTTTCTACATTCTTTAAACAGATTGAAACTATGGGTTTTTAAGAAAAAGACAGAGACTGCATATTTATGTTTATTTCCTTTTTCTCTTACAGGAAAAGCAAAGGATTGGTTAAGGTCACACCCCAGCCAAAGTCTGAACAATTGGAACGTGGTAGAAGAAAATTTTTTAAAGAGATTCTTTCGCAGGCCATGTTATATTCAAGCCAAGGCAGACATTTCTTCGTTCAAGCAAGAACCAAAATATTCTCCCATGCACCGATTCAAGGTAACTTCTCTAATTACAATAATTATTCTAACAATCTTTCACAGGATTGGGGAAGTTACCAGAATCAAAATTTTGGGTGGCAACAAGATGTTATTTCATCTCATAAACAAACTTTTGAAGATGAACTCAGGGCAGAAAATAAGAGTTTGAAGCAGTCATTAGAAGCACTCCAAAAACAGCTAGATAGATTTTCTCAGCCACCGCAACCAGTTCACTCTTATCTTGACCAGTCACCACAATCAATATGTGATTTTTGTGGAGGTAATCATCTCAATGGTTACTGCTCTTATCCAGAGATTCAAGAAGAGGTGACTGAAGAAATACATGAAAGAGAGATTGAAGAAAGGAAATCAGAAGAAGCTGCTAAAGAAAATAAAGAGGAAGCAAGAAGAAACACTGACGCCTTGTTGGAGCAATTCAAAGAAGCAGGAGCCAACCAACAATCAGAACAAATTTCAACAAGACATTCAGACAGGGATGATTTTATTGAAGACAAGT
Organism: Sesbania bispinosa; assembly: GCA_026901365.1. NCBI lineage: Eukaryota > Viridiplantae > Streptophyta > Magnoliopsida > Fabales > Fabaceae > Sesbania > Sesbania bispinosa. Next base: position 34,283 of record QLOH01000704.1, on the reverse strand, counting down.
GGGACGAATTTATACAATTTCAGCAGTATTGTGAAAGAGAAGGACTAACTGTTGGCATCGTACTAGAGGAGATAGAAAATATGATCAACTGTTGGAACAAGCAATCTTCAGCAAATGCATTACCCAACCCCGAAGAACAATTCGATGACATTGTTCAACTGATAGGGGAGGAAATCAATGACAATCTGGCTGATGAAGAAGAAAAAGAAAAAAGAAGAAGAGGAAACTGAAGGAATTCCAGAAGGAAAAGCTGAAGAAAGGGAATCAAAAGAAGCTGATGGAGAAAAAGAAGAAGAAGGTGCAACAGAAGTAGAAGAAGAAGATGGAGAGGATGAAACAGAAAAGATGGTGCTTGAAGAAGAGACTGACTGTGAAAAGGAAGGGAAGTGATACAAAGCCCAAGGACCTTGCCTTATCCAACCAGTCCTCCAAGGAAGATCAAGAAAGGCATGGTGCAAGTAATAAACCTTCAAGACCTCACAAAAGAAAGGCCTGCGATCACACTGACCAGAACAAGGCAAAGAGAAGAAAAATCAAGCTAGACTTAAATTCATAGCCTAAAGCCAGATTGAAGATCAAGTGGTCAGGTGTGTTTCATATCAAAGAACCCCCCGAAGCAAAGAAATTGAGAGAATTCATTTGTGAATCATTCAAGCTTCAGGAGAAGAAGACTCATGCACATCAAAGCAAGAAAATAAAGAAAAGGATAGATTGCTCCAAGGCAAGATTATGCGGAGGTTTATGGGCCAAAAAAAGGAAGGTGCAGCACACAAGCTCACCAAAATATTTCAGTTTCAGCCACCTTAAGAGAACAGGCGTCGAGCTATCAGACGTTAAACAAGCGCTTTCTGGGAGGCAACCCAGAGATTTTTAAAGTTTTTAATTAATTTTAGTTTTGTTTTATTTTCTTGTTGTTAATTAGGATTTTTCAATTTTTAGGATTTAAAAAATATTCAAAATTGATTGGAATAAGTTTGTGAAAAATAATTTTTTTTTTTAAAAAAATAGGAAGCAGCAGAAAACGTGACTGGAAATTACAAAATTGCATTCTGTTTTATGTGCTTCAACCTGCGCTGTAGCGCAGGTAAAGCCTAGAAATGCTATTTTAGTCACTGTCTCCTGCGCTTCACATGCGTTGTAGCGCAAGGTGAAGCGCAACAGTACGAAATTTTAAAAATCTTCTATCTTCAATTTTAGTCACTCTCTCTGTTTCTGCGCTTCAACCTGCGCTGTAGCGCAGCTTGAAGCACAGGTCACGCAGATTTGTTCCCTATTGCCGTTTTTAGATAGGTTCTCCCAATTTTCTTTGTCTTTCCTTAGCCTATAAATAGGAACCTCTTGCACCAGATCAGGGTGCACGATTATTGTAATTCAGTAATATTCAGTGATAATGCACCAGAGCTAATTTTAGAGTAGGAGAGGAGGAGCGCTTCACAAGGATTGAAGATGGTGACAACATCTTCGGTGGTTTGTATGGCTACCTTGTGTAGTTAACTCTCCATTAGGATTGAATGTAATCGATTCCATTCCCAAGGTATGTCGAACTCTATCTATTTATTTATGCAGTTCCCTAGCTATAATATGGTAATCTTGTTCTGTGCTTAATTCCTAACTTTCGCGCTTACGTCGGAGTTATAGGCTAGTTTGTAATTAACGTTACAACTAGGATTGAGTTTGGGGAGCCTAGACATAGGAAACTCAACCTCTGAGTGAATGAGAATACTCGGTTAACCACTGACTGAACCATGGGTGTTACTAATGATTGATGGATAGTGTGAGTATCATAATGAAGGGCATCTAAACAATAGGCTTGGTATTAATAAACCTATAGCAAAGTATTAGTTTATTGTCAATCCAGGAAGCGAAACGTGGATGTATTCTAATGAGTGATGGGTAGTGACAATACTCTAGTGAAGGTGCGTCCAGAGGAGTAGGCCTCGTTTATCAATTAGTTCTTTTACAAACGGAATAAAGAAAGCAAAATAAGCTGAGGGTAAGTCTGTCGCCTGGGAGAGCCCGCATGGATTACCTTTGAGTGTGAGTGGCGCCTGGTAACTCGGGGTCTTAGCAATATAGTTTGTCTACAGTGTTATAGTTCAAAGCCTATAAATAATAGGTAGTCTCGACATACACGAGGGGTGCGATGAGATGAAGTTCAATCCTAATCCAAGTAAAGTGTCTCTAACTCTTCCTTTCTAATTCAATTGATTATTAATTTACAATTTATATTTTCTGTACAAAATATTCTCAAAATTCGTTATTTTTCCCTTGATAAATAGCTCACAATTATACACGAATTGACCGTTCCCTGTGGATACGATAACTTCTATATTATACTACTGGATTTTTGGTTCGCTTGCCAGAAACCCATCAGCGTGGGACCCATGGTGGTTGAGCTAGATGAGAATTCTGATGAGCCTGACATCTAGGCAGTCCTGTACGAGTTTTCTACGCCCAACCAACTGATCCCTAATTTCTTTAATGGAGAAAGTTCTTCAGTGGGTTTAAGAGCCTCATAGCCTGCCATGTAGTTGGCAAACTGGTTCCTCTCCTCATGGAGGTTGGATCTCTCTAGCTCTAAGTTATACCCTTCAATATCACATCATTTTTATCATTAGTTATGTAATTGTCAAATTATGAGTAACTAGCTATGTGTTATTTAAGAGAGTAAAAAGATATCTTTACATGCTTTTAGGATCATCCTATATATGTATTTGTGGTTATGTTTTATGGGGTATGTCTAGGGTGGACCATAGTTCACATAGTCCAGAATATAAAAGTGTAATAATTTAAATTCAAAAATCAAATTCAACATTTACTTTATTAATAACTAATATTAAATAAATTTCCAATTATTTGTCGAAAGTATTGACTGAAAAATGGAAACTCAAATTTATAATATTCTATAATGTAAAAAAATTCCTTTTCAACTTTAAGTTGATAGATACTCAATAAAATTAATATATGTTTTATTGTAAATTCATATTTTTCCTAAAACTAAAATCAAATAGTTATATAAAAATCATTTAAAAAAAATAAAATTATTCATTCACTTTTAATAACCAAAAAAGTGTAAGTTGGACTAGGTGGACCAATTTTATTTTTGGTCCACCCTAGAATCATCTATGTTTTATGTAATGCAATTCCAAAGTTGTAATTGTTGAGTCTCAAAAATATCATAAGAGATTTTATGATGTTTAAGACAACAATATTCCAAGTTTTAATGATTAACAAATTTACAGTATTTATTTTCACAAGATATTCTTAAGTGTTTAATTATTTATCTGTGATTTCAGCAAGCCACAATACACTTTATAAAGTCTTTAAGAAGTGCTTCAAGTCATCTGAGGGAAACAGGCCTTCTGAAGTGGTCAACCTGTCTGAAGAGCCAAGCCCGTCTGAAGATTGGAAGCCGTCTGAAGCTTTAGTAATGACGTGGCATCTTTGCTGAAACCTTGCGTGAAGACTTTTCTGAGTCTCTGCTGCTCGTACGTTTTGGAACACATTTATGGCAACAAACACAGAGGCCTTTCCTGGTGCATTTGAATTTCATACACCACTGAGGAAATCTCTGTAAACGCAGCAACGCAGCAATTCCTGAAGCAGCCTTTTGGCAGATGCAACCTTGTACTGTGTCAGAAATGTCAGGATGCTCAGAAGTATGTCTCACAACGATTAAATAGCATTTAATGCTATCTCTAAACGGTGGTTTTTCAACTGATTAAAGTCTGGGTATAAATCCCCTTATGAAGACCATTATTTGGCTAGCAACAACGACAGAGAAGAATATATAGAAAAAGAGAATCATCGCTGCAAATTTCTTCAAGAAAATCACTCTGATAAAATTCCTTGTACACTTTATATTTTCATATCCTGAGTATACCTCAGTTTTTAAGTTGTACATTGTAATAGGTTTGAGCTTCAAACTTGTGTAGTTTAAAAGCTTAAACTCTTTTTAACTGTAATTTTTGTTGAGCCTGGAGAGGCTTGTCTGAAAAAGAATACTTGTGTTGTTTGAGCCTAGAGAGGCTTGTCTGTGTTGTAGATCCTGAAGAGGCTTGATAGAAAAGAATACTTGTAATCTTTGTGAAAGATTAAGAGAAAATCCAAGTGCTTGTTGGCATTGGGACTGGAGGTAGCTCACAGTGGTAGTGAGTGAACCAGGATAAATCCTTGGCTAAGTTTTCTATCCCTTATCTCTTGTCAATTCGTTTATATTAATATCAAGGGTGTTGAAAAGCTATTCTAAATTTTTAAAAGCAAAGAAACCTTTTAAAACATATTTTCAGAAGTCATCCAAAAACTTCAGACAGCCCCCTTAAACCTGTCTGAAACTGTTTGTAACTTGTTGTTTTCAAAAAGCTTTCAAAAATACAAAGAAACACTATTCAACCCCCCTTTTAGTGTTTCCCTGTGATTCTACAGTTGGTACCAGAGCTTAACTTAGGGTTGAGCACCTAACAAGTGCTGAGGACTAAAAGATCCAGATGGAAGCTGCAAACAACAACAGGCAATACATCTCTGAGGGTGCATCTATCACAAGACCCCCAGCATTCAATGGAGTAGACTATCACTACTGGAGGGATCGTATGAAGCTGTTCATTGAAAGCAATAACATTGATGTCTGGGATGTAGTTACTGATGGAGACTATGTGCCCATGCAAAACAATGTGCCTATACCTAAGGCTGATTGGACCTTGGAGCAGAAGGCTAGAGTTCAATGGAGTAGACTATTTCAAGAGTATAAGAATCTATCCAAGGCTCACACAGAAATGTGTAATAAATATGAAGCCCTTGAAATAGAATATTATGCTCAAGGAAAAGATCCTTGTGTCTGACATCAGTAGTTCTCAACATGTGTCTGAAGAAAATATAAAACTTCAGAAGCAAGTTGAGCAACTGACAAAAGACTTAGCTAAGTTTGTCAAAGGAACTGATAATTTGAACAGATTACTTGGTGATCAAAGACATTCCATTGACAAAAGTGGCTTAGGCTTTTGGGATCATAACATGCCTGAACCTCATATTTTTAATGTTGAAAAAGGCAAGGGAAAGGTTACTGGGTGTTCTCACTGTGGAAAAGCTGGACACAATGTGACTCAGTGTAAACACAAAAAGAGACCAACACCCAGGTCTAACAAAAGAGGACCCAAAAGAATATGGGTACCTAAAAACTTGATTATTCCTGTTGCAGATGTGTTTAACAGGACAAAAGAGACACCACAAATGGTACCTGGACAGTGGATGCTCGCGACACATGACAGGAGAAAGGTCTTTGTTCCAAAACCTTAGACCAAGAAATGGAGGTGTGGTCACCTTTGGTGGAAACCAGCAAGGGAAGATCACAGGAATAGGGACTGTAGGTATGTCACCTTTATCCCTTATTAAAAATGTTCTCCTAGTGGAAGGACTTCAACACAACCTACTGAGCATAAGTCAATTATGTGACAGTGGATATGTGGTCTCTTTCACTAAGGAAGGTTGTATAGTCAAAGACTCTTCTGATCAAATCCTTTTTACTGCTAAAAGGCACAACAATGTGTACAAAATTGATCTAGAGGAACTAGCAAGTCAAAATGTTAAATGTTTTATTTCTGTTGAAGATGAAAAACAGATTTGGCATCAAAGACTTGGGCATGCCAGCTTGAGATTAATCTCAAGATTAGCAAAATACAATCTGGTTAAAGGCTTACCCAAGCTTTCATACAAATCTGACATTTTATGTGAAAGCTGTCTGAAAGGGAAACAAACAAGACACTCATTTAAGAGTAAAGATGTTGTTTCTACTAGCAGACCTCTAGAACTATTGCATATTGACTTGTTTGGTCCTATTAGAACAGAAAGCATTAGTGGTAAGAAATATGGTTTGGTCATTGTTGATGACTATTCTAGATACACATGGGTTATATTCCTTAGAAGCAAGGATGAAACTTTTAAGAATTTCACAATATTTGTAAGAAGGTACAGAATGAAAAAGGATTCTGTATATCTGTCATCAGAAGTGATCATGGTGGAGAGTTTGAAAATGCAAACTTTGAAATGTTCTGTGATGAGAATGGGATCTCACACAATTTCTCTGTGGCTAGAACACCTCAACAAAATGGGGTTGTTGAGAGAAAGAACAGAAGTCTGCAAGAGATGGGAAGAACCATGCTCAACTCATGCAATCTACCAAGATCCTTCTGGGCAGAAGCTATTAACACAGCTTGCTACCTTCAAAACAGAATATTGGTAAGACCAATTCTTAAAAGAACTCCTTATGAATTGTGGAAAGGAAGAAAACCCAACATATCTTACTTTCATCCCTTTGGCTGTGAGTGTTTTATACTTAACACAAAGGATGATCTTGGAAAGTTTGATGCAAAATCTGACAAAGGATTTTTCATAGGTTATTCTGAAACATCTAAGGCTTACAGAGTTTATAACTCTAGAACTCTAGTTGTAGAAGAATCAATCCATGTTAAATTCAATGACAAGAAAGAGACTGATAGGGAACTATCAGATCTAGAGGATGATTTTGCAGGAATGGAGCTAAATGACAACAGCAACTTGAAAGATGAGCAGTTGTCTGAAGTGCCTACTGTTACTGAACCTCTTCAGACAGATGTTGAGTCTCAGACAGATGCTGTACCCATTCACAGAACTGATTGGAGATACAAGTCACATCACCCTAAAGAGCAAATTATTGGAGCACTTCAGAAGGAGTGAAGACAAGATCAAAGTTCAGGAATCTGAATTCACTGGCTCTCCTGTCTGAAGTTGAACCCAAAGATATTGATGAAGCTCTGCATGATGAAGGGTGGATCCTAGCCATGCAAGAAGAGTTAAATCAATTTGCTAGGAGTGATGTCTGGACCCTTGTTCCTAAACCCCATGGGAAAACTATTATTGGAACCAAATGGGTGTTCAGAAACAAGCTGTCTGAAGAAGGCAAAGTAGTCAGAAACAAGGCAAGGCTTGTGGCTCAAGGATACAATCAGCAAGAAGGAATTGATTTCACAGAAACCTTTGCCCCAGTGGCCAGGTTAGAAGCAATTAGAATTTTATTGTCTTATGCTATAAATAATGGCATCAAGCTATATCAAATGGACGTTAAAAGTGCTTTTCTCAATGGTTTCATTGAAGAAGAAGTCTTTGTTAGACAACCCCCTGGTTTTGAGGATGTCACTTTCCCAGATTATGTTTTCAAATTGAAAAAGGCTCTCTATGGTCTAAAACAAGCCCCAAGAGCTTGGTATGACAGATTGAGCAATTTTCTTATCAAAAATGGTTTTGAAAGAGGAAAAGTTGACACAACTCTTTTTAGAAAACAGTCTAACAAAGGTCTCATGCTAGTCCAGATATATGTTGATGACATTATATTTGGTTCCACTGATTCTTCTCTTTGCAAGGAGTTTTCTGAGTTAATGCAATCTGAATTTGAAATGAGCCTAATGGGTGAATTAAAATTTTTCTTAGGACTTCAAATTAAGCAAGATTCTAATTGTATATGGATTCATCAAGAGAAATATACAAAAGAAATGCTTAAGAAGTTTAATTTAAATGATTGCAAGCCCATGTCAACTCCTATGCATCCTTCTGCAATATTTAAGCAAAGATGAGAATGAAGAACCAGTGAATCAGACTTTGTATAGAGGAATGATTGGTTCTTTATTGTATCTAACAGCAAGCAGACCTGACATTATGTTCAGTGTGTGTCTTTGTGCTAGATTTCAATCAGATCCAAGAATTACTCATTATAAGCAGTTAAGAGGATTTTTAGATATCTTAAAGGTACTACTAATCTTGGTCTTTGCTATAAGAAAGACAAAGAATACAAGATAATAGGATACTGTGATGCTGACTTGCTGGAGACAGAATTGAAAGAAAAAAGCCACCAGTGGAGGTTGTCACTTCTTTGGAGGCAACATGATCAGCTGGTCCAGTAAAAGGCAAAGCACCATTGCATTATCAACAGCTGAAGTTGAATATATCTCAGCAGCAAGTTGTTGTTCACAACTTCTTTGGGTGAAGTATCAGCTTGAGGGATTTTATATTCCTATATCTGTTATACCTGTTTATGTGATAATACAAGTGCCATTAATCGTCTAAAAAACCCCATTCAACATTCTAGAGCAAAGCATATAGAAATCAAAGCATCATTTCATTAGAGACTATGTTCAGAAAGGGTGTTTTGTTGATATAAAGTTCATTGAAACAGAGCTTCAATGGGCAGATATATTCACAAAACCTCTGACTGAAGTCAGATTAGTTCATACGTGATAAATCTGAACATACATGCATTTCTAACTGATTTTGTGTGTTGTCCTGAAATGAACATCTGAAATCTCAGTATGTCTGAAATTGTGACATGTCTGAAATTCTAGGGTTTCTGAAATTTCATTTAGTTGTCTGAAATGATTCACTTGTCTGAAATAAAATGATGACGTGGCTATCTGAGACGTTTGAATGCCATTTATTTTGTCCTCTTCCACTCTACACGTTACCCAACGTCTACGCAGCCAGTACATGCCATCATTGCATCGTGGGTTTTCTATATAATAAAGGGAGGTTACATATTGAAGAAGGCTCACATTTTCCTCTCTGCTCACTCTTCAACTTCATCTTCTCTCTCACAACAGTTTCTGCTCTAAGCTTTTGTCTGGAACTGCAATGGCACCGAAGAAGACAAGCTCTGGAGGAAGATTGTCAAGTCCAATGTGTTGATCTTCAGGGTCTCAGTGATCTGGGCATGGACCTTTTTGAGGAATTTGATGCGGCTGGTTGGACTTCATTCTTTGAGAAAACTGATTGCTCTTGGAATGACCAGAGCATCATTGATTTCTGGTTTTCAGCAAGAGGAATTCCAAACAACAAAGGTGAATATGAAAGCATCCGAGCTGAAGTTCTTGGAGAGTCCATCTTCATAGATGCTGATATTCTTTCCAAGGTGACTGGTGTACAAGCTGAAGGAGAGGTCTTCACTCCAGGATGGGAAGGAAGAAATGGTGGTTCTGAGAAGTTCACCAAGATGCTGTATGGAACAGCGAAGCCTCAGAGCGCTGACTCAAAGAACATGCTGGATAAAGTCAGAGTTCTTCATGCCATTCTAGGGCAATGCATTTTCCCTAAGAGTGGAAGCAGAAACCATGTCTCTGAACTTGAGAGATTCTGCTTGATCAACCTATTGCTGAAGAAGAAGATGAATCTCCCAAAGATGCTTATGTTCCACATTCAGAAGAAGATTAGGGATTCTGCTGGAAGCCTTACTCACAATTACTTATCACCAAGGTACTGATGCATTTCAGAGTACCTCTTAATTTGATCACAAAGCACCTGCTCTTTTTGGTGAGGCCAATATTACCAGTATGAAGCTGAAGAACCCTCTCATTCCAAGACATTCTTCTCCTACTATGAAGGAGAGTTTACTGTTAGAGAAGGCATCTAGAAGTGGAGCTGCTTTTGAAGTTCTGGAGCTTGAACTTCAAGGGGACATAAGGAAGGATGAGTTTGTTGCATCCAAGCCCTCCCCTCAACCTAAGCTGCCGAAGCTACCAGTTAGGAGTGCTGCAAAGGTGGCACCAGCAAACCCTAAGTTGCACCTTAAGACTGCTGAACCTGTTCAGAAGACTTTGACAAAGTCGTCTGAAATTGTGGGTCAAAAGTCTGAAGGAGCAAAACCTCTTGAGCCTACTTCTAATCTAGAAGGAAAGGCACATGAGGAACCTGTTGCTGATGCTGATGCTATTGCTGCACCACCTGTTGCTGCCTGTCCCTCTGATCCTGAATTGATCAAGGTAGCTGCAATTGCTACTATGATTGAAAATCAAGAATTGGAGAAGAAGTTAGAACAAGAGAAGGCTGATCATGCTTATGCAGTATCTACACAGATTGCCTTAGCTGAAAAAGAAAGGCTAGCTGCCTTGGCTGAAGGAACCAAGAAAAGAAAGAGATCCAGTGCTGCCATGAGAAGAAAAGAATAAGCAAGTTCCTTACTAGTGCTCCTGAAGTTACCACAAGAATCACTAGGAGTATTTCTAGTAAACAAGATGCTATAGACATGGCAGAAAATATCAGAAGTTTGTCAAAGCCAATCTTTATTTCAAAAAGAGAAGAGAAGAAAAGCAAGCTGAAAGGGAGGAGGCAGAAAGGGAAGTCAAGAAAATCAAAATTCAGAAAGAGGAACCTCCAAAGGAACCCTACAAACCAATAAGGGTGAGGTTTGACAATGTTACACCTTCACCACCTTCATCACCAGAAAAGGGGTTGCCAGAAGAGAAGGAAGAAGAAGAAAGTTTGAACAAGTTCATAGAGAAGTTGTTTCAGAAGAGGGAGTTTCAGACAAGGTTGATGAACAACCTATCTTGTCTGAAGAAAAGGAAGCACCATCACCATCACCTTCATCATCCTCCTCATCATCATCAGAATCATACAGATCTGAAAACTCTGCTGAGGAGACCCAGCAATGTGTGTGGAAAGGAAGCATGCTACCTGCACATCTTAGGCTTGGACCCAAAAGTAGGGATTTCTTCACAGAACCCACTTTTGATCCTTATGCCTATCCTTTTACTGACTCTCAGTATGCAGAAGAAGCTGAAGTGCCCCACAAAAGGTATGAGGGACCCTTCTTTGAAAGGGAAAGAGTGCCAAAATTCCCTAACCTTTATGAAGAGCTGATGTTTTTCAAGGATACACCCCCATCTACATGCATCAAGGACTTATCTTGCACACTGCTGAAGCTGAAAGGAGAAAGTATACTGGAAGCTTGATGGTCAATACTCTGGACAGCTTGAGAAGATCAGAAAGGGAGTGGTAGTTCCTGAACACAAGTGGGCTCCAACTTGATCCCTGTTCTGAAGATGATTGTCTGAAGATGAGTACTGATGAGTGGTGTTTTGTCAGAAAGCTGTGCACAGAAGGAGAATGGTTTCAAAGAGATCATCTGAACTTGGTTGGCATGAGAGGTTATAGGCCACCTACAAATGTTTTCTATCAGGCCAAGCACTAAAATTCTGGTGCAACCTGACAGATCATTCCTAGGTATCCGCTGAAGGAAGGTTCTGCTGATAAGTTCAAAGAACCCAAGGTTTACACAACCCCCTTCAAACCTTTGTCACCAAGAGAATGGAAGCATCTACCAGCCAATGTCAGAAAGCAAGGTGGAGGCATGGATCACAGTCTCAGGGACAGAGTTTGGAACTCTTACTGGAAATCAGAGAGATGCTGGATCCTCATCTGGGTCAACTGGACCTGATGAAGACTCTCTCATTGACTATGGGAGATCCATGAATGTGCAGTATATGTTTATCAGACAACACTTCCCACTTTTGACTGCACCTTTTCATGAAGAATGGGAGATGATCAACTCCATTGGAACATTCTTTCATCCGTCTATCATCCTCATAAATATGGACTACTTCCAGGATTTGATGCGCTGAGTTTGTGTGCAGATACATTAAAATTATTTTTTATGAATCAGCACCTGACTATGAAGAAGAGAATAGAAACTGAGGTTCAAGATACAGAAGCTAGAGAAAGCCAATGCTGAGCTTCTGCCAAACAAGAACAGACTCTGGCTTTGCACAAGACTTAAACTCATAGCTAAGTAAGATCAGATCCTTCATGAACAGCAAGAGATCAAGAATGCTCAAGAAGATATGAAGTCTGCCCTTCTTTCTCAATTGGACAAGACAAGGGATGATCTCATGTCCTTGCTGAAGGATGCTTTGTTGAAGAAATCTGGCTAGTCTGTGATGTAGCCATGTTTGTTTTTATCTCTGGCAATTTCTATGCTTATCTGAAACTTTTTATGATTATATATCAGTTGTTCCCTGCAGGATTTTTCTGAGTTTATACTTCATGATTATCCTTTTAATTTCTGTTGTTGTTATGCTCTGGATTCCCTTTTGATTGATGACAAAAGGGGGAGTACTAAAACTAACAAAAATCTGATTCAAATGTGAAGTGCTACAGGACTCAGGGGGAGCAAAGAAGAAACTATTAAGTTCATTATCTGAGGGGGAGTTATGTTAAAAGCTATTTATTCTCACATACTCCTTTCAGATTTTACAGTTTTAAAAAAAAAATTGTCATCATTAAAAAGGGGGAGAATGTTGAGTCTAAAAAATATCATAAGAGATTTTATGATGTTTTAAGACAGCAATATTTCCAAGTTTTAATGATTAACAAATTTACAGTATTTATTTTCACAAGATATTCTTAAGTGTTTAATTATTTATCTATGATTTCAGCAAGCCACAATACGCTTTATAAAGTCTTTAAGAAGTGCTTCAAGTCATCTGAGGGAAACAGGCCTTCTGAAGTGGTCAACCTGTCTGAAGAGCCAAGCCCGTCTGAAGATTGGAAGCCGTCTGAAGCTTTAGTAATGACGTGGCATCTTTGCTGAAACCTTGCGTGAAGACTTTTCTGAGTCTCTGCTGCTCGTACGTTTTGGAACACATTTATGGCAACAAACACAGAGGCCTTTCCTGGTGCATTTGAATTTCATACACCACTGAGGAAATCTCTGTAAACGCAGCAACGCAGCAATTCCTGAAGCAGCCTTTTGGCAAATGCAACCTTGTACTGTGTCAGAAATGCCAGGATGCTCAGAAGTATGTCTCACAACGGATTAAATAGCATTTTAATGCTATCTCTAAACGGTGGTTTTTCAACGGATTAAAGTCTGGGTATAAATACCCCTTATGAAGACCATCATTTGGCTAGCAACAACGACAGAGAAGAATATATAGAAAAAGAGAATCATCGCTGCAAATTTCTTCAAGAAAATCACTCTGATAAAATTCCTTGTACACTTTATATTTTCATATCCTGAGTATATCTCAGTTTTTAAGTTGTACATTGTAATAGGTTTGAGCTTCAAACTTGTGTAGTTTAAAAGCTTAAACTCTTTTTAACTGTAATTGTTGTTGAGCCTGGAGAGGCTTGTCTGAAAAAGAATACTTGTGTTGTTTGAGCCTAGAGAGGCTTGTCTGTGTTGTAGAGCCTGAAGAGGCTTGATAGAAAAGAATACTTGTAATCTTTGTGAAAGATTAAGAGAAAATCCAAGTGCTTGTTGGCATTGGGACTGGAGGTAGCTCACAGTGGTAGTGAGTGAACCAGGATAAATCCTTGGCTAAGTTTTCTATCCCTTATCTCTTGTCAATTCGTTATATTAATATCAAGGGTGTTGAAAAGCTATTCTAAATTTTTAAAAGCAAAGAAACCTTTTTAAAACATATTTTCAGAAGTCATCCAAAAACTTCAGACAGCCCCCTTAAACCTGTCTGAAACTGTTTGTAACTTGTTGTTTCAAAAAGCTTTCAAAAATACAAAGAAAAACTATTTAACCCCCTTTTAGTGTTTCCCTGTGATTCTACATTAATTAGTTATGTTTCTTAATTCTTACTAAGACATCATATGATTTATTTTTATTGAAAAGGAAAAGTAATTGATCTGACATTGATTAACTAGATCGAATAACAATATTGCAAAGTTTATTTCTTTACATTTTTAATATGAAAATTTGAAATACGAAAAAACAAGTGAGACTAGTTATGACCAGAGAATTTTCTTGGATCTTCAGGGATTGGTTTAAATTTCCAAAAAAAAGAAGTCGTAAAGTAGGATGATCTGAGGGATAGCATAGATCAGAAATGAAGACATGTGTATCCGATATTCAGTAAATGTGAGAGCTTTATGGATAATTTGATCAAATTCACATAGAGGACGTGTTATGTGTGTAATAATGCATCAGACACTAAGCAAACTATTGTAGAATGACCTCATGGCCATTCATGACGCGTTAAAAAATGTACTGACAACGCAAAAATACGATAGCCAAAAAATCATAATTAAAGTAAATTAAAATAGATAAGCCATTAAAACATTCCTATGTATACAACTATTTTATTCAATAAATTATTCATTAATTTATGAACTGTATATAATATTAATATTGGGAGTTAAATATGATAAGTGTACAATGATTCATATATTATATACATATATGAGTTATATAAGAAAATGCATGTATAAAAGGTTTCGTGGTTCACACTCCACGTGCGCATAGCTACATGTTATCATGAATGTAAGTAAATAGTTTTTTTAATTTAGTTTATAATTTTTCATTTAATGGATAGCCTATCACTAGGTAGCATTGAAAACAATGGTGTCAGGATCCGCAGCAGAAGCTGCAGCAAAGAATAGCTACGAAATAGCTACGGATCAGTTACAAATATTATTTACCTAGTGGTTTCGTAGTTATTCCGTAGCTACAGTTGGTTGCATAGGCAGGAGAGACTACAGAGAATCCAGATCCAAAAAAATGTGAGGAAGACTCACATGACAAGAAAGGGGGCATATGGAAGTTGAAGAAATGAATTATGAGATTTGAACTCGTGTATAGCATGAACTTGCACTCACCTTATTTGTTTCACAAATTTTTTTATATTTCTATGCTTAAGTTTAATCTATATATAATTTTTACTCATCTTTTGTATTTTTTATAATTTTACACCTATACAATTTTAAACAGACATAAAAATAAAGTAAAACAAAGGAAAAATGGGGGTGAAATTAATTGAGATTTAAACTTATGAATTGCAATGTTTAAACTCACATTCACGTTATTTGTTTAAAGAATATTTTTACGTTTTAAATTTTAATCTTCATATAATTTTTACCTATTTGTTAATAAATCCTTATAATTTCTTACCATTACAATTTACACTTACATGAAAGGAGAAAAATGAGAGGAGAAAGGAATGATAATTAAATCAGGTAAAAAAAAATCAAGGATTGTGAGGTTTGAAGGCTTGAGCTTGCACTCGTGTTATTTTTCCCATAAATATTTTATGTTTTAAGGTAAATCAAGATAATTTGTGCACTTTTCCTGTCTAAAAGTTTTTCTGTATAAATTCTTACCATTATATTTTTACACTTTGAAAGTTGAAAGAAAATGAATTGATATAAAATTAAAAGAAGAGAAAAAGAATAATTTTTATATATTATTTGAATAAAGAGAAAATGAAGAGAAAGAAAATAAAAAAGTTCATTTTATTTGTTTATTGGTCTGGGACTGTAGTTATTTTCATAGGATGCAATCATACTTAAGTAAGATTAGATAATTAACTATGTGCAACAAAACTTTTCTTTCAAATATTTAACATACTAAAAACTCAAATTGGAGACCATCGGTTTTAAACACGAGTTCTGCGGAAGTTCCTTTTATTTGTTTGTTGGATAGAAGACAATAAAAAAAATCAATAATTGATGTAATAAGTTTATTGCCTTTGATAAAATATGAAACATTTTAAGTGAGTTCCAAACTAAAGAGTAATAAATATATGGGTAAAATTAATTTTTTAATTTATGTTTTCTCTTTATTTAAGAAGAAAAAACTTCAATGTAAATCTGTTGGGTTGAAATTTAAAATTTTACTAAGTTATAATAGACCAAGGTCTTCGAATCTAAAGACGAATGAAAAGAGATTTGAAAGAGCTATTATTGATCGAGATCCAAAGTAACTTAGTAAAATTTGAAGAGTTTTATTATTTCAAGTTCGAAGAGAAAAATGTTGATTTCTGAAAATGCATTGAAAGTATCGTTTATATTATATGTATTCGAATTCGAAATGCTTTTCGATAGCAAGAAGGAAGAGAATTCTAGATGAATTCGTTTATTAAATGTAAATCAACTTTGAAGGCATGAGACATAAAATACAAGTCTTTTATTCATATCAAAAGATCCTTCGTATTACATGAGAAATTCGAATGAGATACAAAAAGAAATACAAGTAAATAAAATAAAAGACTATTCTAAGTTCTGGGAAGAAACTTGACTCCTGCCTTCTTGTCCTTCATTTGACCCTCTTCTTCCTCCTCATCTCCCACAAGCTTTGATTGAACCACCAGGGCAATGGCATTATGCAGACATGTTTGAGCAGCCCTGCGATTCAATTTAAAAGTGAGAAAGATGGAGTGAAGATCAAAAGCCGTAAAATTAATTTGGCTAATACGTTCAACCCAAAGAAATCCTTAATAAGGATTGAAAAAGCTTATATATTTGGCTACCTCGTCGACCTTATAAAAAAATGAAATCATTGAAGATTAGGTCGAACGTAGTAGCCAAAGGAAGAAACTTCTTCATGATGAACAGAGAAGGAATGAGAAATAATGTAAAAGCCAGGACTTATTTATAGTGAAAGATTTTGACGGTGGAATTAATGTGCATGCAGAAATGTCCAATCAAGCTCGAGGTCAAACCCACGTGTGGTCGGTGGTCAAGTCCACCTCTAAATTGACCAATCAGAAATACAACACGTGGAAATACAAGAGGTTAATTATTCAAAGTTTGGTTAAGTTTCCAGATGTGATTCGAAATTTAGATGTGAATCGAAGACTAGTTCGAGAAAGAAAGAAGGTTCAAATAACTTAGAAAAATTCACGAAATCAGAAGCCTGAAGAGAATTCGAAGACCCATCAAATACTGAAAGACAATTCAAAGATCCAGCGACTAAAAGGTTAATAAGGAGATCAAGTATGTATATCCATCCACTTCTCATTAATGCAATCTACATTCCTGCACTTTTCTTTTCTCTTTAATTACTTCTTGCATTTAAGTTTCTGCACTTTTCTTTTCTCTTTGTTTACTTTTGCATCTAAATTTTGCATTTTACTTTCAGTTTTACTTTACTACTTTTACTTTTATTTTCTTTTCCAGTTTTCAAATTCTACATTCATTCTTCTTTTCTCTTTACAATTCTGTTTTATTCTTCATTTTACTCTTAGAATTTATTTCTTCTTCAATTTTTTACCGCATGTTGAAAGAAATTTCTGAGTAAACCTATTTCTTAAAAAAACTTTAGAGGATTCAGATTCTATTGCCAAATTGTACTTTCAGAATTAAGAGAGTTTTCAAAACTTTATTGAAAATTTTCACAACAAACAAAATCTTACATTTTGTTTTTCTTTCTCCTTATTGTCTCCCCAATCTTTCAAACAAGTTATTTTGTCTTTTTATTTCTCTTCTCCCATTTTTTCTCTAAGAATAAATTAATGAAGCATTAATTAGTCCTTTGGGAACTAATATTCTAATTTAAAATTTATGACAATGAATCATCACTTATGTAAAAAATATCATCTTTCTGTTTGGTGAATACTATATAAATATTAAGACACAAATAAGTATAATTGTAAAAAACTAAAATATGAATTAGTAAAAATAGTAAGGTTTAAAACATTAAAATATACTTTAAACCAATAAATTAAATAGTAATACAATTGAATTAGGTTCAAGTGAAAGTACGTTAAATATGAGAAAGGAAAGCTTTGCCGCCCACATAGATTCTATTCGGCTCGAAAAAGATTGTCTCTCATGGAGGATGTGGTACTGCACAAAAAAATTTTTGAGTGTGTGTTTGGCAAAAGTAATAAATAAGTTAGCTGAAAGCTAAAAAAATAGTGAAAAGATTATAAGTTAGCAGATTAAATTAAAAATATTTGATAAAACTAATTGTTGAACTAGTTGATAAGCACATAATGACGGGTTATAATGTCAGTAATCACTAGACTTGAACTTAAAATTTGATGATTTATATATTTTTAAATAATAATAAATATAGATACTTCAATTTATGTAAAATAATTTATCATCTTAAAAATTAGGAAAATAATTTTTTATTTTATTCTCATTTGTAAAGTTTTTATTAAATAAAATGGGATAATGCAAATAGATTTTTATTTTTATTTTGAGGATTTTTATTATAAAGAAGTGAAATATGATGGTTTAAAAACTTTTTCATGATAGTAACAGTGTCTACTGCTTTTAGAAGCAATAAAATGTTCCTTCAATACTGCTTTTAAGATTTAGAGCTTAAGATTTAGGTACAATGTTTTGAGTATGTATACTATATTGTGTTTTAAGTCTCTAAGAAAATATCATATGATCACAAAAATGCGCACAACAAAATATGGTAACAAAAGTCAATAAGTTAATAAGACTTAAGACACAATAATAGTGTACATACTCCCACTAATCCAATATACATAAAATGATAAAATTTTCATATTAGAGCCAATTAATATCAAAATACTGATCTAATGATATAAAAGTGTGATTACAATTATGTGGGAAAGTAATTAATGTGAGTCTAAAACTCATTATCTTTCTCTCTTTAACAATAAAATCATAATTTAGAGATAAATACATTAGTGTAAAGTCATAAAAAAATTGTTACGAAATAAAAATATGAAACCCATCCTATGTATAATTTATTATTCACAGCTTTACAAAATTTGGATTTTTATAGTTAACCATATACTACTCTACATTTAATATTAAGGAGATTATACTTGACACTTTCCAACACAAAGGTTCCATATGTCGTGAAAATATGAATCCTTATAAGAATTATATATCGCAAATAGAATAATTCATAGATCTAAAATATGAGTGAGATAAAAGAAAACCTAATATTTTAGATAAAATGTGAAATTATAGAATGGTGACAAAAAATTATGAATTAATTGTAAGGGATAAGCAAAATTCTCAACCCGTTGTCACTAAAATCTACGTGAATATTTAAAAAAATAAATTAGCACATCCTATAAAAGTGGAGTTGGTGGTCTCTCATGAGTCATGACTGAGTTATATTGAAAAATAAGTAGAAAATGTGGAGAGTGGGATTTGAACCCACGCCCTTTCGGACCAGAACCTTAATCTGGCGCCTTAGACCAACTCGGCCATCTCCACATGATATTTCCATTTTATTAAAGGCTATATAATTGTTTTTTTAAACAAACTATCAGGATGTTAACTGTTAAGTGCAACCTTACCATAAAGTGGATTAGATATAATATAATAATATATTTCCTGTGCCTTCATGGGAAAAAAATATATCAAATTAGAATAAATGGTGAATATACACTAAAAAAATCAAAATAATCTATATTGGCTTATAAGTTATTCTAAAGCTAAAGTAAAAAAATAAGAGCTTTTAAAAAAAAAGTAAAAGTTGTTTCTTAGTTTCAATTTTTTTAACTTAAAAGCTACTTATAAATTAAAAATTATTTGGTAAAATATTTTATTAAAGTTATTTTATTTTCTTTAAAACTAACATAAAGATAATCTAGTTAAAAAATTCTAATATTATTAATTAATGAAAAATTAAACTATATAAAATAAATTTTTAAATAAAAAATAATATCATAAATTATAATAATAAATTTTTATAAAATAATTCATAATTAAAATAAAAATAATCATGCAATCATCTATGTGCTTTATTTTTTTCTGGTATAAACCATAGGTATTCCCTATTACCAAGGACAATTCTATTCGAGCCTTAGTCACAGTTAAGACTCCTCACCCTCCCGAAGAATGTGTTTAGTGGGGATCGAACCCGGGAGCTCTTCCCACAATCTCAGCCTGCGTTGCCAACTGAACCACAACTCTTTGATTCTATGTGCCTTATTTACTTTTTGTTAACAAGTTCTAAAGAAATTAAATTAAAAATTGAGTACAGTTTTCCATATAATAAAAACAAAACTTTTTTCTAAAGAAATTAAATTAGAAATTGGTACAATTTATCCTCCTAATAAAAACATAACTGTCAAATAGATGTGACTAGAAAGCGCAAGCATTAGAGCTGTCAATGTGAGCCAACCCGGCTTGGCTCACCACGAGTTAGGCTAAAAGTGAGCCGAGCCGGGTTGGCTCACTTTTCTGGTGAGCTGAAAAAATACCAACCCAGCTCGACCCACCGCGGGTTGGTGGATTAAGCGGGCTGGCTCACCTAACTTAAAAAATTATAAAAATAATAAAAAAATAATAAAAAAGGTCAAAAAAATTAGAAAAAAATTATAAAAATGACTTAAAAAATATAAAAATTAAATAAAAGTTAAAAAGTGAGCCAACCCGGCTCGAACCCACCTTGGCTCGCGAGTTAAGTGGGTTGACCCACTTTTGACCCATGAAAATGTGAGCTTATATTTTACCAACCCAACCCATCGGTGAGCCGGGTTGGGCCAGATTGACTCACCGAACTCAACCCAAATTGACAACTCTAACAAGCTTGAGTCATGTTACTCATGTATATGCCTTGCAAATTGAGGAAGGTATTCACAAATTTCATTTATGTGACGCAAGGCAATGATTTGTGGGGAAGCTCCTCCTGCATGAAGTGATACACGCAATTTGTAGATTAAAAATACAGTGATGTGAGAATCGAAAGCAGATCTTTTAAGATAAACTCAAGCTAAAAAATTTAGCTTTTTAATCAGCTCCCTTTTCTTATATATAAAAAAGCTGCTTTTATATTTTAAAGCTTTTTAAGAATGTTATTTGGTACAACTTCTCCTTTTAAGGAGGAGAAGTAAAGCCTAAAATAAGCCACCCCATACAATTACTTTGACTTTTAAAATGTTTAGTGTAAATTATAACTGTTAATATAAAAATCATAAAAGAAAATTTTAATAATTTCATAATCGGATGTAAATATATGTGTATTATATCACAATCTTAATTGTTAATCTTTTAACCAATCTTCACCAAAAGAATCATTTAAAAAAATAATTGCAATATTTTACTTTATCCTAAGTACACCTCTCATTAAAAAAAAAAAACTAAATTCAAAGAGTTGCATTCCTAATTATGTTTTGATTGGAAATACGCTTAATTTAAGAATACATTTTTTGCACCAAAAAAAAAATTTAAGAATACATTTTACTGAAATTATGTTATTTAATATTTATTTATAAATATTGAATTTCAATAATTCAATTGTTAAATTAAAAGTTCTCATTTACTAAATAAAGTCTATAAAAAACTATATAACATATATGTATATGTCTAACTTATCTAAAATTTATATGAATAATAAACATATTAATATCACATTATTTAATAGTTAAGTTTTTAAAATTTATATTTAAAAAAGTTATTAAATGGAATAACTTTATATATATATATATATATATATATATATATATATATAGAGGATGGACATCAACTTACTCCACAAGTAAATATTGACTTTAGTATTACCCATTAGGGTCGGCCTGTGATGGGGGTCAAACGGGTGGTTTAGTATGAGGTATTGGGTTCAAAACTCATTGCATTCCATGTAAATAAAAAATGACTTTAGTATTAAATACCTATAAATGTATAATTTATCCGAATTTGATGTGAATGATCAATATGTTAATATCACATTATTCCATAGTTGGATTTGTGAAATTCATATTTTATAAAAAAATATTAAGTGGATTAACTTTTGGAAGAGTTATTAAAGAGTAAGCGGATCTTCATGTATGTATGTATGTATGTGCGCGCGCGCACACACAAAGGGATGAGGATTAAAGTACTCCAAGAGTAAGTGTTATTCAACTTACTCCGTTTAATAATTTTTAGTGAATGTTAAATTTCATGAATCCAATTGTTAAATTGGAAGTTCATATAATTTAAAATTTTTATCAAACAACTTCATTTGTGTGTGTATGGGAGATGTATAAAAGTGAGAAAACTTTTTCATGTGAGAGCGAGAGAGTTTTTAACCATTAATAGATCACTACAAGAAATTTAACTTTCGCTAACAAACAAAATCTGTCACTAAAGGTCCGAAATCCGTAGGCAAATGTCAACTTGACTTTGACCGACGAACAAATTGTCGTCCATTTTACGTGTCGAACAAGGACGGGCATCTGTCTTCTGCATAGCTTCCACCTACGATTACCTTGGATATCACTAGAAGCTATTGTCTTGTAACTACACTCATGTCTGTAGGTAAAAATCTGTAATATAGGTTATTAATTAACACTCACTGTGAGCATAACTCTCACCTTCCAAATGCAAAATTATTTATAAAATATAAAATCATTCACAAAATATAAAATTTTAATTTTATAAATTATAAAATTACAATATAATATTTATAAAATCTTAATTATAAATTATTTTAAATATAAAATAATTAGAGAAAGCTAGCTTAACAGACAACGAATAAAAGATAAAAAACAGAGTGGTCCATTCCTCCTTGTTGATGGTATGGTTAAACATAGTAGAAAAAACATGCATAACATGATGATACTAGAAAGGTTATACCTAGCGCACATATGATTATAAAAGATAAATAATATGGCAAACACACTTTGATGAGAATCAGAAGATAAAATAAATGTATTGTTCTTCCTTGTAGTACATTATGTCCCATAAATTATTTTCTGAATTTCTACTCCCACTCCAACTATAAGAATAGATCCATGTTAACAATTTAGAACATCAGGAAACTAAAATGCATGAGATAAAAAAAGCATCACTGTGAAAAAAAATTAGATTTAATTGCTAATAGGTTTCAACCTTAAGGAGAGTTACAGTAGATTAGTTTCCTGTTACGTTTGAAAAATGGGTTTATCACGTGAGATGCTAATCCACTAGTAGCTCCATGAGCAGAGAAGAAAAATTGGCCAGCTAACAGCTTTGGGTGCAAATCCTTGACCTTGGCCTTCTCCTCCTATAATTTTCATGAAAAGGCTAAAATATCAAGCTAATTATTTTATTTGGAAATACTAAATCTAATCAGAAGTTGGCAAGAGATATCATATCATCATACCACATGGATCATTAGAATAACATGCACCTTAGCTACCCATGGCAACGAGCACAACTACCTTCAAATCACAGGACCAATTTCAAGGAAAGGAAGAGAGCCTAACATTTCATACTTTCATGTATTTGGATGTGATTGCTATATTTTGAACAACAAGGAGAATCTTGAGAAATTTGATGCTAAATCTAAAAAGGCTATCTTTCTTGGATACTCAACTACTTCTAAGGCTTTCAAAGTCTATAACATACAAAATCAAAACATAGAAGAAAGCATGCATGTTATTTTCAATGATGTTAACCTGTCTTCTGAAGGAAAAACTGGAAATGAATCTGATAAACCTATCACATATCATAAGATATCTTCTTATAAGGAAGAATCCTCAAAGGATTCACCAGAAAGGAAAGATCTCTCACATGATTCAGAAACTCAAATTCAAAAACAAAGTCATGATAGAGAAGATCTTCCAAAAAGCTGGAGACTAGTTTCAGCACACCCCCGTGATCAAATCATTGGAAGTAATACATAAGGTGTAAGAACTAGATATCAATTCATAATAAATGAAAACGGAGCAGAACTATTGTCTCAAATTGAACCCAAAAATACCAATGAAGCCCTTGATGATGACTCTTGGGTGGAAGTTATGAAAGAAGAGGTAGATCAATTTGAGAAAAACAAAGTGTGGGTGATAAGTTCCAAATTATTGATAAACTTCTATATAATTACAGCACTTATCAAGGGCAAAATATTAGATTTATACCCCAAATTACATCTTTTTAGTTTAAAATGCAGATCTTGCGATTATTTAATTCAAATTTGAATTTGATGCTATTTTGATAAGAAATATGTTGATTTTGCAGATAAAAAGGAAAGTTTTAAATGGAGTAACAAGATAGCAGCAAATAAAGATAAGATCAGCAAGAGATCAAGCTAAAAAATAGGGAAATCAGGAAAGCGAAGCAAATAAAGATAAGATCAGCAAGAGATCAAGCCAGAAAAGAGGAAATTAGGAAAGCAAAAAACGGAGATGTGCGCTCCACCTGCGCTGAGCGCAGGAATAAAATTCCACTTTGTTTCAATCATTTCATCTGCGCTGAGCGCAGGATGGAGCGCAAGAGCACGAGATTCTGATTTCCAAAAGATCAAAGCAAGATCTCAACATGCTTTCCAAAGTTCTATTTAAAGGACCTTCTGCATAGATCAAAGGGAGAGACGGCGGAGCAGAGCTGGAGCTAGAGAAAAGTGTGACAGTTTCTCGATATATTGGTTTGTAATGGCTACCATAGTAGCTAAACTCTCCGATAGGATTGAATGTAGTTGATTCAATCCCCACTTGTATTTTAATTCTCTTTATTATTTATGAATCCATGTTTTTATAATATTGGTGTTTTTAATCTGTTCTTAATGCTTAGCTTCCGCCTTTGTGCCGGAGTTATGAATTGGTTTTATGGGGCGCACTGAGAGGTGGTTTTTATAAAATCATGAGCGAGTTCGGGGGAGCCTAGACATAGGAAACTTGAATTCTGATAGGTGAAAACACTCGATTCGAGACTATAGAGACCAGGGTGAATTGATAGCTTAAACAAATAGATCTTTAATCCGGTGTAGTTTATCACTGTGAAGACCAGGGTAGATTATTTCTGAGTATTTCATATTTGTGGATACCTTTGTGAAATAACTTTAATTTGTGCTTCAATATTATAATTTCATATTTATAAATATCATTGGGTTTCAAATACGAAAGGGGTGCGATAGACGAAGTTCAATCCTAGTTCTAGTAATTGCTCAACCTCATCTCAATTTACTGTTTTTCTTTATCTACTATTGCAATCTACACAAATAACCATCTTCTCTCACTTGATAAGTGTGACCACTAATATTTATAATTGAACCGTTCCCTTTGGATACGACAAACCCCTTTTACTTACTATTATACTGCTGTGATTTTGGTACGCTTGCCAGAATTTCTACAAGTATTTTTGGCGCCGTTGCTGGGGAACGGTGTCTCAATTTTAAATTCTTGGGAGGTCTATCCTATCAAGTTGTATATATTATTTTATTTTTTTTATAGTTTGTAGGAAAATTTTATTTTATTTTTTATTATTTTGTTCTTATCTCACCCTTGTGCAAGTTCTTGATTTATGCTCTTGTGAGGACAAGTGTCCCAAAATCAATTGTTGTTTGATCCAGAAATAGAAAGGACATCCAGGAGGAACGGGAGCAGAAATAGAAGAAGAAGACAAGAGAGAAATCAAATAGAAAATAAAAATATGGCTGGAGATCAACAACAAATTCCACGAAGAAGAGTCTCATGAGACTATGTCATGCACTAAGGACCTCGTTATTTCTCAAGCATAGTTGTACCAGTTATAGCAAAATCCTTGGAGATGAAGGTCGCACATTTGAACCTCATCAATGCCCACCAATTCACAGGATTGGATCATGAAGATCCACATACTCATCTTTCTACCTTCTATGAATTGATTAGTACTATGGGTTTTGAGGAAGGAGATTTAGAATCTGTCTATTTACGATTGTTTCCTATTTCTTTAATAGGTAAGGCAAAGGAGTGGCTGAAATCACATCCCAATCAAAGTATGAACAATTGGAGCGTAGTGGAGGACAAGTTCTTGAAAAGTTTCTTTCCACCATCGCGCTACATTCAAGCCAAGTCAGACATCTCCACATTCAGGCAAGGAGAAGACAAACCATTATGTGAAGCCTGGGAGAGATTCAAGTCCTTGCTGCGAAAGTGTCACAACCATGGTTTTGAAGACATTGCTCAACTGAACATCTTTTAGAATGGACTCAGACCTGATTCAAAGTCATTCATAGATGCTGCAGCAGAAGGAACCATTCTGACCGTAGATGCAGAGTGTGCTATTGCAATAATTGATAATTTTGCACAGAATGACCAGCAAGCTCAATACGGGAGACAGCCAACTCAGAAGAAGGGAATGCTAGAGCTAAATAGCAATGATGCACTTTTAGCAGAAAACAAGTTCATCAAGCGACAGCTAGAGGCACTTACCAAGAAAATGGATACACTTCCTCAACAACGGCAAGCAGTGCAGTCTCAACCCAGCCAAACCCCACAGTTGATTTGTGATTTTTACGGAGGCGACCACCCCAATGGTCACTGTTCCTATCAAGATACTCAAACAGAACAGGTCCAGTATATGGGAAATCAAGGAAGGCAAGATAATTTCTCCAAC
The DNA here is from genome assembly GCA_026901365.1 of Sesbania bispinosa. Taxonomy (NCBI): domain Eukaryota; kingdom Viridiplantae; phylum Streptophyta; class Magnoliopsida; order Fabales; family Fabaceae; genus Sesbania; species Sesbania bispinosa. The sequence goes on along the minus strand of QLOH01000704.1, from coordinate 8,486 downwards.
AACAATCAATATTCACAAGGATGGAGGAATAATCAAAATAATAATTCTGGTTGGAGACAAGATGGAGGCAACAGACAGATGCCTTATCAGCAGTAGCAACAACAACAAAGTTATCCTTCAGTGCATGACAGGCTATCAAAAATGGATGAGAAAATTGATGCTTTTGTTCAATCTTTTGAAGGATTTAGGAAGACTACAGAAGAAGCCATCAGAGTTTTGGAGACTCAAGTTGGTCAATTAGCAAAGGACATGGCAAAGCACAACAAAGGCCAATTTACAACAAACACTCAAAATAACCCCAAGGAGCAATGCAATGTAGTTACTACTGAAGGTAACACATCAGAAGAGAGTGATCTAGAGGATAACATAACATCTGAAGAAAAGTTACTCACAACGGAGATTGTGCAAAGGAGTGTTCAAGCAAAAGAGAATCCAGAAGTAGTTCTAAAAGAAGAGGAAAAGTCAGCAAGGGTCTACATCTCAGAAAAATCATTAGACCCAGGTAAATTCACAGTACCAATTACTGTTGGTACTCAACTAGTCACAAAAGCCTTATTAGATCTTGGGGAAAGCATCAATCTGATGTTGCTATTATTTTTCAAAAGACTGGAAATTTTAAAGGTCAAACCTGCAGATGTAACTCTACAGCTTGCAAACAAGTCCACACAACATCCATATGGAATTGTTGAAGATTTTCCTATAAGGGTGGACAAGTTCGTATATGCTGTAGACTTCTTCATGCTGAAATGGAAGAGGATACCGATGTCCCCTTAATCTTAGGAAGACCATTCATGAAATCTACCAAGGTGATAGTTGATGTTAATCGGGGAAAATTTCAACTCGGCTCTCAAGATGAGAATATAATTTTCCACTTAGATAGAGGGATCCCCCACTAAGCTAAACCACCAGATCAATTGGAGTTAGATCCTACTGATGGGATCTGTATCACTCATTCTGAACCAAAGCTGGAGAAAGTAAGAAAAAAAGAGGCCATGAATCAAAATGTTTTTTAGAACAAGAAGAAGAAGGTTCCCAATATTCTGAGGAAACCAACAAGAAGAAAGAAGCAACTACAGGAATCTATGGTGGAGTTCAGGTTCAAAAAGAGAAAAGATCAACATCAGATGAGGAAGAAGATAGAGAGGAAAGTGATGACAAGACAAGAAGCTGGTATGGAGGATGGTTCAGGGCAATACGGGGTGGAACATATGATTCCACCATTATCCTTCAATTGAAACCACCTTGAGTAAACCAGGCGTCAAGCTATATAACGTTAAACGAGCGCTTCCTGGGAGGCAACTGATGAGATTCTGGCAAGCGTACCAAAACTTCAGCAGTATAATAGTAAGTAAGAGTTATCGTATCCACAGGGAACACTTCACTTCGTATTTACTAGTGATCAGACTATCAAGTAAGAGACGATATTTGGTAATTATTGTGTAGAAAGTAAATTGCATAAAGTAGAAGAGATAGTATAGATAGAGTAAGATAGTGTTACTTGGATAAGGATTGAACTTCGTATAATCGCACCCCTTACATATGTGAACTTCAATATTAATTATGAATATATTCCTATGATACCTTAGCCAAACTATATTGTTTTACCCCGAGTTACCAGCAGTAAACCACTCGAAGATAATCCATGCGGGTTCTCCCAGGCGACAAATTACCCCCGGCTTGATTGCTCTACTTTTCCGTTCGTTAACACTATCAATTCACCGTATATTCCTATAGGGACTACTATGAAGAGGCTATCACACTCCAATTCTTCAATCATTGATTCCCCCTATATTCCTATAGTGATTACTATGAGTACTTTTACCAATCAGAATTTAAGTTTCCTAAGTATCGGCTCCCCCAAACTCGTTGTTGAATTAACAAAACCATTTACCAATGTATTTTATAAAACAACCTATAGCTCCGGCACAGAGGCGGAAGCTACGCATTAAGTAAAGTATAAAAGTACCGATATCATAGAATAGGGATTCATAATTAATAAAGAGAATTCACATACATGTGGGGATTGAATCAACTACATTCAACCCTATTGGAGAGTTTAGCTACGCACGGTAGCCATACAAACCAATGAAGAAACTGTCACACTTTTCTTCAATCCTTGCGTTGCTATCTCGGCAGCCCTTCGGGGTCTCCTCTGAACTTTGAGCCCTAAACTCTGTTCTCTAAACTCTCTGCTAAATGCTCTTGTGATCTTTACAAAAGGTCCTATTTATAGACCAAGGAAAGCTATCTTAAATCTGGAAGGAATCTATTTGAAAACAGATCTAAAAACAAATCCGCGTTCTGCGCTTCACCTGCGCTCAGCGCGTTTGAAGCGCAGGATCCAGAGAGGAATCCTGATAGTTACGCTTCACCTGCTGATGGGTTTCTGGCAAGCGAACCACAAATCCAGCAGTATAATAGTAAGTAAGATATCGTCTCCACAGGGAACGACAATTTATGTAAACCGAAATCGTATTTATCAAGAGAAAACAACTGTGTAGAAAGAATTGTTGTGTGTAAAGAACATATTTAATAATAATGGAATTAGAAAAGAAGAGTTAGAGACACTTTACTTGGATTAGGATTGAACTTCATCTCATCGCACCCCTCATGTATGTCGAGACTACCTACTACTTATAGGCTTTGAATTACAATGCTGTAGACAAACTATATTGCTAATGAGCACAGAACGAGAACTAGCCTATAATTAGGGAATAAGCACAGAACTAGCCTATAACTCCGGCGCAAGCGCGGAAGTTAGGAATAAGCACAGAACGAGATTACCAACACTATAATTAGGGAACTACATAAATAAAATAGATAGAATTCAACATACACTTGAGGATGGAATTGATTACATTCAATCCTAATGGAGAGTTAACTACACGAGGTAGCCATACAACCCACCGAAGATGCTGTCACCATCTTCAATCCTTGTGAAGCGCTCCTCCTCTCCTACTCTAAACTTAGCTTTGGTACATAATCACTGAGATATAATCTGAATTACAATGACTGACCAAGCTCCTTGGACTGACGCAAGAGGTTCCTATTTATAGATTAGGAAGGACAAAGCAAATTTGGGAAGAGATCCTCTTAAAAACAGTAACATGGAAGCAATCTGCGTGTTCTGCGCTTCAAGCTGCGCTACAGCGCAGGCTGTAGCGCAGGTTCCAGAGAGTTGCGCTTCAAGCTGCGCTATAGCGCAGGGTGAAGCGCAGCTAGCGTCCTGCAGCTTCAACTTTCCTCTTTTAATTGTTGATCTCTCCCCGAGACTGGTTTTCGCGCGTTTGTCCTTTCTGGTTTCCCTTTATTCTCTGATATATTTGTATTTATTGTGCAATCCTTGTTTATTTGGGAAGCTTGTCTGCAATATCTTTGATTGATTGGCTCTGATCTCCTCATTAATGATTCAAATCTTCTTCAAATCTTCAATTAATTATCCTCAATCAATCTTCAATCTTCAATAAATCCTCCTCATTTAATGTCATTTAATCTCTGAATTAAATCTTTGCAATAATCCTGCAAAAATCAGCAATAAATCTATTAAAATAGCATCAAATTCTAAACTAGGATTAATAAATACAAATTATTAAATATTAAATAAAAAGGGATAAAAATGGGGTAAAATTATCATTTTGTCCTTGATAAGTGAAATAAAAAATATACTAATTTATCAACTATTTTTCACTTATCACTTGCGCTGAGCACAGGTGGAGCGTATTTCTCGTTCCAGCTTCCCTTGAGTCTCTCTCTTTTTAACTTGATCTCTTCCTGATCTTATCCTTGTTTGCTTGGCTTTCCTTGTTTCCCTCTTTTTGATCTGATTCTGTATTTATCTTGCCTTTGAATTTAAGTTGGGAAGTTATCCGCAAAATCCTTATTTAAATGGCAGCTAATCTTATCTTTATTTGTTCTCATTTAAACTTCAAATCTGCAGATCCTATCCTAAAATGATGCTATCTTCTTTCCTCATTCAAATCTTTCTCATAAATCTGCAAAATTAACAGATTTTCTATTAAAATAGCATCAAATTCAAATTCAAATTAAATAAACACAATTATTACAATTATTAATAAAAAGGGATTATTTTGGGGCATAGATTACTCTTTTACCCTTGATAAGTGCAGTAAAAATACAAGAATATATCATATAATTTGCACTTATCAGCAACCCAGTGTTTTTATTTAATTTTGCATCTTTCAATTTTCGTTTATGTGTTGTAGTTAGTTTAATTTTCTTTTAAAATACCTGCTTAGTTTAGAAGTTGTTAGGAAAAGGATCAATGAAAACATGGAAAAGAGACATAACATTTGAAAGTTAGAAGCAACAGAAAATAGGAAAATACATTCTGTTTTCTGCGCTTCACTTGCGCTCACAGAATTACCAAATTCAATTCTGTTTTCTGCGCTCGCAAGTACTCGCTCCAAGGAACGCTGCAACACGCGCTCCACCTGCGCTGAGCGCAGGTTGCCGCTCCAGCATAAATTTGAAAATTTGGAGCGTGGAAGGTCGTTTTACACCTTCCCATATTCTTCTTGAGAAGTTTCTCTGGTCTCCTAACCTTCCATATCCCTTCTTTCACTTATAAGCCTCTTTCTTACACATCTTTCTTGCTATTCCAGGTATGTTTTTACAGCTTTGAAAAGATTTTTAAAATCCTTATTTCTCTATTTTATTAAGCAAACCTTAGGATAGAAGACTTAGGCTCTTAGAATCACATGATTTTAGGATTAACTGTCAATAGAGTCTTAGTATAGAATGTTGATTGTGGTTGTATGTTTGGTGGTGATTTTTGAAATGCTCAGTAAGTCTCTGCAGATTATTCTAGTTGGTAATGTATGTGCTTTAATTATGTGAAATTTTGCATTGCCTATTGCATGAATAATTGTGCATTATTGCATGGCTTAAGGTCATGATATTTGAGCATAATATTGTGTACCATTTAATGCCATGTTTAGAAGTTATTAGGACTTTCTTTAACTGATCACTTTAGCATGCTCTTAAGAAATTAATAAATTGGCATTGGGTAATATAATAATCAAAATTTTGTGTGCATGAACCTATCAGTGCTTGATTGCTCTGATTTTTGAATTAAGATGGCCATCATTTTTGTGATTTTCATGAAATGAGCATGCATGGCTTAATTCACTAATCATGAGTTGATATTCTTTGCATTGGAATAATCTTGGTTCTATTTACCTCGCAGATGGCTCACACAAAGGTAACCAACACTACCGGCACCTCCAAGAAGGCCAAGGGTGACAAGAGAGCTCGGAATGTTCCTGCTTTTGACTCTCTTAAGTTCAAGAGCCCCCAAGTTTTTGAGGCATACAGTTCTCTGATGAACTGTGACTTTATCAAGGAGAGGCCAGTTGCTCTACAGCCTAGCGAGTTTGATGACTTCCTGGATGAGATTATTAGACGGCGATGGAGGTGCGTCGCAGAGCCAGACCGATACTTTGACCCGAAGCTGGTTAGAGAGTTTTATGCCAACGCCATTGGGGACCACGTCGTTGATGTACACAGACGGTCCTATGTGCGAGGCCGGTGGGTTTCTTATGATCACGACGCGATCAACACTTTTCTAGAGCGTCCTGGACCTGATGATGAGGAGATGATCCCTTTCCAGTTTCATGCACTGATCAAGGAAGTAGGTCCCAATGGTAACGATCCCCTGGACATTAGGATAGCTGAGTGCATATGCTTGAGGGGGCACACTTTTGAGAGGAACGCTTACAGGCAGGCTTCCAGAATTTTTAGACATAATATGCGAGACATTTCTCAGATGTGGACAGTCTTAGTGTTGGATAACATTCAACCAACTAACCATGTATCAGACATCACCATGAGGACTGCCCATCTCATATACTGCATCCTGACTGGCCAGGACGTTGACATTGCCAAGGTGATATCTTATAAGATATTCATGACGACATCCTCTGTTGGGCGACGGAGTGCATAGTCCCGGATCAGCCTAGGATTTCCTTCTCTCATCACTACTCTATGCCACTTCCAGGGGGTTGGGGTGTTCCCCACTGAGCGTATCAAGACCCCTATGACTAAGGGGTACATTGAGACTAACTGCATTTCTGATAAGGAGGAAGAGGAGCAGTCACTAGCACCAGAGCAACCACAAAAATAGCAGCAGCAGCCACCACCAGCAGACACATCCATTCCATTTTGGGCTCAGCACATCATCTCTCAGAACTCCTCTCTTCATAGTGCAGTAGTTCACCTTCAGGAGTATCATTATCAGACTCGACCAGACCCGTACCCAGGCATGCTACTAGACCAATTCAGGACTTATCTGCAGTGGCCTGGGGACAGACCTATTGTACCAGGAGAGGGAGGAGCAGCTGCTGGTGGAGTTGATGCTGAGGATCGTGATGATATGGAAGATGAGGATTGATTTGGTGTTTTTATTTTCTTTTCTTTTATTATTTTTCTTTTATTATTTACTGGATCTGTACTGTATATACAACACTACTGACTCATCATCTCTATGCAGTGCAACATTTTCAGGACCATTTTTTATGTTGTTTAGGATAGTTGCTTTTCATTGTTTTAGAACTTTAGAAATAGGGATTTAAGGAAATTAATTTAAAATCTCAAAACTAGGCAGTCTAACTAACTGAATTAGGAAAGAAATAGGAATTTTGTGATTGCATCCATAATCAGTTAGAATTAGGATATTGAAGAAAAATATATCAGGGTAGTTAATTAAATTCAATAAGTGACTTCATCAAGGAAATTAGCCAAAAAAACCGGTGAGTTGTGAGACCAAACACTTGATATGAGAGTTTTCACCGTTGCTTGTCAACTACTATTGCTTGAGTTTTTGGATTTTATTCTGCACATGGAAAATATGGAAATGATAAAGGCAAATTTGTAATTATGAATTATTTGCTCAGTGCCAAAAAAGCCAACCCATGAAAAAAAAATTCCAATTTTTTGGTAACCCATTTGAGTTTTAATGTTTCTTTTCTTATGCACCCCGGCCAAAATAATGTCTATATCTTGTCCCTTACACACTTGGGATAGATAGCTAAGGTGTTGTTTGATAAAATGGGAGAATTGGTTGGTTACTTGAAAGTGAGTAGTTGATTACTTGAAGAAAGACAAAGAGCAGGAACAAGAAATCAAAGTGAGTCACTCCCTCAAGAATGAAAAAAAAGAAGAAAAACAAAAAGTGAAAAAAAGGGGAGTGAACCATCAATCAAAAAGAAGAGGCCAACTTAATGATGCAAATCAAGAATGCAATGGAGAATTGAGAGAAAGTTCAAGAAAAAGAAAAATTCAAAATTTGCTCTCTATTCCAGTGTTTCTTTGCATATCCAGAAAAACCATGAGTTCTTGATAGCCCAGCCTCATTACAACCCAAGAAAGACCTTTTGATCCATGATTTACCATGTGCATGTTTATTAACCAGAAACGACTATCAATTTTAGTTGTTCAACTGCTGTGAAAAATTGAGGGAAACACTTACCCATGAGCATGAGAGAATTCCTTGATTTATCACTTATTGTTTTGGTTACTACTTTTAAAAAAGTTTGAATATGTTTTATCCTGTGCTGATTGAGTCTTGGAAATATCACTTAATTCTGATTTTCAATATGATATTTGGAAAGTGACAGCTTCCTAGCAAGAGATGATGAAATTATTTCCTTACTTAGTGAGAGTCATGACAGGGGATTGAATTCATTTGATTGCAAAAGGTTTTATTGCTTGAGGACAAGCAAGAAGCTAAGTTGGGGGGAATTTGATAAGTGCTAAATTAATGATAAATTTCTATATAATTACAACACTTATCAAGGGCAAAATATTAGATTTATACCCCAAATTACCCCTTTTTAGTTTAAAATGCAGATCTTGTGATTATTTAATTCAAATTTGAATTTGATGCTATTTTGATAAGAAATCTGTTAATTTTGTAGATAAAAAGGAAAGTTTTAAATGGAGTAACAAGATAGCAGCAAATAAAGATAAAGATCAACAAGAGATCAAGCTAAAAAAGAGGGAAATCAGGAAAGCGAAGCAAATAAAGATAAGATCAACACGAGATCAAGCCAGAAAAGAGGAAATTAGGAAAGCAGAAAACGGAGATCTGCGCTCCACTTGCACTGAGCGCAAGTGGAGCGCAGGAATAAAATTCCTCTTTGTTTCATGCGCTTCATCTGCGCTGAGCGCAGGAGCACGAGATTCTGATTTCCAAAAGATCAAAGCAAGATCTCAACAAGCTTTCCAAAGTTCTATTTAAAGGACCTTCTGCATAGATCAAAGGGGGAGACGGCAGAGCAGAGCTGGAGCTAGAGAAAAGTGTGACAGATTCTCGATTGGTTTGTAATGGCTACCATGAGTAGCTAAACTCTCCGATAGGATTGAATGTAGTCGATTCAATCCCCAATTGTATTTTAATTCTCTTTATTATTTATGAATCCCTATTTTTATAATATTGGTGTTTTTAATATGTTCATAATGCTTAGCTT